>CM031237.1:95319212-95571057 GCA_018340775.1 Taxus wallichiana var. yunnanensis | reverse complement strand
TAATTTCCATTCTAATTCCACCTTTGTGGCCATATTTGTGCCTCTCTTGGGGAACTTTATCTTCATCCTAAGCCCACTTTGGTGGCCATTTTCTCATCTCCTAATATCCATATCTCTCACTTCCTCCTTTTTGAGGTGTTGCACATATTTTAACATATCCAATATTATTTAATCCAAATATTCTTATCTATCCTCCTCATTGAAATTCCAACTTTGTGGCCATATTTTCATTCTAATTCCATATTCTATGGCCATCTTCATCTCATTAGGAAGCATATTTTCTTTTCTTCCTTGAAAGGTAGCGCATAGTTTTTATCTTCGTGTGTATATCCTATCATTACTTTAATGTCAGTAACCTCATCCTTATTAACATGTCTACCAGTGAGCACTTAGTCATATCCTTAGATCATTCCTCCATCATTATCCTCTTCCATCTATCATTGTAATTATTTGGAACTATGTGGTCTACCATTACTTTCCTCGGCATGACCTTAAATATGGGCACCACATCTCTATTCATAGCAATTTTCCTTATGGATAGGTTCTTCCTTTTTGGTGAGGACTCTGATATCATTACATTCATCACCATATTATCTACCTATTGGAACCATGATAATAGTTCATGGGTGTCTCTTGTACATTCATTACCCCCTTCTAAGTGTTCTACCTAGCTAGTCCCATCTCTCCCCATGTTAAAATTAAAATTCATGGATTCTTTTATCAAAAGTCAAAAGTTATAAAAAAACTGCTCCCTTGAAGGATAGCTATTAAAAAAATTAATTATTATTATGAGTCAAATAAGGTAAATAGACCGATCCCTTGAAGGAAAACTAATATATGTATCACTCTTTCCATCTATATCACATATGTATCAAGTATAACATACCCTAAAAATATGGCTACTCTTTTATACCATGGCCTTAAAAGGCTTCCCACATTGATAAACCTTCCATTTTATCAGCATCCTAAGAAAGATTGCTGCATTGATTAGATTTCTTCTAGAAAAATTCATGCATATATCAGTTTGTTATTTCCCCTTCCTAGAGCTGGGGCATTGATTTAGGGAACAACTTGCTTATGGAGAATCCTCTTCTCACATACAAGGTACATCACTAACCCCTTTATCATATCGACATTAGGTTATATGAGTTCATTCCATAACTCCCTCATGATATATGATATAACTAACTACCATTGGTTATGTGTTAACATCTATCTTGGTCACATGTGCCTTGCGTTACTTGGATCCCCTTCTTGTTTACCTCTAATGTGGTTAGTGGAATTGTTTCCTCATGCATTCCTTGATATGGCATAGTATCATTTGTATCGTTTGGTCATATCTAGTTTGATCAATATCTATTATCTCATCTCATCTCATATATTGTCTCATCCATCATCCTATCACACCTTATCCATCTCATCAAATCTTATCCAATCAAATACATTTTAAGTCCACTCTTGTGGCCATATTTGTGTTCCCTCTTTGAGGGCATCGTATCATGCATTTTCCTATCTCACCTTTTTAGCCATCTTTGTGATAATTTTCTAGGGAAAAATATCATCTTATCTCAAATCCACCCTTGTAGCCATATTTATTCCACCTTAGGAAGATTATATCATCATTTCTTATTTTTCCTTTTCAACCTTTTTTCATGTCCTTTGTTAGGGCACCATTTTATCATCCATATCTCATCTCAAGTCCACTTTTGTGGAAAATTTTGTGTTCCCTCTCAGGAACCATACCTCATCTTTTTATATTTTTCCTCCTTGGCCATTATTGTGCCCTTTATTGGGGTACCATTATTTATTTATTCATCCATTTTTGTTCTTTTCTCAGCGCCATCTCATCATATTTTCTCTCAAAGTTCACATTTTTGGCCATATTTATTCCCCCTTATGGAAATTTTATTTCATCACTTTTCTTATTTTTCCTTTTGGAAATTTTCGGTGCCCTTTATAGGGGCACCATTACTCCCATCTGCGTCCTTTGTGGACACATACCATTTCTGATTCCTCATCTATGAAGTATTTCACATAGTTTGATGTCTACCTATGACCCATTGGTCCTCATGGATCACATCCATTTGAGAGGTTTCCCATTAGATTCCCTCCATTTTGTAGTGATTTTCACCCACTCATTAGTCCGTAGAACATTGTCGCCATCTCCATTGAGACCGTCTTTTGTTCCCTACCAACATGATATCAAAATCAGCTCAACAAGTTATATTGTTTTGTAAATCCTTCTTTCTTGGGGTATCTTGCCTCACTTTTCAATTTACCCATAGTTCTTCTCCCACCCACCCTTCAACATCTACCTCTTGTCCAAACTCGTCATATATTTTCCTTACATTATGAATGCCTTTTTTAGGGGGATCTCACCATCAATATTCCATTAGTATTCATTCTACTCTTTATCTCTCATCATTTTTGTGTCATAGCTTGTTAGTGAAAACCATGAGACAAAAGGGGCAAATGTAGACACCAAAATATGATTTCACCATCCTTGATTTCATGCGTGAGAATTTTTCACCATGGTCCTAGCTAGACCACCTATATTTTATTCATTTATTTAAATGACCATCTATTATTCCATCACCTTTAATTCTTAATTAATTCTTGTTAATTAACCTAAATTATCTAATTACCCCTAATTAGCTTTCATTTCTCCTAATTAGCTAATTACCTCTAATTGGATTTCTTTGGGATGCTTTTATCCCTAACCACCTAAATCCAAATCCGTACACTTTTCTAGCTTTTATAAAACCCATCTTTATTTCCTATCCACCCATGACACTTCCTAAATAACCCTTACTGCGTAAATGATTTAAAGCACTTATCACAATCTCTAAAAGCCCCATATCTCGAGTAAATTAGTGATTTTACCATCTAAAGAAAGATTTCCCATAGTCTTCGACCCAATAAAATTACATTCACCCCCTTTTCTGAGGCATGCATGTAAATATCTGAGCTTTCCCATGACTTGCAAACTTTTTCTCGTGCTTGAGAATCTCTGCAATAGTTATAGACCTATTGGAGCTCCTTTCAACTTTCTTTCGTCACTTGCAAACATCCTTCATGAGATTACCATCATTTTATATTTTTTATTCACTTATTATCATATTATCATTTTCTTATTTACACCTTACATTTTACGAGGACTAGATCATCTCCACAAACCTCATTTCGGTCATCCTTTTCACTCCTCAAACTTACAGGGTTACATTTTCAAGGTGCATACACTCTCGAAGCTTTAACTTAGTCTAGCTTAGGTTGTTGTTGATCTTGTCAGTCACTTCTTGCTGATCCCATATCCATCTGCCTCTCGCCTCTTTTTTTCGGATCCTCGGATCCCTGTTACTTTCTTTGAGTGTTTACCCAGTTATCATATCCCCACGACATAATTCAGTTTTTGGATTTATCCTATCATCTCCCTAGTCACCATGTAGCCCATACCTAGTTTTCATCGACTAGACCTTTGTTTATAGCATCCACCACTTAGATTCTTATTAGCTCATACCCTTTTGTTTATGTTAATCTCGAGAACTTCTTTGTAGGTTCCTACTAGTCAACATAGAGCCCCAACATCCTTACTTACATTCGGATCCTTCTAGATCTGCATTTACGATTGTCATTCCATCCATCTTCCTCCGATTCTGATTGGCCCGAACCTCTATAGCCATAGTATCCATTGACCCTTTTAGGTATACTTTATTTTGTTTCAATTTAGATCATATTTGTATATGCCTTACATTTCTACATTTTAGTTTTTGTATCTCGATTCGCATATTATCATGTTGGTTACCATTTCTTTTATTATATCTTATCAATCACGGGGTTGACATCTACCAATAAAGTTAACGATTCTCGAGCCTAATTCATTGGGAAACCCCATCTATCATCTAATCCATTTTCCTCTTAGTGTCTTTATTACACAGGTCATCATCTTGTAGCAATGAGGATCCATTGTCTACTTTGTGATTGTATCTATCATATTGCATCTTGAGTTAGTTAAATCCTCACATTTCGAGAGTTATTTAGTTTTCTTTAGTAGCTAATTCATCAACTTGATAATGAAAGATAAAATTAGATCAACATTACCTACAAAAACTACTCGACAAAAGGGAAAATGTAAACACCTAAAATTAGCACCACTAATTTCCCTAACCACATACACTATCTCTACAATAATATCACATTATTTTAATCCATGAACCACTTATCCTAAGTATAAAATCCTTCACAATATTTACTCCATGTAAATATCTTCACACACCCCATAAATACTACTTTACAACTATAAAATCTTCTTTAAAACCACTTAACCACCCTAAATCAACCCTAACCATTTCAAAACCATCCAAAACCTATTTTCTCACTACATCCTAACCTCTACACCTCATCCCCAACCTCCCCTTAACCATTTACCCACATCATAAACCAAAAAAATTGTTTAGAAGTGGTTTCAACCACTTTCCCTGAAAAAGTGGATCACCAACGATTCTACCTAATCGTCAGTGATTATAAATAGAACCTTTGTGCTCTCTCTTAGGGATCTTCAATATTAAATATTTGATCTGGGACCTATTTCTTGAGTATTTTCCTTAATTTTTGACATTTCAAAGTCTAATAAATATCCATACCTCACTAGGCATCAATATCAATCATTTTCAAAAATGGTTTTCCAGCCATTTTCATCACTCAACTTCCCAGAAGCATGAAAAGATAACACAACAAATCTTATCACCCCCACTGAAGGTGTGAGGCATATTTTAGCTCCTAAGCTATCCAAAGGTATTCCTACATATATTTTTATCATTTACTAGTCATAAGAAACATTAAAAGCAATCAAAAACATCATTTTAGAGTCTTAACTCTCATTTTTAAAAAACTGTCAATTTAATAGTAATCACTAGCTATTCTCTATAATTGTCATTGATTCACCATAATTGCCAAAGGTTCACCCAAATCATCAATGACTCTGTCAAAATGTATCTCTTTATCAATTTATCAAGATTTACATAATTTTATCAATGTATTTGCATTTAATATGATATTTCCAAGTATGGCTCTCTATTAGATGGCAAATCATATTCCTTATCATCTGGTCACAAGAATTTGCAACCTTCCTATAGTCCAACACCCTTTATTTTAGGCACAATACAACATTCTTCATGAGTTGACCTTGTTTGCAATACAATTTTCCATTGTGAAGAAGACATCAAAGATCAGATCAAATTCCTTCATGAGATTGAGTAAGAGACTGAAGATTTTTGGTATGACTACTTTGAGTCCATCTTGATTGCATCCACCCTTGCTTGGGCCACCTTCGAAGCCACACAGGACCTTCCTTTCAACCTTGAGTTTTAGAGCTCTACATCCATTATCTATCTATTGTTATCTATTGCATATCGTTATCTTTATCAATTCAATTGTATTTTTATGAAGAGATGAAATCCCATAAGGAATTCCCTTTAGATTCATGGAATCAACCTTTACCGAGCATCTCGTTTATCCATTTATCTAATCCTTTTTGTTTAGTTTCTTTTAACGTAGAATGATTTTTAGGACATGAGGACTTCTATATTCATTCGGACTCAATAATTTCAATCAACCATCATCATCAACATTCATCCTCATGGCTATAAGAAAACCTAATCATATTTTGAGGTTGGCATTTTTTTTATTGTTTTATTTCATTAATTTAAAGTAGAAAGAAACAAATTTCTCTAAACCATATGTATAATGTGAAAAAAGGAACATGTGTACCTAATCTGTGATGAGAAAAAAGTGTAGAAAGGATCCTTAAGATGATGTAGGATAATAAGCTTTTTGTTGATGTCACGCCAATTGCATCGACTACGATTTGTTGGGAAATATCACACCAAGACACTAGAAGAAGTGTAGGGAGAAATTCTAGTGTCATCCTCTAACCTTTAACTGCTTCCTGAAGTATGAAACACCACTGCAGATTATGTGTAAAAATCTGATCTGGTTCAACCAATTACGATCCAATGCGAAAGAAGAATTTTTTTATATGGTGTATGTTGAGTGCTAATGACTGTATTCCCTATTAAATCCATTGTGTGAAGTGTTTTAGACTATGCTACACTAAAATATGTTATGTAACTACCCCCTATTCACAGGCATCTAGAAAGGGTAAGGGATTCCCAGGTGCTACTGTCTTGGTCTTAGTGCTAATGTCTATCATGTGTGGAGGACCCAAGTTGGATTTTGTTCCTCTGTCTAAAATTGATGACTTGATGTACTATTACCGAACTCTAATATGTGGTGATTTGTGAACTATTATATGGGGTGATTGATTCACCTAAATGATGCTCCCCCTCATTTGGGGTGTAAATGATGTCATTGATGAGAATGTGGCCCAAAGGATGACTGATTGGTGTGTTGAAACTATTCCCTATATGCAGGAGGGAGTGTGTTTGGTAGAAAATAAGGAAAACCAAAAAAAAGTGGCTAGAAACAATTGTTAGGGAAAACAAGATAAACACGCATACGAAGACAAAACATGTAAGATAAGCACACAATAAAACAATTTAGAAAAGCAATATTGTAGATAAAGTGGACCATGAAAAGTGGATTTCAAACATGGGACATCACTCACGATGTCGCAAGATGAAGCGGATCCAAAATGGCTGCAAGCATATGAGCAATCATAGAACAAACAAGACATAAGGAAAAGTCTATAAATAATGAAAAAAATGGCAAGAAATACCAAACAATAACAAGTAGTGTAACAGATGTACCATAGAAGCAAATAGACCTCTAAAGAAAATTGTTCACATAAAGCACCCATTATCATGTTAGAAAGATAAAATGTATGTCAAAACGTGTATAATACGATAATAGTGTTCTCTAAACAATGAAAAATAACACATGTAGTGTACAAAATTGGATGCCCCAAGATCCACTATGGGATTAGTGATATGTATTATGCAAAGAATCCATATTGTGTATGGATTTGTAGAATTTTCAATCACAACTAGAAATCAAGTGAATGTGCATGTGTATATGGAAAAATATAATGACATATAGATACATATATAGCATATATAATAAAGTGTATATGTAAGCATAATAAATCAAGAGTAAATGCGACCAAGATATGCAAGATTTCATGTATGAGAAAGACTGGGAATGTAGTGTGAGTGTGATAGGAGAAGTGTGCCCCATGATTGAATGTGTATGCATGAAGTGAGTTTCATTTATATATTCCCCCTCAGTAGTCAAGAATGAACCATAGAGTAAGAGTGTGTAATGAGTAAATGGTTTGAATAGTGTGTGCTAGAAAGATGAGATTGTTAAAGCGCAAAGAATAGAGTGTAATCATGTGAGTGAATGAGTTAGTGATTGAACACATGAGTGTGGTGAGGTCTATTTGAGTTATAGACCCTTAGAAGTCAAGTATGGTCTGTGGAACTAGAGTGCGTCATAGGGTAGTATGTAATGTTGCTTTTTGTGAGAGATATATGTGTTGGATGTGTAATGTTGTGTATCATCGAATGTGTAATGCGTTGTGTTGAATTTCTACAAAAGAGATTGATTGTGAACATGTTGAGTGTATAGTGCCACATTTTTAAAGGGATGTACTTGTGAACGTGTCATATTTGTAGTAGGTCGTGTCACATGTGACAGTGTTGAGCAAGTAGTGTGTTGTGAATATGTATATTGGGTAAGAGGTTTGTTTTGATTATTCACAAGAAAATGTATCATGTGATGTAATATGGGTATGTTGTGAAATCTCTTATTGTGTGGTAGGTTGTAAGTATGTCGATTGTGTTTTAGGTTGTGTTGAATATACACAAAGAGTATGTGTTGTTATTGTGTTGAGTGGCATTGATGAATAATCACGAGAAGTATGTATTGTGAGTGTGTCGAGTATGTAGTATGTTATGTTGAATGTGTGTAGTAGGAAGAATGTGTCACAAGTGTGTTGATTGTATAGTGATGAATATGTGTGAGAAATAGGATGATGTGTAATGTAGTGTGTAGTGTGTGTGAGGTTCATGTGTATAGGATTCCCTCAACAGTCAAGTGTGAACCATAGCATGAGAGTGTGTCATCAAGTAATGATGATACATGAGTATATTAAGATGTGTATGAAATGTGAGAAATACTAGATGTGAAGTGTAGAGTGTATGAGTAGAGATGCAGGATGGATGATTGTGCTAGAAGGGAGGGGGAAGTATGATTCCCCCAATTTTGTGTTGATGAGAGTGATCAATTAATTTCATCTAATAGGTCATTGGTGTCACATTCAAATCCAAATGGAGAAGCATCTCGAGACTTGGTAAGTAATTGTATCAGGTTGATCGAAAATAACTATTGAGGAAAAATTATACATGCCCATAGGATTTTCCTCATTGGTGAAAGGAGTTAATGGACAACCGTGTGCATATGAATGATAAATATTTGGTAAATAACCAAGAAATGATTCATTGCAAATGAAAACATGACCAAGCGGCAAGGGAAGTGATATCTCAAGATGATCGTGGATCTAACATTCAATCGACATTAAAATTTTCCTTCGTAATTTCTATTTTATTAATGTATGTATTAGGAATAGGATGTTGTTAAGTATAATTAGTAGTGGTGTCCAATAGAAGATAATGGCGTCGTCAGTACGGTGCCACCAATAAAGTAGAGTATGGTAACATTCAAAGTACAAAAGGAATGTTGAGATAAAAGTAAATATTTGTCGTAAGTGGTCCGGTAATGTTAAAATGTCAAAGTTGGGGTAAGTAGAGAAGTAAGGTCTACATGATTAGGTATTAGAAATATTATATTTGTAATAAGGACAAGGAGTGATGTCATAAATATTTTGTGTATTTTATTTGTAGAAAATTCTAAAAGGTGGAACCCATGTGAGATGATAACGTTTATCTTATCTTAGAAAATAAGCCTACATGTAAAGGAAAGAGTTTAGGCATGGAATATGATTGGCGGAAGATATTTCCTATCTTATCTTAGAGATAGGGTGGATAAGCCTGAATTCCTATAAATAAAGAGGCCACCCCTCATTTAGCATAGAAGGAAGTAGTGAGAAATATTGTATGAGTAAGTGTGTAAAGGAAGCCATCATTTTGAAGGTGTGTTAAATAAGCCATTAAGAGGTATAATTGTGAAGTTTCTCCCATAGTTATTATTGGAAGGCAAGTGAAGTCAGTAACACTTGAAGTACCTCATGGGTGAGATTGTAACAATTTCATGTTGATATTATAATTTACACTGATATTTCAGATTTATCATCATTCCTTCTTATCATAGTCTATGGTATTCTTGTGTTATGTTTGTTGTTGTGTTTTCAGATTCCATCCACCAAACTAAAAGTTGTGCATTAGTAAATAATCATAGCATGAGGAGTTCCCAGAAAGAATTATCATAGTGCTAGATTGGTGTTGACATTTTGGTTCCATTGCCAGGACCATTCCTCGTTGGTGGATTTTCTGGAGAGATATTCCCACTTAGTCAGAAAACATTTGGGGGTAACCTTGTTTTCGCTATGCATAGTAGTTACCATGGTAAAGTCACTTTTTACCGTGAATAGTATTTACCATAGTAACTTCACTTTTTATCATGAATAGTGTTTACCACAAGAAAGTTAGTTTTTACCGAATAAGTCAAGTATTACCATAGTTTCTAGTTTACATGGTCATTTATATTTTCTATTATAGTGATTCCAATTATTTTTGCACATAATTCTTGTTGATTGTACTTGTGGGTTGGTGTATCACTGCGGTTACTTTTGAAAATGGGGAAGATTCCTATTTTTTTGGCCCAATCTAATGAAGATACTTCCTCTTTCATTCAAGATTTTAAAAATATTGTATTTGTAATGGCCTTATAAGAAGGGAACAATGGACTGAATTTTTCCTACCTTTTTGGGTGGTTCATCCCTTAGGTGGTTTGAAACACTAGGTGATAATGTGAAAAACTCATGGGATTTTTTAACTGAAAGTTTTCTTGAAGAATTTGGTGAACAATAGAAATATGCATATCTCATGATTGATATCACAAAGCTATCCCAAGGAGAGAAGGAGAAGATAAGGGATTATCATACTTGTGTTCTAGAGCTAAGGAGGAAGCTCGATGCCCAGATCCGGAAGGAAGGATTAGCGGATGGGTTGATGAATGGCATGGATAATCTCCTCTGTAAGCACTTCATTCTTGGGATGAAGCCAAAGATTAGACAATGAGTGAAGTATGACCGCATGGCTACCATTGAATAAGAAAAGAGATTACAAGAAGGCAAGAAGAAAGCATGGAAGAGGAGCCCAAAGAAATTGTTGCTAAAGTAGAGCCTACACCAGCACCTTTGGTCCAGAATCCACAACCACTCTCGGTGAGCACAAATATTTCTCCTAGTACATCTACTAAGTATGAAGATCTGCTCAGGAAGATGGGCCAGTTAACTATTAATCTTCTTCAAGGAAAAGAATTTAGTTCTCAGGGAGGAGATAGAGGTCCAAAAAGAAATATTTCTAAAGTTGTATGTTATGGTTTTCATAAAAAGGGTCATTATAAGTATAATTGTCTATATAGAGCTTCTACATCCAAGTCAAGAGATAATGATAAAGGAAAAGCACTTGTGAATTCTTTTGATGTAGTAGATAAGAGCATAAATAATGAAGTAGATGTGTTTGTAAGAAAAAGAAAGAAAGAAAAAGATAACCAAGATGGAAATGATCCTAAGAATATGAAAAGAGAAACTAGTAAGAAACATAGGAGAAGAAAGTTGGGTGTGCGGGATTTTCTAGATTTCATAGGGACAAGAACCATACTCCATCTTGGAAGATCTATCCAAAAGGCCTACAAATATTACATATGGTCAACTCTTGGTTGTCTTTTGAGAAGAGGCGGGAGTTGCGAAGTGGAATCAATGCTCGATGAAGGAAGGAGGTTGAGGTCCCTATTTTGGAGGCAGAGGTAGATCCCTACGCTCCACAAGTTGAGGTATTATGTAATGGTATTTCAATTCATGATGTCTTAATTGATGGAGGTGCTTTGCAATTAATGTAATGACCGAGTATGTAATGAATATGTTGGGTTTAAAAATTGATCACCCTTCAAAACTTATGTTAAGGTCATTAAATAAGGGAAAAACTAAACCAGAAGGTGTTGTTTCAAATGTGGCAATATCTTTATGGGTGTTATATGTGTGGTAGACTTTCAGGTGATGAAAAATGGTACTATTGCATACCCAATGTTGTTGGGAAGACCATGGCTAAGGAGAGTTCATGCAAGAAACTACTAGAATGAAGGCTTCATGACACTTGGACATGGTAGAGAGAGGGTGAAGATAAACGTGATCCCTCGCATCATAAGGCGTAGACACGTGGATTCAAGTGATGAAACTGATGATTGGAAATCCTCTGATTACTCTAGTACCAGTGAAGTGGACACAGAAGATGAAGAAAGTGAGGTTGATATTTCGGTCATGGATATCATTCTAGTCACACCAACTCATGAACCCATAAAATTATCTGAAGAATAAATTGATGATTATCTCTAACAAATAAAGATTGGTGATGCCGTGATGGAGAGTGAGAAGGAATCCTACCTCCAGCTCTTTTGAAGGTACATACACCTATTCAATTTTGATTACAAGGAACTCCATCAAGTAAGTTGGGTAGAACATTCTATTGAGCTGGTAGATGATGTTAAGCCCATAAAACAAATGCCATATAGAATGAATCCTAATTTTTCCAAGACTGTAAAAGAAGAAATAGATAAGTTGCTTGATGCAGGATTCATATTTGCTATGGAGAATTCAAATGGGTTTCTCCCATTGTGATCTCAATAAAAAAGAATGGGAAGCTACACATTTTTATTTATTATAGGAAGCTCAATAATGCAACAAAGAATGATGATTAGCCTCTTCCATTCTCGAGATTAGATCTTGAACGAAGTAGTTGGCAGAGTGCTATAGTTTTGCTTTGATGGATATAGTGGATACAACCAAGTTCGTATAGTGGAGAAAGATCACTGAAGACCACGTTCACCACTCCTTGGGAACATTCGCTTATAGAGTTATGCCTTTTGGGTTGTCTAATGCTCCGTAACATTCCATCGCTTAATGAATAAGGTGTTTGAACCATACATTGGGAACTTCATCGAGTATTTCGGATTTTTTTGCATCTATGGGAGCAAGATGGACCACTGCACTAGATGGAGACAACATTTAAAAGGTTAGATGAAGCAAAGCCTCACTAAACCCTACAAAGTGTGTCTTTGGACGTTCTAAAGGTGTTTGTTAGGGCATGTTGTATCTAGAGATGGTATTGGTAATGATCCTGATAAAGTTTCAAAATCAATAGTTACCATTTCCTATGAATAGAAGTAAGTTGAGATCATTTTTAGGCCATGTGGGTTACTTATAGAAGGTTCATCGAGAATTTCTCAAAGATTACACATCCACTAACCCGATTCTTGAAGAAGGATGTTACTTATGAACCGTTAAATAAGGCGCATGAAGCTTTTGAAAAATGAAGGAAGATTTGGTGTCTTCACCTATTTTAAAGATTCCAAATTGGAGTAAGCCATTCATTGTGTATACTTGATGACTCGGATGCAACACTAGGAAGTACTGAGCCAAAAGATGAAAATGGGAATGATCATCCAATTTACTTTGGGAGCAGATACAAATGAGTAATGCTTTGAGGTAAATTATACTGTAATCAAAAAATAGGCTCTAGCTATTATTTTTTTGTAAAGAAGTTTAGAAATTACTTGCTAGGGCATAAATTTATAGTTGTAGAATGCATCATCGAGCTCTAAAATATATTGTAAATAAGCCTAACCCATTAAGGAGGATAAAAGATGGATAATTTTGCTACAAGAATTTGAATTTGATATTATAGATAGGCCAGAAAGAGGCATGTCAATGCGGATGCACTCTCTCGAGCCTATGATGGTTTAGGATCATCTTATGATGATGATGATTTCCCGATGCAGCATTGTTATCCTTGACACAATCCCTAGTGAATACATAGATATTTAGAATTATCTCAATAAATTCAAGTTTCTGATGGTGTTAATGCAAAGACTAAGAGGAATATTACTCAAGCCGCATCATCCATATTATATTTTGCATGGAGTATTATTTCGAATAGGACCTAATGGACAAGAAAAGAGGGCGAGTTGGACGTGATCAAGGGAAGGAGCTAATAGAAGAATTCCAAAATGGTACATGTGGAGGACACTTCTCTTGACAACTTATAAGTAAGAAGGATCTTAGATGCAGTTATCATTGGCCCACTCTTTTTAAAGATTGTTATAATTATTGTAAGACATGTGATATTTTTCAAACACATGGTAACCGTAAGACTTCATCAGCTCCATTATGCCATATTCTTCCACTTGGTCCCTTTGAAAAGTGGGGAATAGAAATGTAGGTCCACTTCCAACTAACCCATGCCAATAAGTATATTGTAGTTACCACATTATTTAACCAAGTGGGTTGAAGCTAGGCCATTGAAAACAACTTTTATGGATGAAGTGGCAAGGTTCATATATGAACGCATTGTCACCAGATTTGGTTTTGCATTATAAATTGTAATAGATCAAGGAAGCCACTTCATTAATGAGTCGGGTAGAAGCCCTAGTCAACAAGTTTTATATTAAGCACAAGAAGGCAACAACATACAAGCCAAGCAAAAATAGATATGTGGAACGAACAAATTTTGTGTTGTGTCAAATTATAGCAAAAGATGCACCTTTGCAGTACATAAGTGGGATAAAAGTATTCATGCAACATTGTGGGCATATAGGGCAACATCAAATTCAGAATGAGATACTCCCCATTTCAGTTGGCTTATGGCATTGATCCAGCTTCTTCCTATTGAGTTTGATATTCCCACTTTGAGAGTTATAAAAATGAAAGGATGGATGAAAGTGATTCAAGTAAAAGAAAGGTTGGTGCATCTTCATTTGCTAGAGGAAATGAGGAAATAGTGAAGGATACAAGCTATAAGAAGAAAATGAAGCGAGAAGAATACTTTGATCAAAAGATCCATTGGTCTCCATTTCATGTGAATGACTTGGCTCTAGTATATGATTCCGAGATACAAAAAAAGAAGGCAAACAAAATTTCTTCCCAAATGGATGGGCCCCTAAAAATAGCAGCTATGCATGAAAATGGTACATACCGACCGGAGGAATTGGATGGTACTCCCATTACTGAAATGGGTCACCATGACAAGTTAAAGATTTTACAGGCACCAGCTTCAAAATGTCCATAAGAGTCTACTCGAGGACGGAGTAGAAGCTAGGAAGGGGGAAATGTCGACATTCAAATTTTGCTCCAATAATTTCTATTTTATTAATGTATTATTTGGAATAGGATGTTGTTAAGTATAATTAGTAGTGGCGTCCAATATAAGATAATGGTGCCATCGAACCGTGCCACCAATAAAGTAGAGTGCGATAACAAAGAAAAAGTACAAAAGGAATGTTGTGGTAAAAGTAAATATTTGTGGTAAGTGGTCCGGTAATGTTAAAATGTCAAAGTTGGGGTAAGTAGAGAAGTAGGGTCTACATGATTAGGAATTAGAAATATTATATTTGTAATAAGGAAAAGGAGTGATGTCATAAATATTTTGTGTATTTTATTTGTAGAAAAGTCTAAAAAGGTGGAACCCATGTGAGATGATAAGGTTTATCTTATCTTAGAAGATAAGCCTACATGTAAAGGAAAGAGTTTAGGCATGGAATATGATTGGCCGGAAGAGATTTCCGATCTTATGTTAGAGATAGGGTGGATAAGCTTGAATTCCTATAAATAAAGAGGCCACCCCTCATTAGCATAGAAGGAAGTAGTGAGAAATATTGTATGAGTAAGTGTGTAAAGGAAGCCATAATTTTGAAGGTGTGTTAAAGAAGCCATTAAGAGGTATAATTGTGAAGTTTCTCCCATAGTTATTGTTGGAAAGGCAAGTGATGTCGGTAACACTTGAAGTACCTCATGGGTGAGATTGTAACAATTTCATGTTGATATTATAATTTACACCGATATTTCAGATTTATCATCATTCCTTCTTATCATAGTCTATGGTATTCTTGTGTTATTTTTGTTGTTGTGTTTCCGCATTCCATCCACCAAACTAAAAGCTATGAATTAGTAAATACTCATAGCATGAGGAGTTCCGAAAGAATTATCATAGTCCGGGATTGGTGTTGACAGCTTCCCAATGTAATCGAGACAAGCCTATCCGAGTGCGAGTGGAGAGAACTGCAGGGGAGCACATGTAAGAAATACTGCGAGATAAAATAATCAATAACATAAGTAGAAATAATGTGAAGAAATCCTGCCATGGTAAAGATAATGATTATGAGATGGAGGAACGATGTCGTCAATTATAAATCCCGATCGAGCGAACCCATAATGTGTGCATATAGTATCAAAGTAAGTAGGATCAAATGGAATGTGCTCCAAATAAGAGTCATTCATGAAAAGTGTACACGTAAATAGAGACAGTGTTAATGGAGGTTTCTCATGAGAAGGTGAATGAGATAGAATGATGTCCAATGTCTAGACATGCCCCTAATAAAGAATTATGGCAGTAGTATAAGCATGGGTAGACGTCAATGTAGATAAGAAAATATCTAACATGCACATAGAACATTCAAGTGGTGGAAAATGAGTTGAAGTATCCATAGGTTGTGGTTCATCGGTGGTAGTATATTTTGAGTAGGAAGTGTCGTGTTGGGATCACAGTTGCAATTTTTGAATGGTTAACGATCACGAGAAAGTGTATATTCTATGCCCTCATGTAATAATTTGACACATCAATGCACCATAGAGGGGACTGCTTGCATTGCATGAAGCCATGGCCTACCAAGTAAATAATTATACTGAACAAGGAAGTTAATGAAAAAGAATATTTTTTAAGGGTTTTGGGTGATAGTGATATGAAAAGTAATGTGACCTATGCATGGACAAACAAATCCATCATATGTGTGAAGAGAAAGAGATGAAGGGATAACATTAGTAACAGAAAGACCGATATTTTCAAGGAATGACATAGTGTAAATATTAAGCTCAAATCCATTATCAACGATGGTGTGTTTAACACCCACATTATAAATGTGGAGCATGATGTATAAAGGTGGATCATTGTCGAAAATAGCAAGATCAACATTAGGATTAGATGGAAAAGAAATGTGCTGAGAAAATGCATTTGTGAATGTGTTATATACTAAATTTGGATGAATATTAGCAAGAATGCGAGTAGTAGCTAAGAGATTTTTGATTTTATCTCTTAATTAGGGCTTAATGAGAAAGAAGTCATTAATAGAGATACTCATAATGAGAAGAACGTAGGAAGATAACATTAATAGAATTATGAGGACCCTAAGAGTGTTCAAATCGATTTCGAGTTTCCCCAAATTATTAAGCAAATATTGAATTAATTGGTGCCTAATTTTAATCGCAATGTAGAAACAAATCAATATACAAATAAGTACGAATAAACCCAAGAAAATAAAGCTAGAGAATACGAAACCATGGTTGCAATGAAGGGATGAGAAGACTTAGCTGGTTCACACCATTGAAATCTAAACTGTGTGCTAAAGTGTTGGTCCGATGAACATAAAGGGAGAAGTGTCACACAAAGTCTCAAAACAATGTGCGACCAAAGATTCTTCCTACATTGGGGCTCTTGGAATGGGTCAGGGGCCCCTGTGGGCACCATAGACCTGCTTTGGGTGCCTATGACTACTCAAACCCTCAGAAACCTCCTTTTAGGGTCACAAGATGTTTGATGTCCTTCGCTTCTTATCTCTAATATGTCACACAATGATCACCGATGATAGTGATAACCTAAAAACCCTCAACAATGCATCAAATCCCAAAAAGAAAAGAATGCAAATGAGGGTTCGGACTATCCTCAATTGTCAAATGAGTGAACTTACAATTGAGTGCTACACTACATTTCAAACCCAATGTAGTTCTAGGTGTGTGTGTGTGTGCGAGAATTTTTCCCTAGGTGGCTCTTGTGCGTGTTGCACTTGATAATGAGAAATAACTAGATGTAGAAGATGTAAGTAAATGTGTGCATGGAATAGAATGAAATTCCCCTCCTATGAAGTGTATGCAGAAGAATGATGTCCTTTTCACTTTAATAAATGATAGATTGGATGCTTAAATAATCTTGAATATCCTTTGGGTACAACCTTATTTGGTAATAGCTAATGCTTTGTGTTTGGTCCTTTATTATGGTCACATAACTTTATATTTATACAATTCCTATTATTGAATTTCATAATTAACCCGAAAGGATGAATACTAAAAAGATAAGACGCTCGAATGACTAGCAAGGACCCAAAAGATATAAACAAATTACAAAGAGGTCACGGGCACCCGTGGGGGGCAGGGTGCATGGTGTTGATGTCCTAATAGGCAGGTATCGTGTCCAGGATGAGAAATACCAAGGTATGAAAATATAAACCGAGAAAGTAAGAGTGTAAGACCAAAAGTGGTAACAGAAAGCAAAGAAAGATGGCCAAAAATGGGTGAATTAGTACTTTTCTTGCTTAGGAATCATATGAATCGCAGATGCAATTAGGAATATTACCCAAAGTGCGTGATTTTATGTCTACACTGGGAAAGGGAGATAGAGGTTGGCTAAATAAGATTGAAGGCATCCACAATAATTGCCACCAATTTGTTTCAAGAGGTTACAAACTAAAAAGGTAGAATATGGAAAATGGTTGAAACCACTTGCCATCCGAAGGTTGAGGTTGTTAGGTAATGGTGGAAGGTTAAATATTCGGGATGTGAGAGGTTAGGGGTTATGATAGGTAGGCTAAATTAGGCTAGGTTAGTTTTGAGTGGTTAGAAGAGTTTAAATAGGATTTACACAGTGTGATTTAGGTTTTACAATAGTGAATTCAAAGTGTACTTAATATAGCGATAATAATTATGTTTATTATGATGTGCATAATGTGTGCCGAGTCACCCAGGGGTGAAAAAGCGGTGTCTACAATTGCATTGATTATAACATGTTCTCACATGAATTTATCAAGAGGGATAACTACATCATTCTAAGGCTGCTTTTAGTTAGTGTTATGTAAGAAGCTAATTCTTCATTGAAGGGTTGTGGAAGATTGACCATTACAAACTAGCACAATTTTACATTTTTAAAGAAATGAAGAAAATTATCATTTTATAAGGAATAATTTGTAGACTAGCTACTAAGTTGTGATATTGTAAAGAACCGATTGATGACAATCACCTTAAAATATAGTAAATTATTTTAGCAAAAGGAAGCATTCAAATTAAGATAACAACAAAAAAATAAAGCCATAGGCAAAACGTTACCCAAGTGACTTTTTTAAAGGCAAGAAAATCTATCCTTCTTGTAGATTAAGATGCTTATAATTTGAGGACACTTTCACAACATGTTGCAAAACAATCCTAAACACATTTGGATTACTTTACCACTTCATTTTAGTAGAATATAAGTGAAAATATCTTCAACCTAATTTTTAACAGTACTAGTTAGTTCATTTATGGTAGCGCAATGTACCATATTTTAGTGAAATATGATCTATTCCGTGTGTAAGCTTGTTTTTAATTTAATTAGGTTTATTTTGTACAAAATATTTAGATATCTTAATAAGTTCAACCTTAATTTTTTATCACACCACTCAAACCGAAACAAGATCCTCAATGTTTCACCAAAAACCACCAAAGCCCATATATTTATGATGTAAAATCAACCAAATTAATGATAGTATATTTAACTTAGTATATAAATTAATATGGATACATGTATTACATTTTAATTTCAACACAAATACTCAATTACTATTAGCTAACCATATTAAAAAATTAAAATGAATAAACTATACCTAATTGAGTAGTTCAAAAGCAAATAGAGGTGTTCATGCAAGGGTTAAGATATGCATCCTTAACTTCATATGGTGTGACAAATCCAAAAATTTATTGGAAATGTACGTGCACCTATATATGATAGAAAATTCACCTAAAATTTTGAAAGTGAACATAGAAGACTATATGGTGACAAGAGAACTATCCTAACATGTATAAACTATGGAGGATTCTCAAGGTATGTTTAAGATGTCCCTAAAAAATTAATGATTGCACTCACCTAAATTTTCCATTGTTCTTTCATTTCAATTTCAAAGTGTTATGACGAGATGTAACTTTCCAAACATATATATCATGTTCTTCTTGCCATAGATTGCCAATAATAACTGAAACTTTAATGAAGACAAAAATATTTTAGTACATGCGTTGTGGTTTTATTGGGTTATATAAATCCTTCTAGTAGTAGGTTCTTAGAATAAGATGGAAAATAGTAATGATGAGCTCATAATGTAATATATATATATATGGATTTCCTAATCCATATAAGTGTGTGTTGTGTGATCTTGACTTTGTAAAGATTGATCTAACATTTATTCTAGGGTTTGTAATGGTGAATTCTCTAATGATTACTTGAGCTAAATAGTATTCTTGCTAATACTCAATAGATTATATGCGAATAGTTCGTGTCATTCTTAAATAAATGAAAATTCTTGTGTATTTATACACAAATTGAATTCAAATTAGCACCCTAACGTTTGTCACTTTGAGATAAAAATGATTAAAAGTGTAAAGGGTGGGAAAAGAGGGATGCATGTATTGTGGCCCAAAGTAGCCACATAAGACAGAGTAGAACCACAAGCATGATCTTCTTAGAGTTAGGAGAGCGGGGACATTCTTAATGCATAGCCTAAAGTAGAGAGAAAGGAAAGGAGAGCAGGGGGTTGTTGGAAGGGTGAGAATAGGGTGCAAAGCATAAGAAGTCAATAATAGATAAATAAACAAACATACCAACATCATACAATTTAATGACTTCAAATCTATATAGTGTGTGTTTTTAGGTCAAAAAAGGAAAACTAGATTCAACTATTAAATTTACATTTGAAGAGTTAATTATAATAAACCTTAAGTTTAAAAGCTCTTATTATAAATTCCACTAATAAGTTCAAATCCTAAATCATATAGTCCACCGGCTTGAAATTGTGAAATCCCACATGGAACATCTTATTATAGAGGGCGCAGGCACGTTTTAATTGAAAGCCATAGATGGTCGTAATGCATTGCAAGTCTATATTAACTTGGGGTTATAAATACAAACAACACCATAAACGTGAAGTTTGTGTGAGAATATGCAGCTTCACGTTTAAATATTTTCTTTAGTAAACATGTGAAAAATTGATCAAACTTAGTGGCATGCCGTCAGAGTTCGTTTCTTCAAGAGTCAATCATTACATCGGATACTTTTATTCTCAAGAATTCATTCGAAAACATCATATAAATATGACTTCTTCGCATTGTTTGTACAAAACTCCCTTATATTTCTAATGGAGGACTGTGTGAATTTATTGCAGAATGGAGATCCAATAGACAAGGCATGCCATGGTTTTGCAAAACTGCATTGCAGAGAACACTTCACTATATTCTCTCATTCCAATGGCGTTATAAATCCTTCAAGAAAAAGATTCACCTTTTTTGGTAGACATTTCCAAACGGTTTTCTTATCAAAGGATTGCGAAAGAAAAAAAGCAATGTGGAACGGAGAAGAAAATTTTTAAGATTCAGATTGTACGTTAAAAGGAAGAGATTTGCATTTCGTTTGAGTCGAGTCAGAATATCTCCTCTTGTTATGATGGTGAGAAGAGCCAGAGATTCTTACAAAATGATGTTAAAAACGATGAATCAGAATCCTGCAATTGTCTTCATCTCACAATGGGGAATCCCAAGCCTTGTTATTTAAGATAAGATCTGCTCATGGGTGTGTACTTATGTTTCTTAGACTCAGAGAAAAATGAATGTATCAAGTTCATCAATAATGTTTTATATGATCCGTAGCATTTTGTATAATTTGAATCAGAATCTCGTCTTTTTCTTTTGTCATTTATATTGTTTTCCATGATTTTAATTGTGTGTGTTGTTTTCATCATGCGATTCGCATGGACTGTACTACATATAGACAAAAATAAAATAATATTTGCTTCGTTGATAATGGGATCGGCCTACTTTATTCTACTCTGAATCCTAGATGTGTATCGTTGTATTTAATGTTGAATAGAACAATGCTTTCAATTACCACCATCGAATTGGTTTTTTGTTTGGATTTCAAAGTTTGGGATTTTTTATTGTTTTCAGTTGGGTCAACATAGCCATCTCGAAAACCCTTTTAGAGCTTCAACTTCTAGCAACATATTATATTACACTTTCATATTTCTATTTTAAAACTTCTTCTGTAAAAGTTATGTCTTCAAAATTGTATTTTTAATGGTTGGTTTACTAATTATGCCGAAAGACGCGTTGCCCTTATGAGAAAGAGCTTACGGTCGCTCACGCCATGGGGTTAATTTTTACGGGTGTTTACACGTTTTTTTATTTTTAGTTGTTCCCCAAAATAGTGGCGATTTGCATGTTGTGACGCAGCGCTTCCCAAATCAACGACAATTGCATGTAGAATGGTTGGCAAGATTCAAGGGAAGAAGAATGGAACTCTAGTAGTTCCATGCTTTGGGTGGCCGCTTTTGGTAAATTCGCGAAAGGATGTGTTCTTTGGCTGCCCTTTTTATATTCCTTTCACTAGCTCATTTAGCCCAACAAAACATCAAATTCTTTGAAAGGAACAAAACAAACATCAACGAATTGATAATAGAGAAGCAGTGGATGTGATCATCTATCATTAAAAGGTATGTATCCCATCGAGATGCTCATTTTACAGTGTTTTCCTACAAGATTGCCCCATATTAGCTGCATGGGTGGTGACTGGTATACATTAAGAAAAGGGTTTACCACCTACAATTCAAATGGTGTACTTGTGCATAATCGTATTCTATTTTCTACAATATTTTTCATGTTATCTCAGTAGATGTTTCCCCTTCCATGGAACCCTTACCTTCTAGATGGGTGTAAACACCAAGATTCAAATATTATAGTTGTATTTCCCACCATTCAAATGGTGTATTTGTGCATAATCTTGTTCTATTTTCTACAATATTTTACATGCTTTCTATAGTTGTTGCCCCTTCCATGGAACCCTTACCTTTTAGATGGGTGTAAACACCAAGATTCAAATATTGTAGTTATTTTATGAAGTGTGAGGCTTGCGTGGGATTTACACAAATGTGATATAGTTAAGCCCTTGATTTTTGCATATCAATTAGGGTAGGAATATGTTCTCTATGGTATGTGTATTACACATATGTCATATTGTTTCACCACAATGTTGCATATAAAATAAATAAGGTAAAGGTGAGGTAAGGAGGAATACAGTGAAGTCGAAGAAAGTTACGCGCGTGATGTAGAAGAACTCGAATGCTCAGTTCGTCATGAGGTCACTTGGATTCTTGGATACAAGAACTCGAATGCCAAATCTCAAGATGTAAGATGGAGGAACTTGGGAAAAAGTTGGATTTCCTTATTTAAGGAAACTGGCGGCGGTTAGGTGACTGGCACCAGCCGAGGAGTAATTGGCATCAGTTAGAGAGAAAAGGTCCTATTTTCAAAAATAGCCTTTTCTTCCCAATTTTGTGTTGGTCAAGATTTTTTGTGGTTCAAGAGTGTACATTAGCACTAAATGGAGCGGGAAATTGGTAAGATGGATAATAAGTAATTAGGGTTAGGGTTAGAATAAGTCTTAGTTTGTTAAGGGGAGTGGTGACTTAGTCTAGGTTAATAAATAGGATTGGAATGGGTCCATGATGAGGTGGAGAGGTGAGGTAGAAATTAATTTAATTTAGGTAATTAAATTAATAATGATGTGAGGTAATAATTAATTTAATATAAGTGATTAAATTAATTATAATGTCCGGAAGGGTCGTGATCGGGAATGTGTCGAATTAATTAATTGGAAGGGGCTTAAAGGGTTGTGACCCAATTTTTTGGTGTCTACATTTGCCCCTTTTGTCACGTAGTTTGTATTGATAAGCAATGACGAATACAAAATAGGAAGTGGCTGCCCCAAGTGTGGTGAAGGTGATCCCCTCAAACTAGGAACCGATTGAGGAGCAAGAAGAATTGATGATGGGTTTGATAAAGTGGTAGGTGATGAAAAATGAGGTAAGGTGCGGGTATAGGAAATGGTGATATTGGTGTGGGTAATAGGTGGGGAATCCAAGTGCACACACACATTTAGAATGCGACAAGGCACGATGTCAAGAACTCATGAACTCTACACTATCAAAGGTCGATAGTTTATTCAAACAAGGGTGATGTGGTCCAAGTATCCAAGGTATAAGATATGGTCCTGGAGACACAACGAGGCTAGGTGCAGAACGGGTATAGGTATGTTCCAAAACACCAAAAGGTTTGGTTTGGTCAAGATAAACATCACGACATAAGGAAAGGAAAGGTCGGTAGGCTAAACAACACGAGTAGTCTCATTCTGCAATGTACAACAAGAGTGAATATGAGTGTATAATGGGCGAAGTCGGTGTGGGTGTATAGGTAAGGCCGTGGGTAAGGATTGAGGTGTAGGAAAAAAGGCACCCCTAAGTGTAATTAGGTAGGGGGTTAGGTTATAAGGCTATTAGGTGAACCTATAGAGATGTGGTATGGTTGGGGCAATCATAGTTAGAAGCTGCAATATAATATGAGAAATAAACACTCGAATAATATAATATGTAAATTGAATTCATCTGGGATATAATATTCATCAAGAGTTGTTACATAAATAGAGAGGAGGTCTCATGTTTCTTAGGAGCCTGTCACTATCTCAAATCCCCTCAAATATCTCTCCCAATCTCCTAACATCTCTCATCCCTTTATTCCCTCAACTTATCTAATTACGTGAGTTGGTTCAACAAACCAATCTCACATAAATACAATTATTTTGTTTCTAAATTATTATTGCTCACACACAATAATATTTTCCTAACTATAACATGGAGTACTAACAAATAAGCAAGATATCTCAGAATAAAGAATAAGAAGATGACATCTTGTACCAAAACTTTGGATGAATTAGGTAGAATTGGTTAGGGAAGGAAACTAATATTATTTCACAGGAAACCGATGTTGGTAAGGGTGACTAATGCCGACCACCTAGGGCATGACCAGGCTGACATCAATTTCCCAATCGATGGGTTAAAATAAAAACATATGTGGAAAAGACTCATTTTGCATTTATACTTGGTGAAAATGACTGGTGGAGAGAAAAACCCATGAAGAAAATGACAAGCTTCCCTATTGAGTGTGTTGGCATGAGTATAGCTGGAGGAGTAGAGTGTGAGGGCCCACGAGATCTACCAAATCGAGTTGATTGGTTCAGAGCTAGGAGGTTGATTTAGACATGGCGAAGTAGGAGAAGGCTCATAGGGAGTTCTAGTGAATAGACTTGACATCCAACCATGGAGATGGAGCTGAGTAGAGGTAGGATTCAAACCTCCAATGTGATTTTTGTAGAAAAATAGGTTAAGTTAAATTAAAAAATTTTGTTTGTGAAAATTTGATGAAATGTGGGTGAAATTGGGTGTGGAGGGTAAAAATAGTTATGTGGTAAATTTAATGTAGGAAAATATTAGGGGCTTTGGGTGGGTATTTTAGGTGTTTTATGGATTTTTGTTAAATGGGGATGCGGGGTTTGGCCCTAGGTCAAACTAGTAACTTACTCTAGTCGCCTATTGGTAGGCATCGTAGGGGTGACCGACATTGGCAGTGAAAAGGGGACCAATATCAATTATGGTGACCGATGTCCATCCATGTGAAAAGTGATTGAGTTTTGGAAAGAGATAAATTGGAGAGGTGAAAGGTAAGAGAAGGGTGGGGTAGGAGTATCTAAGGTAGGAATGAATGGGTTAGGGGTAGCTAAGGTAGAAATGGGTGGGTTTAAGCTAGGTAAGGGTGGGTAGGAAGAAATGAGAAGGTGTAGGGATAGATTAAAGGTATAGGTCGATAGTGTAGGGTGGAGTTAGGTCAATAGATGAAGGGGAAAAATAAATGAAATGTAGAGGCGGGAAAGAAGATAGTGTAAGGAAGATAAGTTATAGGGTAAAAATGGTAAGGCAAGGTAGAATGTATATCCAGGTAGGAAAGGGTAAATGATTAACTGGTGTGAATGTTGATAATGTAGGCATGCAAACAACATCGACAATGAGAGATAAAGTGCCACCCTATTAGTACATATGAGACCTAACGTCAAAGAGGACGGGTGAGGTCACACGAGGGATGTTGGGCTAGCCATTGTTATCATTCATAACATGACGGGCGCCTTCATCACCATATGGAACCCAGTGAACAACACATTCCATCTACCTACCGGAAGATTATTATCACTTTGTAGGATGTCTATCGATTCTAATACTACCTATTGTTGGGGACCCACTATATCGATCAACCGGGATGATTCATTGGAGCCTATGGTTACAGTATTTGGAGAGGCCATGATAGATTTGACTTATCATAGTGCAAGAATTAGCTATGGGGAGATGTATGCCACACACCCATAGGAGACTTGACTTGAGGTGTTGATGATGGTGGGGATTGGTTGTTATGCACTCCCAAAATAAGAGGGTGACATTGTGTTTCCAAGGGCATAGATAGAAGTGTTAGAGGATATGATTGAGGATAGGTTTTTCTTTGCATGGGCATCAACTTACCTAGTAGAGTTATACATAGAGTTGTAGGCATATAGGAGGATTCGGTGATTTGGTGTTTACTACACCTATCTTATTCACTGTTGGGCCTATGAGCATATAGTATGTTTTCTTTAACTAGACCTTCCATGACAGGATTGGTATAGGGGTATTTATAGATAATGGTACAAAAGGTGGATTCAATACGGCACATCCGAGGGTGGAAGAGGTGTCATGTGATGTGACATAGTATAGGTGTTTACTAGATGGCATATCAACAATCAAATTTTTGTGGAGGCCATATCTTGGTTACCCTTCATTTAGAGGTATGGAGGAGGAGTTGAAAGGTTTACAACTGGTGTGATGGATACAGGGACATAGACCTAGAGAGCATGAGATGATACCGATTAACCGGGTCAAATGTAAATTTGGGTTATAACAGATGTGTTACTTCCCTTCCCACAAAGGCCATGGACGACATGGAGAGGCCATTATCTCCACCACATCTAGCAGATCTAACAGGCCATGAGGAGTAGGTTGTCAATATGAGGATTGATGATGTGGGCATGACTCCGATGGATATATGAAGTGGTGGATATCCTAACTATAGGTAGAACCCGAGGCGTGGATAGCCTGATTTGGCTATAATTATAGTAGAGAAGAACATGTTACGGGGAAGGTGATGGCATTATAGTGGCAGCTAGCAATAGCTTGGGCATAGGTGACCACCTTACAGGGAAAAATTTTCATAACACAGGAAAAGGCACCGCTCAGTGCACAGTAACAACCTTATAGGACAACTTGCAGTATCACGACACAAATACCGGCTTAGGCACGTGCATAGGTATGGGATGGGGGCAAGTTATAGGACTACATGCCCAACTCGACTACTTCATAGGCAATCTTTGGTAGCCACATTACAGCACAACTAGCAGCAATACAAGCACATGCACTTGCACAAGGACAGGTCCAGCTATACGAGCATGGGCACTAGGACAAGGTACCATTCTACAAGTACAAGCAGCAAGACATGGACAACTATTACTGGGACAGGGCTCCATAGATAGGTGTCAAAGTGATGGAACCTCCCAAGTGATATCCATGGATAGATATAGAAAGGAGATGGCCAAGGCTAGGTAATATGAGGATTAGATTACAGAGAGTGGTTTTTAGATTATTTCATATGCTGAATATAGAATGCAAAAGGCAGTGCTTGAGAGGACCAGTTCAAAGATCCATAATACCAAAATTTCATGGAATCAACGTACTCATATGAATGGTCAGTTGAAGCTGACCATTACACTTAGAAAGAGGCCAATTGAAGGGACGAGAGAGAGTGACAGAGGTGTTAGACCCTCCCAAGGATGAGGAGATGTTATTTATTTTTTATTTTTGACTTATATATATCAACCTCCGTGCCGAAGAGGTGAGATGTACATGAGATTTTTTGAGAGACTTATTATTTATATCTATGTATACAATGTATTAACACATAGACATTCTAGTATATAGTTGATGATATTGTATTTATATATGTTGTGTTTGGTTTCATTTCCATTGTATTGTTATCATGGAAACTAGATGTGTAGGTATGGTTTAGGTGATTTGGATTTTCAATGTATTGATGTTATTGAAATTATATGTAGGCATGGTTTGATTGTGTTGTATGATTTGAGTTCATTTCCATTATATTGATATCATGAAAACTAGATGATTAGGCATGGTTTGGTTGATGTTATTATGATATGAGATGATGTTGTTTTGATTTCCAAGTTATTGTTTTTATGGAAACTAGCTATGTAGGCATGGTTGAGTTTGATTTGGATTTCCAATGTATTGATGTTATGGAAATTAGATGTAGGCATGGTTTGGTTGATGTTTGTTTCAATTTAATTTCCATGTTATTAGTATTATGGAAATTAAATGATGATGTGTATGGGTGATGTATGGTTTGTTTTGTGTTATAATCCAAGTTATTGTATTTATGGAAACTAACTAACTAGGTTTATTTATTGGGAAAATGGTGGGGAAAAGAGTGGCCGAGCTAACCTATGAGGGCCTCATGCCCTCGGAGTGCTTCCTACATAGCCCTTACAAAAGGGGCCTTAGGCTGATGTAGTTCTCCCATAGGATAGGGAAGAATAAGATGGTTGTAGGAAAGTTGGGTAGGTTTGAGCAAGGTAGACTAGGTGAATTGGGTAAGGTTGATGAAGTAAGATAGATGGTAGTCATGTAGATTGCGTAAAATTGGATAACATTGTTTGGGTGAGGTATTTTGGGTAAGTTAGATTAGGTATGGTAGATGTATGACATCAGTGAGTGAATTTCCAAGGCATGATGGTGTTAGGTAAATGATATAGGTGTAGGTGAGACTAGAAGAGAACTCACATTAGGTTTCAAGGTCTTTTCTTGCTGAAGAATCAATAAGTAGTCGGAGGAAAACTAAAAAAAAGTGAAAGCATCCAGAGTTGACAAAGACCATAATAGGCATACTAAAGAAAAGATGAAGAACGTAAAACCCATGGAGGTGTTGCATGAATAATACGTCTAAGGGTGAAATAAGTTACACGATCATGAAGTGTCAAATGAGTTCCACGTCCCTTGAGTAGATATGAGTAAATAAATGAAGGTAGGGTGGAGTGGTTTGTTAAGCATAACCTTGTTGTGAGATAGCATGCCCTTCCTACGTAAGATACCCAAAACCAGGATAGGTAAGTTCATGACCAAAAGTTTGTACTTTTCTTGAATTTTTCTTTTCTTTTTGCTTTCATAGACCGATTGATGCAAGAAGTCTATGTTGGGATGGATATTATTGTTTCGTTGAGGTCGTCATGAAGCTAATCGATGCATGAGGCTCCAAGATAATTTTTATTCTTCTTTGACATACTAGTCTTCTTTGTGGATAGACTAAGTATAGTAGGTGATTAGATTTATATAGTTTTTCTTCAAGGAGAAGTCTACTTATAGAAGTAAGAGAGATAAATAGATGTTCATTTGAGGGAATCATCTATTTGCAAAAATTTTGACTCAAGGAGTAGAATTTATTGTTATCCCATAATTTTAACATTATTTGTGACTAATAGTCATGGAAAATACTATAAAGGAGTACGAACCTCTTTTATGAAGGAAAAACTATATCACAAAAATATTATCTATTAAAGAGGGATTTTAAGTGATGAACGACCATGGGATTCAATCTTGAGAAGGACAAAAATTTTCCATGAGAATCATGCCATGAGTAGAGCCATCATACTGATTTTTAAGATAGGGTTTAATGGTGATGGATAATCACAAAATTCAGTTAAGTTGTTGGTCCTTAAAAAGAGGTAGTAAGAAGGAAATGTTGTCTCAGGGTATGAGCATATAAGTGACAAAGTGATTTAGTACTTTATTAAACAGTAGAATGATCGAAGATGCAAGACATTAGAGGCTCAGGTTTGGGTTTACCCTCAAGAGAAGATAAATGATAAGCTCCTGATCCGAAGGTATGGGTAACGATATAAGGTCCAATCCAATTAAGATAAAACTTTCCTCGTTTACTTTTCTCAACTTTAGGTATATGTTGATTTTCCTTCAGACAAGGACACCAATCTTGAAGGTTCATTCATGAACACATTTTTCATAGACACACTTGATGCATTTTTGGTAGATTTGAAGGTGGTCTAGAGTGTTTAGACATAATTCATCCAATAAATCTAGTTTCGTTAAACGCTTCTTGGAGAAAATCATTGTCGAGAGCATATATTGAAGTGAAATACAAAGAGATGGAATTTGGAATTTGAGAGGTAATATTTTTTCTATACAATAGACCAAAGAGAAAGCTATGGCAAGTGGTAAAGGTGTGAATTTTGGTACGATAATCCCATAAGGCGAAAGCAATGTGTGTGAGTGCCAATCCAAACCAGTATCATCAACCAATTTTATAACATTTTTTTAGGGTTTTGTTAGTTAATTTGGCTTGACCATTTGTTTGAGGATAATATGGTGAAGAGAAACTAAGTTGAATAATCAAGTTTTAACACGCTTACATAGGGTTTTGTTTTTGAATTTTTTTCATTGTCAGTGATGAGGCGATGAGGAACACCAAAGTGACAAATGATGTGATGGTTGATGAATTCACATATTTTCTCGATTTTATAGAAATGAGAGGGATAGATTCCACCCATTTAGTGTAGTATTAAATCACCGTGATGATCCAGTTGTGACATTGAGAAGAATGAGGTTTAAATTCCCAACAAAGTGCTAACCCCATTTTGAAAAGGTCCAAAAGTCTCGGTGACTTGTAAGGCAAGACTAAGAGTATGATGAAGATTAGAATACTACTAGTACTTCAAACAATGTTTGACATAGTCACAAATGATCTTGGTTTAGGGTTGGCCAGTAGTAGTCAAGTCGAAGGATGTGCTTAGGAACATCAAGGCCACTAAAATGTCCCCCACAAATCCCATCATGAATTTCTTTGATGGTGTATGGGATTTCAGAACTATTGAGGCACTGCAAGAGGATACCGTCAAAGACACATTTCTAAAGAAGACCATGCATGATGATATAACAAGATAAACTTTTGAGGAAGACTCGTCATCCATTGTGAGTGAGATCTAGAGGTAGAATCAAAAGGAGAGGCAATTAGCAAACTCCTTATACCAAATCTCACATGGGTCAGTTTTGATTCTTCTCACAAAATTTATGTCATTGAATAGATAAGAGGGTGAATAGAAAATTTTACTATGACAAATAATTTTGAGTCTAAAGGTGAGGGGTATTTGAGAAGCAAGGAAATCCATGGTATTCACAAATTTTTTAGTTGACAATGGAGTGGTTTGAATGAGGAAACGATCAAACATGGTCAAAAGTATGTCGACATGATGTTTATACTTTTGAAGTTCCTCATTATGACATTGGTACAAACCATTGACTTGGTTCACAACCAATTGAGAATCACCAAATATATTAATGGATTTAAAATATAGGAAATGGTAGTTCAAAGACCTAATACAAGTGCTTCATACTCGCCATGTTATTAGTGCAGTCAAAGTTGAGTTTGAAGGATAAAGGAGTAGGATAATTATCAAGAGGAATGAGGATGATCCTTACACCTCCCCCACATTGACATTTGGATCCATCAAAGAATAATTTCATTTGGTAAATGATTTCATCCAAGGAAAGAGTGGCAATGGATTCGTCAGGAAAATCAAAGTTAGTAGATTGATTTCTAGGTAGAGGAGTGTCGACAAGCTGATCTGATATGATTTGTCCCTTGAAAAAATTTTGATGAATGAATTCCATGTCTCGGTTTACAAGGATCATGAGCCAACGAATGGTGCATTGGTGTTGGAAAGGTTTAGCATACAGTAATGTAGAGGGTAAGTGTTAGTGACAATAAAAATTTGTGGCTAAGTAGGTAGTGGTGACGTTTGGTGGCCATGAAGACCAAGGTGAGGAAAAAATATTTAGTGTGAGTATACCTAGTCTCATATTCTAAAAGAGTATGGATTATGTAATAAACCTCTTTCTCCCTGTGTTTCTTGTCATGATGAGAGAGCATGACACCCAAGGAATTTTCAAAGTGGTAGAAATGTAGAGGTAAAAAAAAATCATCCTTAGGTCGGATGAGCATAGGTGGCTGAAGAAGGTATTTCTTCAAAGCTTCAAAGGCATTGTGACACTCATCATTCCAATTGAAGGAGACATCCTTTTTAATAATATGATGAGAAGGGTGACATCGGTCATAAATATGGAAAATAAATCATCAAATGGATTGTAATTTTCCTTACAAATTATGAAGTTATCGAAGGTTAGTAGGTGGAGGCATCTTGAGAATAGCCTTGATATTGGCGGGATAAACTTTGATGCCCCGCAAAGAGACAATGAAACCAAAGATTTTTCCAGAGAGAACGGAAAATATGCACTTCTTGGGTTGAAGGAAAATGCAGTATTAGACGAGACGATCAAAGATGACCTTAATAATTGTGAGGTGTTCTGGCCAACACTTAGACTTAGCAAGAAGGTCGTCAACATAGTCTTCCAATATATCATTCATGATATTGTGGAAGATATAGGTCATAGTAGATTAATAAGTGGCACCAGTGTATTTTAGCGAAAGGACATGATGTGATAACAAAAGGTCTCCCAAGGTGTGATGAAGGTGATTTTGTGTTGATATTTTGGAGCGAGTAATATTTGATTATAACCTGAGAATATTTCCATAAGAGATAGCATCTCACAATTCGTTGTAAGATCAACGAGTTGTCTGATGCTAGACAGAGAAATTCATCCTTATGGAAAGAAAGGTTAATGTTGTGGAAGTTTGTGCATATGTGGAGTCCCATTATCAATTTGGTGATAGGAAAATGTTACAAATCCATTGTGGATAATTAATGGGTAGAATGCAGGGAAATAGAAACAAGGCATTGGAGTTCTTCTCTCATAAGAAGGGAAATGCGTGGATGCATTTTTTTACAACTTTTGGTTTACATGTTTTACATTGGGGATAGTCATGATATTTTGGACCATAATATTAGGTCAATACCGAGAATATTGGCATAAGACCAAGAAAAATAATTTTTACAATCTCATAGGAAAGAGGTGAAGGCTTCCTATTCAAAAAAATCTAAATATTAACCTATCTTTAGAATTCCGTGGTCGTCCCGAGTGTGAATGTTGATCTCTATGGTCGATTGATTCGACATGGTTTTTGTCTCAAAGGTAACGACTAGTGAATGTAAGAATTTTCTACACCTAAATAGGTGAGAATAGAAGCATTATCTTGACATTGAATGACATTGATAGAAAATGTGTCATCATCGATCTTGTCGGGATAAAGAAAAGGAAGGGAGGAGGGAGGAGGGAGATTTTCCATCACATTGATAGGTCGAGCTCCCAAAAAAATGGTGTTCATGAAAAAAATGGGGATGGATTTGGGATTTATGGCCTCTATGGGTGAAGGTATTGTGGTAGGCAATTTAGGTGAGGAAGGCTTATCTTCTTCTATGAGGTCGATTCTAGCTTTCTTAGAAAGGAAATCTTGTAGAAAATCCAATACCACGATGGTATTCGTGTTTTCGGTGGTACAAGGTATGAACGTGTGATGACCTTGCTTATAAATACCAAATCCAAAGACCTTCTAGGCATATCTATGATGAAAAGTGTGGGAAAAGTGGTGGTTGGTGAGGTATTTGAAATCAAAAGAGAAAGGTCGGGTTCGGTAGGTATTTCAAGAATAATAAGAAAACTTCGAATCCCCCATATTTCGGTTGGTGCGAAGGTTGGTATGGCCATATGGAAAAGCCTCTCCTACATGATGGTCGTAATGTGGGTGTTGGTGAAGGCTTCCGTACTTCTAAGGAGTAAGGAAAGTGTCTATATTGTATAGGCGGTACTCTTTGAGTGAAAGGCGTTGAAAAATGCTTTCCAAGGGGTCTAAGTTCGGTATATGGGTAATGGGGATGGATGATCTATTTAATGTCCGAGAAGGTGGGGCATCCATTTTCGGTGAAATAGGTGGGTTATTAGATGAGCTAGCCATGGAAGTTGTGGTAGCAGAGGGGATAGATCAACTAACAAAGAAAAATGTTATGGAAGTGCTAGATGATTCAGATGCGGTGGATGAGGTTGATCCGGTGGATTCCTTAATAGGGATGAGGACATCATTTGGTCATTAAAGTATGTTGTCGGGTTTAAAAGGTGAACGATTTGTCTTAATGGTGTAGGGGTGACCTTCATTTTCAAATTTTACACAACCATGAAGGGTTGAAGGTAAACACACCATGGCATGAATCGAGGATCAACCAAAAACATGTTATACCTTGAAATTCCCCCAATAACATAGAATAGTTTAGGACTTGTGTGGGACCCACAAAGATGTGGAGGATGATGATGCTAAGGGTAGGAGTCATGACATCATTATAATAGGGTTATTATGCATGTTGTTGGTAGATATGCAAAAATTATAGTACGCATGGGAGGAAATGATATTAATGCTAGCACATGCCTCAATCATATTGTTTCCAACGTGCTTATCATTGATGTAGGAAATGATGAAGAGGGTGGGATTAGGATCATCTAGTTGTAGAGGGGAAATATCTAAGTTAGAGAAGATTACGATGGAAACTTGAAATGTGGTAATGGGAGGATAAGTTTGATGCAAAGTGGTGAGGATTGCCACATGATGAGGGGTAAGTATTTCGTCCATGGGTGTAGGATCATTTGGTGGAACCTTGATAGATTGTAGGACCTCAATGAGGTCATGACAATGAGACTCAAAGGTTTTAATTAGGTCATCCAAGGACATCTTCAAAGGATATTTATTAAGTTTTTTAAGCATAGAGTGATGTGTGACTCCATCGAAAGGGGATAAGCTTTCCCATGTATTGTTACTTTGGGGGCCGATGCAGGTGGAATAGTAGGTGAAGGTATAATAGATGGGCTGCTAGTTTTCTCTTTTCCTTTATCTTTTTTTGATCGAGTGGCTACTTGGACCATATTTATTTCAAATATTGGAGGAGGAAAATAAGGTTTTAGAAATGCAAGTAAAGGCCGCTTTGAATAGATATAGGGCTAGACTGTGTGATGGGAGGTGAAGGGGGAATGGAATTCTCCTCAAATAGATCATCTTTTTGAAGAGACCATCTGAAGTATAGAGTTGAAAGAGAATATTTTTCAGGGCCTTACAACCTTTGACATTATGCCCTGGTGAGAAATGATATGTACAAATTTTGGTTCCATGAAACCTTACTACAACCTAGCCAAGATGTTAGAATAGGATCCTGCCAATGGATCACAGTGAGAAGTCGAGTTGGTTTAGATGAAGATGTAGGTGATTTTCGTGGGAGATGTGCTACTATAGGTGGTGTAGGTTTGAATACCTTTCTAATAGGTAGTGAAGATTTTGGTTTCGGTTTAGGTTACACTAGTTTGGGTAAAGGTAAAAGATGGGTGCGTGAGGTAGATGGAGATGTAGAATGCGGGGTATCCTAGAAAGAAAATGCTAGCATGGCGGTGTTAGTAATGGTGTTGTTGTAGGTAATGGAGAAGATGTAGGTAGAAGGGGTGACAAAGGTGAAGATGTGGGAAAAGTTGAATGTAAAGGCATGGATGTGGGTTATTGCACCTTTGATTTTCCTTGGTTAAGAGGTAAATTGACCAAGGTGGAAGGGTGTGGGCCTAAAATTGAAGGTAGAGGTGAAGGTGAATGATAAGGCATGGGAGAGATTGGGGTGTGAGACATAGGAAGTTGGGTCTTCCTTTTAGGTGCGGAAATCAGTTTTGTGATAGGTGGTGGTTAAGTGGGAAATTCTAGATAAACGGTGGGATGTAGTAGGCTAAATTTTTGTAGGACCCCTAAAGAAGTGGTAGTCTTAGGTGCAGACAGGGGTTTGGATGATGACGATGATGAAGAAGAAGGGGATGATATGATCGATCAAGTGTCATGGTTTTAGTTTCCTTTAATACCTTAGGATAAATAGTTGATGTATTCAGGACAACATCTCGCATTTAGGAAGGTACTGGGAGTCAAAGGCACCCCAAGAGTGTGAAGTGATTGACATACTCTAATTGGTCCACCAAATGCGAGAATTTTTTTATTTAGAAGATGGTGAACTAGTGGAGAAACCTATCCGTAAAGCTGAGTCCTATGATATATGGAAGGTTTTCACCTCTAATTTAGTATGTAGGAGTGATGTAAAAGATTGACAGATCTTGGAAGACCTTGGGACAATCATAACTTATATGAATTTTAGATAAGAGTGGCTTCTTTATGGGTCAAGGAGAAGAAAAAACAAGTGATGTGAACTCCTATTTAGGTAGAAAGGTGGATAGGGTTAGCTCCTCCTTGGGTAAATAAACAGGTGAGATAGATTCCTCCTTAGGTAGAGGAACATGCAAGATAAGATCTGAGGTAGGTAGAGAAATCAGTGGGGAAGGCTCCTGCATGGGTAGAGGAGTAAGTGTGATAGGATCCTCTAAGGATAGAGGAGTAATTTTGATAGGATCATCTATGGATAAAGGATTAAGTGTGATAGGCTCCTCCATGGGTAGAGGATTTCAGGCAATAATTTCCTTGATAAATGCTATGGGAGGAAACTAGCTAGATGGAACAAGTACTATGTTAAAAATGGCATGAACCTCACGCATATTAATGTCACTAGTAAAGGTCTCTAATTCCTGGTTTGATGAAGGGGTGTGATTAGGAAACATTTTCTTAAACACGCCCATATTGGCATGGAAGGTGCATTAAGGTTGTCTAGGATGCAATCACCACTATCTAGCATTCCTTGAACAATGTTCTTGAAGGTTTTTAATTTCATCGCTATGTCCCCTAACTCGATGATAGATACGAAATTTTTTTTTGTACCACGATTTTTAGGAAAAGAAGGATCAAACCCATTGTTTGGTTTGATAGGTGGAACAGATTATGGATTCATATTTTAAAATATTTTCCAACACATAAGAATATGGTTCTCTCGATAGAGCATAAGCCCTTTGTTCATACTTGTATTGGAAGATTTTAATAAGAAAGGGGTTGGCGGTGGTTTTGGTTGATTATATAGATGAGAGGGGATGGATTTCAAATCACTACATTGATGAATCCTTTGGCCTTAGAATGGTTGTTTGGTATTTTAGAAGAAGAGTTAATTTATTTGAAGGTTGTGTTCTTGCTACGCAATTTAAGTTTCTCTTCTTCAAGGACACGAATCTCTAGTTTCCGAGCCATGGTGAAGGCTTTGTCAAACATGTAAAACATTTAAACCTAGAGATTCAGGGAAATGTGTCTAGCACATGCCCTTGTGAACAACTCTATGAGCTCTTCTTGTGGTAGCTGGAAGGTGAGTTGATTGATGAGGCCCCGCAAACATGCAATGAAATCTATGATAGATTCATCCTCATATTGGAGAATAGATTATAAGTCCATTAGAGATACCTTATTACATATATTGATTAAGAAGTTGTCAAGGAAGGTTTGGGATAATTGGTTAAAGGAGAATACTAAGTGCTTAAGTAAAGCACTATACTAGTCTAGACTAGGTCCTATCAAAGACATGGGGAAAGTTATAAGGATTAAGGAATCATCATGGGTGATAAAATAACACACGTGTTTGAATGATCGTAAATGTTGTTAAGGGTCTTCCTTGCTATTGAAATGAGTGATCTTGGGAAAGTCCCATTACGCGGGATAAGGGTTGATAGTTATGAATGGGTGGATGGGATCAAGTACAAATTTCATCATAAGTGAGGACATTACGAGATCCAAAAATAGATGCCTTGAGCATTTCATCTTATCCATCATCATCTTGATAATATCTGTGGTAGGATTAGATTGATGAACACCCCTCAGTAGTATAAGGGGGTGGATGAGATGAATAGGTCATATATGGCATACCAATGTATGATGGTCTGAATATGTGAAATGAGAAGCAGGTATGTAGGCTAGAATATATATGATGAGGGCATGTACCCTAGATATGAGGTGGACACTATAGGTTGTGGACTCGAGGTGATGTAACATCCTCATTTTAGAACATTAGAACAAGAATTTTTATTTTTTTTGATAAGTGCTTTCTAGTTCTAAATACATAATTTAGAACTCACAGATCATAACAATCATTCTTATAACAGATAACCATATGTGGCTGTAATGACTCGGTGTACCACCTATCTATTCATTCCATGACTCAGTGAACTACCGATCTATTCATGGGTATCATAGAGTTGGCATTTTTATCTGAACACTTCACTCTTGCGGTTCTCTTCCCTAATCTAGGATTTCAGAATGCTCTGTCCAAGGAACCTATCTGAATAATTGTTACCATCATTCATCAAAGATCACGTCCCTTAGACTAGGTGACATAGACAAACGCAATCAGTAGAGCTTGCGATACTTTGGCCAAAGATTTGAAACATATGCTCATGTCTCATATTCCTTGAAGACATACTCACAATCTGGAATACGTCCTTCACCCCACTCCGATGTTATATAGAATGTCTTATACCGACTTCTGTCCTCCACTGTCCCAAGTTATTCACTCAGGAACGGGTTAATATCATAACACACGCTATAAAGATGCTCTTGAAGACTAGGGATAAGCTGACATACTGGGTCAACCACTATTAACCCCATGTGTCAAGGTACCCCGAGTCTCAAAGGGCTGCCTCATAACATGTCTATGGTCCTAACCGGTCCCAAAGGAAAATCTTGTTCAAGTTTCAGGTGTAAATCTTAATGATCAATGCAAAAGGGTGTTGCCATATGTCACCTGCATTGTTGTATCCTCGAGAAGATCCTAATCTTCTCAAAGGTACAACCCTGCAGTTGACATGTGTCAACATCCTACAAAACTACCTCGAAAAGATTTACATAACTTCAAAAAGTTACTTAAGTTGAGTTGAATTTGCATTAAAGGCCCTCCTAACTGGATAGTCCTTTTCCCACCCAAAATTTCATACCATTGAGTTGCCTTACGTAGTTAAGTTCAATTTCACAGAGAGAAGTTTAATAAGATTTGAGACCTCGTCAAGGTGTCCATCGGTTCCTAATAATCTTATTCCTCAAAATTGGGCAATAGCCCTAAGTTCACTCATAAGGAAGCTAACTAAACCCGTAAGGGTTTATATCATCTCCGAAGACTGAAATATATCTGACTTATTGTTATAAAGACATGGTGATTTAAAACCATCAATTACATTGCCTTGACTTCGATCATTGTTAGGGAGTAATAGATTACTCTTCCTGTTATAGCTACATATCAGGGCGTAGTTTAACCTTAACTTCCCTAAAATGCAGTGGTCTAATTCCAATTTAGCCTTATTCATAATATAAAAGAATTACTATTCAATCATGAAGTATTCGGTTACATAATTTTTACAAGGCTTACTTAGAGAATCCGACTAGCTCCCATGGCATACAGTAATAAAATTGCACTCTCATTCATTCAGACCTAAGAAGTTCAATCCAACAAATAAAAATGCAGCCACATAAGTAACAATCTCCCCATTTCATTTAATTCCAGGCCATACAATTACAACTTATGCACTTCGGCACATTTGATACAATAATCAACAACAAAAGAATATCTTTCCTCCTATAGTACAATTAGAGAAATCAAGTTGGAATTCATCATAAAAACCAGATTAAACAATCTGAGCATCATATCAGATCTGCGTGCCTTTACCACTTATGATGTCCATCTACAAAAATTGCTAGCACAGGTCAGTTCAGTGAACTGAGCATGATAAGCACTAATTCTTAAAACAATTGCATTCCACCAATTTTTTTCATTGAACAACCTGTTTAAATGAAATCATTTCATCAAATCCTTAAACATGAATCAGGCTATTCATCTTTCTACAATTCTAATATGACTTTAAAACATAACTCATATTATAGCTGCCAGTTAAACTTAAATATTTTCAGATGATTCATCATATATTAGAGACTAAGAAGAAACAAAATGAATCTACAATATCCATCCATCTGAAAACCAAGGACAGTAATAATCCAACAAAATTACTCCATTCAAGAATGAATTCCTACCAGTACGTGTATCCAACAGATGTGCATTTAACAATTCAAGCAAAGACAGATTATAACCTCCAGCAAGTTCAACTGACGGGATTCCTTTATACTCATAGCATTATTTCAATGACATTGATAAGTATACCAACTTCTACTACAATACTACTTTTATAAAAGTGGATAACCAAAAATTCAAACAGGGGTAATAATATAATCAGAGATAAGGAAAGAAGACTTTGGTCAAGAGTCGACTTACCATTCTCTCCTCATAAATTTAACAGTCTATTAATCTTATACCCGTATCATTGAGTTCTCATAGAGATGCAAAAGAAGGGAGCACTCATAATTTCCAGACAAGGGAGAGAATATTTTCTTATTCCAAAAGTCCTATATCAACATATACTTTACAGCTTAAGAGAAAGAAACAGAGGCATTCAGATCTCCATTCCAAACAAGTTTAGGACTGTACCAACTTCCCAGGAGTAATGCATATACATTCAAGGATACCAAACAAGTAGCACTTCCCGTGTTAATAGAAGAATTCTATTGACAAATTTCAAGGTCACTACAGGCAACATCAACACAGTCATTCATATTCTAAAATAAAACTAATTTCCATTCGTGCAGACCTAAGATCACCCACAAACTGATAGGAAATGGGGTTCATCAAGTAATTTTCACTGGGTCCCAACTGTGTTCTAATATCCAAGTGAAAATCACAAAGAAAACAACAGCTACACCAAATGTTTCATCATTTTCATAACCCATAATCAATGAACATCCATACCCTTTTCAACAGAGATACAGGCTTGTGTTAAAACATATTTCTTACGCATGCGACTAAACCAGTCGAGCTCAATAGAAGGAACTACAATTTCATCACAATCCAACTATCTATTCACCTGAAGTCCGTCAAGAAATAAAAAAGCTCATACGACCAAGCAATAATCAATAAACCAACCAAATTAGACACAACAATTCTTTCCGTGTCATTCTTCAAACATGAAATCATCCAACACAACGTCTAACATGGTACAGTTAGGAACTCATTACCTCAGTTGAACAAGAGACAAGGAAACAACATATACAGAAGTCAACCCATATGTAATCACAGCAAACACTTCTACAGAAGTCGAACCCATAATGTAATCACAAAAAACACTTCTACAGAAGTCAAACCCATAATGTAATATAAAGAAACACTTCTACAGAAGTCAAACCCATAATGTAATCACAACAAACACTTCTATAGAAGTCTAACCCATAATGTAATCACAGCAAGGAGAGAAGATAAAAGAAGTAGATTTCAATAGGGTCTACGTATAACCAGGGATTCCCAAATCAACAAGAAAGAAGAAAACCAATACATTGCTACAAACCAAAGTAGCACCGATCATCACAAAAAATCATCTAAACAGAGTTGTTCTAATGAAAGCATTTAAAGGAAAGCAATATTTTTAAAAGTTAGGGCCTATCATGCCTGATAGTGTCACTTAAAAATTTGAAGAAGACCTCTGAATGTGCTCGCACCTTCTCTTCTTCCTCCACGAAAGATTAAACAACAATAAATTGTTTCCTCCATGCCTTATATACTTCCCCCGACAGAGAAGGAAGCTAGAAACTCTCAAAGTTGCCATGCAACACAGAGTAGATGGCTGGTTCACAGAACCAGAGCTTAAGCAGAGTGAAAAATGGAATGCATGGAAAACCAAACAACCAAACAATATTCCTCTTGCATGCCTTCCCAAGCAATCCACGCTCGGGAACCAAAGTTCATTAATTGCATTAACTTCCATCCTCCCGCCTATTTTCCATTGCCACCGACCGCCAAAATTGGTGATCGCCAAAAGAAAACAAACAAACATTCCCATACTTGGTGATACTGCCACGTCAAGTTACATTAGCCACTTGCAACCTCCGCCAAACCTGACAGCATTCCAAGTCCTTCAACCTTATCCCCTTCATAAATGCCATGGAAACCACCGCCCATGATTCGCATGACCCTTCTTAGGTCCCCTCTCATTCTTTTCATTAGTTAAGATAGGTTAGAAACATAGGTTAGATCATAGGGTAAGGCATTAGTCTCACTTCCATAGCGCTAGGTGTAGTTAACTCTTAGGAGCATTAAGCTTATAGTTTAGGGCTAGGTTAGATTAGTAATTATTTTAACCAATAGGTTATAGTTTAGGTTAAGATTATTAACCTTAACAAATCTAGTCTAGGTCTTCAAAATAGGACCAATCAGTGTTAGAGTCCATACAGGGTAAAACATTCCTGTAAAGGATTTCTATTTGGCATCACTAAATTAAGCTTTTGGTATAAACATCTTACCTGGCTTAAGGTCCAGGCCTTTCCAGATATTACGATATCTGGAACCACATCCATTTATCATGATCAGCCTGAGTTAAACTCTGGGATTGATCATTCAAAACTCAATCGACCCTTGAAACTTTCGTAAGGTCAATAAATTTTGTTCATCCTGAATAAACTTAAAACATTCCTTGGATCAATGTAACTGATCCAAGGCTGAGTCATAAAGGTGGATAAATCCACAATTCATCCAGAAATCAAATTGAACTCAAGTGCAAAGAATGAAAGAAACAAAAGAGTCCAAGCATATTCCGGCTCACTCAAGATCTTCAAGAGCAAAGAGGATATAATCCATATCAAGCATGACTTCCCAAAACCAAAGGAACATGTCCTTATATAGAAGAAATCATATATCAACACTTGAATGCTCAGGAGAAAGTAACAACAGTTCAGGGTGTTACATGCTTCCCTCCTAAAAGATTCATCATCCCGATGATTACATCCTTTGATTTATCTTCAGGTCAATCAATTTATTAGTTCACAAAACAAATGACTATTTCCAACTTGAATAATTCCAGAAATCAATGTCATGATACAATTTATTCAACCTGAATAATGTTTTCCTCAAAGCTGGCTTACATAAAGATATGAAAAAGATAAATTCATAATAAATAATTTTTTTTCAGTCATCAGATTCCATTCTGTTCAAAAAGAAAGGGAAAAGCAATTTTCATCTCTTCCAAATTTTCCCAAGTTGCACTTTCTTCGTTAAACTGGTCCCACTGGACCTTACATTGTTGTATTTCATGATTTCTCAAATGCAATTGGCGAGTTTCCAACACTCGTGTGGGTTTAACCACGATTATCCCTGGGTCTTGGACCTGCAAGGAATTCCAATTTAAAACATGTGACAAGTTTGAAACGTATTTCTTAAGCAAAGAAATATGGAAAACATCATGCATGCGAGACAAAGCAGGTGGTAATGCTAATCGGTAAGCTACAGGATTGATTATTTCAACAATTTCGAAAGGTCCCACATAACGAGGTGACAACTTGGCAGCCTTGCCAAAAGTTATAGAACTCTTTCTTGGTTTAACATGAAGAAAAACCTTTTCACCAAGCTCAAACTTTCGGTCAACCCGCTTTAGGTCAGCATAGCTCTTCTACCTATCTGCTGCTTCTTTCAATCGTTCACGTATCATTTTAACTTGTTGTTCCATTTCAGTGAGGATTTCTGGTCCAATTACCACTCTATCCTCAATACTGTCCCAACTAATAGGGGTTCTGCACTTTCTTCCATAAAGTGCCTCAAAAGGTGCCATTTTAAGAGAAGAGTGATATGTGTTGTTGTATGCAAACTCAACTAATGGGAGATACTCTTCCCATTTATACTATTGATCCATGCAATACATTCGTAACATATCTTCCAACACCTGATTTACTCTCTCAGTTTGTCCATCCGTTTCTGGATGATATGCAGAACTGAAGTTTAGTTTAGTTCCAAGAGCTGCATTAAGCGTTTGCCAAAATCTTGATGTCATTCTAGGATCCCTGTCAGATATAATCAATTCTGGTACTCCATGTAACCTGAAAATTTCGTGCACAAATCTTTTGGCTAACACTGGAGAATCATCCTTTAGATTTCCAGCGATGAAATGAGCTACCTTTGTTAGTTTTTCTACAACTACCAAGATAACATCATGTTTATTTTTCGACATAGGTAGCCCTTGTACAAAATCCATGCTTATTACTTTCCATTTATACTGCGGTATGCTATGGGGATATAATAGACCAGCAGGGTGCATGTGTTCTGCCTTAACCCGCTGACATTCTAGATAATGAGTCACAAAATCTATAACATCAATTTTCATTCCTTTCTAAAGTATTTCTTTTTTTAGATCAGTGAGCATTTTAGTAATACCCGGTGTCCAGAAGAAGGGCGAATTATGAAATTCAACTAACAATTTCTTTCTCAAATCATTTAGCAAAAGGTACGTATACTTTGTTTTCATAACGTAAGATTCCTTCATTATCAAAATGAAAACCTTTATACCTTTCATCTTTTGGTTCTCAGAGCAAGTGTTGGTTTTACTTGTCAAAAGTATATATTAGATTCCGAGGTGATTTTTACCTCATCTTTAAACTGAGTTCTTAATGTTATAAGAGCAAAATGTGCTTCCTACGACTTAGAGATCTGCTACTCTATTCTCTTTTCCTTTGATGTAGCTAATATCAAAATCATATTGAGACAAAAACTCTAACCACCTTCACTTGTCTTGTATTTAGATTAGGTGAGTGAAAATATATTTCAGCCCTAAATGATTAGTTTTCAACTCAAAAGGCTTTTCAAGTAAATAGTGTCTCCAAACTTGAAGCACATGAACAATTACAAGCAGCAAGCTCTAAATCATGAGGGGCATAATTCAGCTCATGTAACTTAAGTTTTCTACTTTCATAAGCTATGACATGATCATTTTGTAACAAAATACCTCCAAGGCCTTCCCCAGAAGCATCCGTTACAACAGTAAAGTCCCCATTAGGATCCGGTACAGCTAATATAGGTGCTGAAGTCAACTGAATTTTTAAAATTTTAAAAGTAGTTTCACACTTATCATTCCAAATAAATTTCCTATCCTTCTTCTATAATGAAGTTATCGGTGCAGCCACTTTAGAAAAATCCTTAACAAATTTTCTATAATAACCAGCAAGGCCCATGAATCTTCTTACTTTGTGTACATTCTTTGGTGCAGGCCACTCGGTTATTACCACTATTTTTGAAGGATCTACTGCAATTCCTTCTTTACTAATGACATGACCCAAATAGTGAACTTCAGTATCAAAGAAAGAACATTTGGATAACTTACCGTATAACTTTCTTTTTCTCAAAATTTCCAAAACTATCTTCAAATGCTCATTGTGCTCTTCAACACTTTTAGAATATATGAGAATATCATCCAAGAATACAAGCACAAACTTGTCCAAATATTCTTGAAAGATATTATTCATTAAGTTCATAAAAGCTATGGGTGCATTAGTTAATCCAAAGGGTAGAACCGTGAATTCATAATGTCCGTACCTGGTTTAGAAAGATGTTTTATGGATATCTTCTTCCTTAATTCTTAATTGATGGTACCCAGATCAAAGATCTATCTTGGAATAAACCGATGCTCCACGCATCTGATCAAACAGATCGTCAATTCTTGGAAGTGGGTATCTATTCTTGATTGTTGCTTTGTTTAACATCCGATAATCAATACACAGTCTAAGTGTTCCATCTTTCTTCTTCACAAATATTACTGGCGCTCCCCAAGGTGAAACACTTGGCCTAATCAAACCTTTAGACAAAATTTCTCGCAATTGTGCCTTAAGCTCGACTAACTCTATAGTAGTCATCCGATAAGGTGCCTTAGAAATAGGTTCCGTCCCTAGTTTGATTTCAATGGTGAAGTCAAATTCCCTTTTGGGTGGTAAACCTGGTAATTCCTCCAGAAATACATCCTTGAAACTTTGCAACAATGGGTATCGTTTCATGGAATCACCATCTTCTTCTAAAAATTCAGATATCTTTACTGCATATAAGGTACATCCTTTGTTCTTAGCCTTTTTAAGTTGCATAGCTGACAGTTTCCTAACTGAAATTTCCCATTTCACACCTTGAATCTCTGTTGTTTTCAGCCGATCATCTAAACATCTTATATTCTTTTCAAAGTAGTCTACTTTTTCTTTATGGTCAGCTAACCAATTGATGCCGATGACAACGTCATAGGATCCCAAAGGTGCAACATAGAGGTCAACTTCCGTGGAAAAGTTAGGTAAGTCAAGGACTGCCCCAAAAAGACACATACTCACTATATAAACAGAGTAATTACCATACTATATAGTCCAATATTTATCCATTTTTCCAGCTTTTATTTTAAGTTTAGAAGTGAGTTTACTAGAAATAAAACATTCAGTAGCTCCTGTATCAAAAAGAATAGTGACAGGTATGCCAAATAACTTACCCGAAACTTCTATAGGTGTCACTTGCTTTTCAGCTTGCTTGTCTGCATCGCAAAGATGTATCTTATGTCACTGATTATGATCATCTTTCTTCAAAGGGCACCGATTTACGTGTAGTGGTCTTTTCCACACACTTATAAAGCAGCCTCCTACAGGTCCCTTTTTAGGCTCAAAATTACTTCCAGCCTTAAAATTATCACGTTGTCCTCCATAGGGCTTCTGCCCATTGTTATAATTCTTGGCAAAACTATCCCTTACATTTCCAGCAGGTTTATTCACTGTCGTTTTCTTATTATTATCCACTGAAACTTACTTCTGTTTCCAAACTTTTTCCATGGCCCCTTCTTGGGTGCAAGTGAAGTTGAAGAAGGGTTTGCAATCTTCTTCCGCACTTCCTCTTTATGAGCAGAAATAGCCTTTAATTTCTGTTCTTGCCTTATGGCTTTTTCAACAACCCCTTCCATAGTGGTTGGGCTGTGAACATCGACCTCTCCTCCTATCACGGGATTTATTCCCATGATGAATTTCCGTATTCTAAACTTCTCGTCAGTTTGATACTGCGGTACATACTTGAGGAGTTTTGTAAACCGCTCCCAGTATTCAGTTACCGTTAGCTTTCCTTGTACTAGGTTCTAGAATTCTATCATTTTATGATCATAGAAAAGTTGTGGCAGCCAATGTTGCCTAAAATAGCCTTTAAATTGATCCCAAGTAATATTGGTCTCATCAATATTTAGCTCAACTTTACGGCTGTCCCACCATGAAGATGCTTCGTGGGAAAGCTGATAGGCTCCCAAATAGCTTTGGTTTCCTCCGAGAAGTTTCTTATTGAAAAGTACTTCTCCATCTCATTGAGAGCCGCTTCTCAGCTCCATCTCCTAATGTGGTGCCATCATATTTAGGTGGACTTATCCTTTTTATATCATTAGTGAGTTCACCGCCAACCTAGCCTTTTTGTTTTCTAGTTGGATAGGTACATTTCCATTGTTATTACCAACACCCATATCGGGGTTGTCCTCAGGAGGTAGCTAATTGTTGTTACTAGCTTCATCATCCTCCTCATTTCCCATTACTTGTTGTTCAAGTACAGCCAAATGATCTCTTGTGTCTAATAGGGCAGCAAGGATCTCATCAAGTTTTTGGGTTGTTGCCACCCCTCCCTCTGGTGGAGCATTATTTGCAACGTTCCTCTTGTTCTAACCATTTTCTGTTACAAGAAAATTCAGGTTTTTATCAGATTATGGACACAATAGGTCCAAGAGCTGCAACCTTCAGCTCTGATACCAAGATGTAACATCCTCATTTTAGAACATTAGAACAAGAATTTTTTTTTTTTTTTGATAAGTGCTTTCTAGTTCTAAATACATAATTTAGAACTCACAGATCATAACAATCATTCTTATAACAGATAACCATATGCAGCTATAATGACTCAAAGGTACCACTGATCTATTCATTCCATGACTCGATGAACTACCGATCTATTCATGGGTATCATAGAGTTGGCATTTTTATCTGAACACTTCACTCTTGCGGTTCTCTTCCCTAATTTGGGATTTCAGAATGCTCTATCCAAGGAACCTATCTGAATAATTGTTACCATCATTCATCGGCATCACGTCCCTTAGACTAGGTGACATAGACAACGCAATTAGCAAATTGCGATACTTTGGCCAAAGATTTGAAACATACTGCTCATGTCTCATATTCCTTGATGGCATACTAAAACTGAATACGTCCTTTACCCCACTCCGATCTAATATAGAATGTCTTATACCGACTTCGTGGTCTCCACTGTCCCAAGTTATTCACTTAGGAACGGGTTAATATCATAACACACGCTATAAAGATGCTCTTTAAGACTAGGGATAAGATGACATACTGGGTCAACCACTGTTAACCCCGTGTGTCAAGGTACCCGAGTCTCAAAGGGCTGCCTCGTAACATGTCTATGGTCCTAACCGGTCCCAAAGGAAAATCTTGTTCGAGTTTTAGATGTAAATCTTAACGATCAATGCAAAAGGGATTTGCCATATGTCACCTGCATTGTTGTATCCTCGAGAAGATCCTAATCTTCTCGAAGGTATAACCTTGTAGTTGACATGTGTCAACATCCTACAAAACTGCCTTGGAAAGATTTACATAACTTCAAAAAGTTACTTAAGTTGAGTTGAATTTGCTTTAAAGGCCCTCCTAAATGGATAGTCCTTTTCCCACCCAATATTTCATAACATTGAGTTGCCTTATGTAGTTAAGTTCAATTTCACAGAGAGAAGTTTAATAAGATTTGAGACCTCGTCAAGGTGTCCATCGGTTCCTAATAATCTTATTCCTCAAAATTGGGCAATAGCCCTAAGTTCACTCATAAGGAAGCAAACTAAACCCGTAAGGGTTTATATCATCTCCGAAGACTGAAATATATCTGACTTATTGTTATAAAGACATGGTGATTTAAAACCATCAATTACATTGCCTTGACTTCGATCATTGTTAGGGAGTAATAGATTACTCTTCCCGTTATAGCTACATATCAAGGCGTAGTTTAACCTTAACTTCCCAAAAAGCAGGGACTAATTTTCAATTTAACCTTATTCATAATATAAAAGAATTACTATTCAATCATGAAGTATTCGGTTACATAATTTTTTTACAAGGCTTACTTAGATAATCCGACTAGCTCCCATGGCATACAAAGTAATAAAATTGCAATCTCATTCATTCAGACCTAAGAAGTTCAATCCAACAAATAAAAATGCAGCCACATAAGTAACAATCTCCCCATTTCATTTAATTCCAGGCCATACAATTACAACTTATGCACTTCGGCACATTTGATACAATAATCAACAACAAAAGATTATCTTTCCTCCTATAGTACAATTAGAGAAATCAAGTTGGAATTCATCATAAAAACTAGATTAAACAATCTGAGCATCATATCAGATCTGCGTGCCTTTACCACTTATGATGTCCATCTGCAAAAATTGCTAGCACAAGTCACTTCAAAGGAACCGAGCATGATAAGCACTAATTCTTAAAACAATTGCATTCCACCAATTGTTTTCATTAAACAACCTGTTTAAATGAAATCATTTCATCAAATCCTTAAACATGAATCAGGCTATTCATCTTTCTACAATTCTAATATGACTTTAAAACATAACTCATATTATAGCTTCCAGTTAAACTTAAATATTTTCAGATGATTCATCATATATTAGAGACTAAGAAGAAACAAAATGAATCTACAATATCCATCCATCTGAAAACCAAGGACAGTAATAATCCAACAAAATTACTCCATTCAAGAATGAATTCCTACCAGTACGTGTATCCAACAGATGTGCATTTAACAATTCAAGAAAAGATAGATTATAACCTCCAGCAAGTTCAACTGACGGGATTCCTTTATACTCATAGCATTATTTCAATGACATTGATAAGTATACCAACTTCTACTACAATACTACTTTTATAAAAGTGGATAACCGAATAATTCAAACAGGGTAATAATATAACTGTAGATAAGGAAAGAAGACTTCGGTCAAGAGTCAGTACTTACCATTCTCTCCTCATAAATTTAACAGTCTATTCATCTTATACCCGTACCGTTGAGTTCTCATAGAGATACAAAAGAAGGGAGCACTCATAATTTCTAGACAAGGGAGAGAATATTTTCTTATTCCAAAAGTCCTATATCAACATATACTTTATAGCTTAAGAGAAAGAAATAGAGGCATTCAGATCTCCATTCCAAACAAGTTCAGGACTGTACCAACTTCCCAGGAGTAATGCATATACATTCAAGGATATCAAACAAGTAGCACTTCCCATGTCAATAGAAGAATTATATTGACATATTTCAAGGTCACTATAGGAAACATCAACACAGTCATTCATATTCTAAAATAAAACTAATTTCCATTTGTGCAGACCTAAGATCACCCACAAAATGATAGGAAACGGGGTTCATCAAGTAATTTTCACTGGGTCCCAACTGTGTTCTAATATCCAAGTGAAAATCGCAAAGAAAACAACTACTACACCATTGTTTCATCATTTTCATAGCCCATAATCAATGAACATCCATACCCTTTTCAACAGAGATACATGCTTGTGTTAAAACATATTTCTTACACATGCGACTAAACCACTCGAAGTTCAATAGAAGGAACTATAGTTTCATCACAATCCAACTATCTATTCACCTAAAGTCGCAAGTAAATAAAAAAGCTCATACGACCAAGCAATAATCAATAAACCAACCAAATTAGACACAACAATTTTTCCGTGTCATTCTTCAAACATGAAATCATCCAACACAACGCCTAACATGGTACGCTTAGGAACTCATTACCTCACCAAACAAGAGACAAGGAAACAACATATAAAGAAGTCGAACCCATATGTAATCACATCAAACACTTCTACAGAAGTCGAACCCATAATGTAATCACAGCAAACACTTCTACAGAAGTCAAACCCATAATGTAATCACAGCAAACACTTCTACAGAAGTCGAACCCATAATGTAATCACATAGAAACACTTCTACGGAATTCAAACCCATAATGTAATCACAGCAAGGAGAGAAGATAAAAGAAGTAGATTTCAACAGGGTCTACGTATAACTAGGGATTCCCAAATCATCAAGAAAGAAGAAAACCAATACATTGCTACCAGCCAGGCCGACTGTACAAAAAAATCATCTGAACAGAGTTGTTCTAATGAAAGCATTTAAAGGAAAGGAAGATTTTTAAAAGTTAGGGCCTATCATGCCTAATAGTGTCACTTAAAAATTTGAAGGAGACCTCTGAATGTGCTCGCACCTTCTCTTCTTCCTCCACGAAAGATTAAACAACAATAAATTGTTTCCTCCATGCCTTATATACTTTCCCCAACAAAGAAGGAAGCTAGAAACTCTCAAAGTTGCCATGCAACACAGAGTAGATGGCTGGTTCGTAGAACCAGAGCTTAAGCAGAGTGAAAAACGGAATGCATGAAAACCAAACAACCAAACAATATTCCTCTTGCATGCCTTCCCAAGCAATCCGTGCTCGGAACCAAAGTTCATTAATTTCATTTAACTTCCATCCTCCACCTATTTTCCATTGCCATTGACCACCAAAATTGGTGATCGCCAAAAGAAAAAAACAAACATTCCCATACTTGGTGATACTTTGCCATGTCAGTTACATTAGCCACTTGCAACCTCCGCCAAACCCGACAAAGATTCCAAGTCCTTCAACCTTATCTCCTTCATAAATGCCATGGAAACCACCGTCCATGATTCACGACCCTTCTTAGGTCCCCTCATTCTTTTCATTAGTTAAGATAGGTTAGAAACATAGGTTAGATCATAGGGTAAGGCATTAATCTCACTTCCATAGCGCTAGGTGTAGTTAACTCTTAGGAGCATTAAGCTTATAGTTTAGGGCTAGGTTAGATTAGTAATTATTTTAACCAATAGGTTATAGTTTAGGTTAAGATTATTAACCTTAACGAATCTAGTCTAGGTCTTCAAAATAGGACCAATCAATCTTAGAGTCCATATAGGGTAAAACATTCCTAAAGGATTTCTATTTGGCATCACTAAATTAAGATTTTGGTATAAACATCTTACTCCGACTTAGGTCCAGTGCCTTTCCGTGATATTACAATATCTGGAACCACATCCATTTATCATGATTAGCCCGAGTTAAACTCCAGGATTGATCATTCAAAACTCAATCGACCACTCTAAACTTTCGTAAGGTCAATAAATTTTGTTCATCCTAAATAAACTTAAAACATTCCTTGGATCAATGTAACTGATCCAAGGCTGAGTCATAAAGGTGGATAAATCCACAATTCATCCAGAAATCAAATTGAACTCAAGTGCGAAGAATGAAAGAAACAAAAGAGTCCAAGCATATTCTCGGCTTAGTCAAGATCTTCAAGAGCAAAGAGGATACAATCCATATCAAGCATGACTTCCCAAAACCAAAGGAACATGTCCTTATATAGAAGAAATCATATATCAACACTTGAATGCTCAGGAGAAAGTAACAATAGTTCAGGGTGTTATAGGTGAGGTGTAGGTGGGAGGAGCTTAAGGGAAGCTCCTCATTGCAATAGCTGGAAACGTAGGAGGAATCGAGACCACCAAATTTTTAAGGGCGTATAAGACGTCGACGCAACTGACTTGAAGGCGAGAAGTAAAATGTATTGATGATGTGGTGATCCCTATACTCGGATTCATGGATGAGGATATCACGGATGTTGAGGCACCGCGAGGTTGGGGGAGTGACAAATGTTGAAGGTGTGACATACACCAAAAGTGCGATAGATATCAAGGGTGTAGTAGGTGGCATTGACGTGGGAGTAGGTAATGTTACAAGAACATTCATAGATATTGCAGGAGGCATAAAGGTAGGCATACTAAAGAACGGTTGGACCGATGATTCATGAGTAGAAGAGTGGATGAGGTAATGTCGTAAGTATATGAGATTATGATCTATAAATTTAGCAAATTCCTCCTCATGTGTAGGTACATTTGCAAGAATGTTCGGGTCCATTAGTGAAGAAATAGTCGGTGGAGAAGGCGTAGTAGGAAGAGGTATACAACTAGCATGGAAGGCAATTTCTCACACCTATTGGCGAGTAGTATAAACCATAAGAAAGCTAGAAGATAGGTATTCTAGGATCTTAAAATTGACAGAACTCAAAAATAGATGTTTGGTGAAGTCTGGAAGGTAGAAATAGGTTGTTGTTTCTTATAAAAATAAAAAACATAGAGACCGATCAGTAAACTAGTGTTGGTTAGGCAGAAAGACTAATGTCGGTAGGAAGGTAACCGATGTTGGTTACTATGAAAATGGAGAGATTTGAATATATGTGGAAGAAAAGTGTATAAGGGTATGTTGGGTTATGTTAAGGGTGATAGAAACTTAGAAAAAAGTGTTTTAGAAGAATCAGGTTGTTTGAAAGAACTCGGTTGATGTTTTTGACAAAAAATTAAAAATAGAGAAACTAAAATGGATCAGTTAACCGATTACGTAATATGAAATAACGATGTCGGTCACTGGACTGATGTGTGTTACCGATAGAAAGCTGTAAAAATGAAGAAAATATGATTGTTTGAATTAAATTTTATGAAAAGAAACCTCGAAAGTGGTTGTGTATGAAAACATTGATTTAAAAACTCAGAAAAATAGAATTTACCATTTTTTATGGTGGAGTGTGAAATAAAGAAGAAAAATCAAGAATACATCCTCACAAGTTAGACTACAAAAACTAAGAAAGAAAGGAGGAAATTGAACAAAAAATTAAATAAACACGTTATCCTAAGATCATATTTTTAGGTTTTAGTTAGCTTATACCTTAAGGCTGCCTATGAATGATATAAAATGTTTGGATAATGAAGGTACCTAAAAAGTAATCTATGGATGGTAATAGGTTTTGTTTTGGAAAAAGAGTCCTCGATATACCTTTTGGTATGTTAGGTCCGAACTATGATATGACAAATCGCGCGAACACCGGAGGGGCCCACTATCAATGGGTTTTTAAATCCCTTATGGCTTCTTCCTGGAAGGGAATGTTTAAGAAATGTGTAAATTAGGCTAAGTAATTTGGATAAGGAGTGTGTGCACAAATGGGAACTATGATTTATTAATCAATCAAAAATTATCATGACCTTCATTGTATGATTGCTACTTAACTATGTGAGCTAAATATGTAGACATTCAGAGATGAAATGCAAGTGTTTTAAGCCCCAAATCTAAATATGATATTCGATGTAAACAAGAGTGAATAGGAAGAAGGGTGATTTTCATGAATTCAAAAATAGAAGAAGAAGAAGAATTATTTTTAAATGCACAAAAATAAGTGTTTAATTTAGAGAAATTAGAAAGAATAAGAAGATTACCAAAGAAGAAGATTTAGTGAAAAATGATTTAGAAAGGAAACACACAAGATACAACCTATATGAATAGAAAGGAACTCACAAATAAGGGTCCCACCGAGTGAGCCAAAATGTTTCACTAATTTTTTTGTATAAAAGAGATAAGGTAAAGGCGAGGTTAGGAGGAATACCTGTGAAGTCAAGAAGGTTTCGTGCACCTTTGTAGAAGAACATGAATGCTCTCTTCATCATGAGGTCGCTTGGATCCTTGGATGTAAGAACTCTAATACTAGAACTCAAGATGTAAGATGGAGGATCTTGGGAAAATATTTGCATTTCCTTTTTTATGGAAACTCGCGGTGGTTAGGTGATTGGTGCCAACCGAGGAATAACTGATGTCAATTAGGGAGAAAAGGTCATATTTTGCCAAAAATAGCCTTTTCTTCCCAATTTTGGCATTGGTCAATATTTGTTGTGGGTCAAGAGTGTGGATTGGCACTAAATGGAGTGGGAAATTTGTAGGAGGGATAATAGGTAATTAAGGTTAGGGTTAGAATGAGTCTTAGTTTGTTAAGGGGAGTGGTGACTTAGTCTAGGTTAATAAATAGGCTTGGAATGGGTCCATGATGAGGTGGAGAGGTGAGGTAGAAATTAATTTAATTTAGGTAATTAAATTAATAATGATGTGAGGTAATAATTAATTTAATATAAGTGATTAAATTAATTATAATGTGTGGAAGGGGCCATGATCGGGGGATGTGTCGAATTAATTAATTGGAAGGGCTTAGAGGGTTACGACCCAATTTTGGGTGTCTAGACATATAGTAGAGGCCTTGATTTATGTTTCATGTAGAGAGGAACACTGTTTTCTTTATGGATATGGGTTTAAATCTTTATTATTTCAGATTTCATCCTTTGTAATCATAGTCCAAATGGTGTATTTGTGCATAATCCGATCATACTTTCTACAATATACAATGTTAAATCTTTATGAAATTGTTTTGTTTGAGTGTCTATAGTCTATTGACCATATTGAACAAACATTGAATATTCCATGCTCCCATTAGTAGTTTTTTTATTATATAGTTTTCATTATACAGATCTTTTTCATTCCAACATCCAATACACTTGGCAAAACACTTGAAATCGTTTATGATGCTTCATCCGGATAATGCCTATCACAGTGCGATCTTCATATTTTTTCTATCACTCTTGAAAATGATATTATGTGCCAAGTATGTAATATGAAATATTGTAGTTATTTTATGAAGTATGTGGCATGTGTTGGATTTACACATAGGTGATATAGTTAAGACCTTGATTTGTGCATATCAATAAGGGTATTAATATATTCTCTATAGTATGTGTATTCTAAAAAGTCATATGGTAGAGGCCTTGATTTATGTTTATCTTGTAGAGAGGAAGTATGTTTTTGTATGGCTAAGGATTTGAATCTTTATTATTTTAGGATTCATCCTTTGTAATCACAGTTCAAATCGTGTTTTTGTGCGTAATCATGGTACATTTTCTACAATAAACAATGCTAAATATTTATGAAATTGATTTTTTTGAGTTCTTGTAGTATATTGACCATATTGAACAATCGTTAAATAGTCAATGCTCCCATTAGTGTTTTTTAATTGTATAGTTGTCATTGTATATATCCTTGGTCATTCCAACATTCAATACACTTGGTAAAACACTTGGAATCAGTTATGTGCTACTTCATCTAGATAACACCTATCACAAGTATGATCTTCATATTTTTCTATCACCCTATGAAAATTGTATTATGTGCAAGGTATGTAATATCATATATTGTTGTTTACTTTAAGGTAATTTTCTAGTAGTCAATTCAGATCTTAAGAGATTGGATTTAGGTGATCATGTATCTATGTGATAAATAATGATTACTCTTTGTTCATTTTTTCATTTCTTCAATTTTACTAATTTTGGTTGTCAAATGTCTTATTTTAAACTCTTTTTGCAAACCACATAGAGCTGGCCTTTCCGACACAACCAAAGAATTTATGCCACTTTGGACCACCACTTAGGTGCCCAAAATCTTTGTTGTTTTCCCGAAATCACTAAATAAGGTTTTAATATAGTTAATCCATTAATTTGTGCATATCAATTAGGGTAGGAATATGTTCTCTATGGTATGTGTATTCCAAAGATGTCATATAGTAGAGGACTTGATTTATGTGTGTCATGTAGAGAGGAAGTATGCTTTCTGTATGGATAATGGTTTGAATCTTTATTATTTTAGGTTTCATCCTTTGTAATCACAGTTCAAATGGTGTATTTGTGCATAATATTGTTCTATTTTCTACAATAGACAATGTTAAATCTTTATGAAATTGATTTATTTGAGTTCTTGTAGTCTATTGACCATATTGAACAATCACTAAAATAATCCATGTTCCCATTAGTGCTTTTTTAATTGCATATTTATCATTGTATAGATCCTTGGTCATTCCAAAATTCAATACACTTGGGAAAACACCGCAACCGCTTTTGTGTTGCTTCATCTGGATAACAATCATCATAGGTACATGATCTTCATATTTTTTCTATCACTCTATGAAAATTGTATAATGTGATAACTATGTAATATCATATATTATTGTTTACTATAAGGTAATTTTGTAATATTTAATTCATATCTTAAGAGATTGGATTTGGGTGATCTTCTATATATGCGATTAATTATGATTACTTTTTCTTCAATTTTTACAATTCTTTAGGTTTACTAATCTTTGTTGTCAAATTTATTATTTTCAATTTTTTTTTGTAAACCATATGGAACTAGCCTTTCTAAAACAATCAAAACATTTATCACACTGACCACCTCTTAGGTTCCTAAATTCTCCGTCGTTTTTTCCCCGAAATAGCTAAATAAGGCTTGAAAATAGTTAAGCCCTTCATTTGTGCATATCAATTAGGGTAGGAATACGTTCTCTATGGTATGTGTGTTCCAAAGATGTCATATGGTAGAGGCCTTGAATTATGTATGTCATGTAGAGAGGAAGTATGTTTTCTATACGGATAAGGGTTTGAATCTTTATTATTTCAAGTTTCATACTTTCTAATCATAGTTCAAATGGTGTATTTTTGCATAATCATGTTCTATTTTCTACAATAGACAATGTTAAATCTTTATGAAATTGATTTTTTTGAGTGCCTATAGTCTATTGACCATATTGAACAAACATTAAATAGTCCATGATCCCATTAGTGCTTTTTTAATTGTATAGTTGTCATTGTATAGATTCTTGGTCATTCCAACATTCAATACACTCGGAAAGCACACTGGAATCAGTTTTGTGCTACTTCATCTAGATAACACCTATCACAGTATGGTCTTCATATTTTTTCTATCAATCTATGAAAATTGTATTATGTGTTAAGTATGTAATATCATATACTTTTTTTTACTTCCCTGTGATGGGGGTGAAGATGATCCATCCCCTAGACATATGACCTACTTGTTGTTATCATTTCAGTGACATGAGTCTCATTGGTCTATTGTGATAATTGTTTAGAGTGTGATGGGGGTGAAGATGATCCATCCCCTAGACATATGACCTAATTGCTACAGGAAATGACCATTCAATTTGCACATTAGAGACTTAATGCACTGCATGGGCTCTACAAATTATTCTAGTAGATGCTTCGGATAAACCCACATATTTAATCTTTCCTTCTTCCATGAGTTTCTTCAGTTCACCCATCTGTAGAAAAGGATTCAATTTCTTGTTATCATACATTTATTTTTATTTTGAGCTGGTAAGGTTCAACACTCAAAGGAAAAGCCAGGATTATTACTAGCCTTAGTTCAACTTCAAAATCAAATCCATATAGGTACAAAACTATATTCTAAATCCATATAACCTTGACGACTGGGGTATTACATCTAATTGTAGATCAAATCACTTCAACCTTGTTAACAAAATATCCATAAAACCTTGGGAGGAATATAAATAGGCGGTGAGAAGGAGAAAATGTTTCGGAATATGTTGACTAGTGTCTTAAGGACAATGTCTTTGAGATAGACACCCATGTACTAGGGGTAGACCATGTATATAGTTTCTAAATTAATTGACATCACATAGATAACAACCACAAGTTAGAGAGATCCCACAAGGTAGGGCTATGTTACAGGATGCTAACAAATCAATGACAACATATACCCAAGCCACAATTGTTATGGATCATTAACAACACATATCCAAAAGATTCAGAGAAAATGAAAAATAAACTATTAATATGAAATACTAATGGATAAAAAGCTTGAAAATTAATGAACTTTATAAAGATAATATGAACAAGTTAAGCGGAAGGGATCCATATGATTAGAAATTACACATCTCATTCATGGGGAATCACTTTCTCAACACTAGTTTTATGGGTATCCCAAATTCTACTTCTATTAGAGGATTAGGAGAAATATCCACATGGATGATAAATAATAACTCCTGATGCATTTTAGACAGAGACTTCAAGAAATCTTATTAACATCTATAAAGTTTCTATAGCTTTGTATCCCACAATTCAGCTAGAAGATAAAGTTACACTCATGAATGGAATTTTTGATCATCCCAACCTGAATATATGCATTCATCATCATATTATAAATTACAGGGGTGTGTGTTTTCAAGGGGTCTCTTTTTCTTCAAGTACCGGAAAATAGATGAAGCTGAATATTGCCCTTTTCTTAAAACTATGACTTATAGAAGAGATTGTGCTTGAGGGAACATCCTAGCCTAGCACAAAACATGAATCATGGTAAAATATGATTAGATTGTGTCTAAAACCCTTTTTCTTCCCTACCCAAATGAACACATCCAACAAGAAAATTTCCTTCAATTTCCTTATAATTAGTAATTTTATGACATGATTGACATTAATCGGTAGGTTATGGGAAATCTTGAACACCAATTAAGCTTGGACTATATACTTATTTGCAAACATGGGTATCTTTAGTTCAATCCCATGAAACTCTTGTTAGTTCGCTTCCCTTGAATTGAAAATACATAGCATATAAAGAAGCCCCAAAATCCTAATAATGACATCTACAAAGCAAAAACACAAAAACTAGTCATTGTTTACTTGAAAATTAGTTGATCCATTGAGAAAAGTAGACCTCAGGATAGAGAGGAATCATTTTTCTCATTCTAGTAAAAATGGTGTTATGTGAAATAACCTCACAAAATCTCACAAAACAATTTCCATTAGAAGTGTTACTTGTGCTCCTTATAACATTTGATTCCTGTAACATTTGATTGCTCCATACTAAAAAAACTTAATAATATTTATACAGTTTACAATGTACGTGTGAAAGAAAATTAACAAACAAAAATATTACCAAATGAAGAAAATTTGAGTCATTGTGTACAACTTTCCATCCCATCAAAGCAACTCTAGAAGAATAATTTTGTAACTATATACATCATTTTTCTCATTAATCCTTGATGTTCTTACATATTCAAGGTCAATGTAACCAATGGTACCCATAACATAAGTAGAGTTCTTTACATTTTTTTTGAAAATGTATATTTAGCTACAATTTCAAATTTGGAATACTAATATATGATCATCTTCAAGATCAACATATTTGATTATCCTTATTTATTCGATCATCAAACAAAGTCATGTTGGTTTTGGCTTGTGCTATATGCACCTTGATCTTTGGACATGTTTTCTCTACTTATTTGTAAAAATATACCATAATTTGTTTGAAAAAGATACCACACACTATCTTCAAAAACAAGAAACATAGTTGGATCAAATGACATCAAGCAAGCTCATGTTTATATAATTTTTGCTACATTGAATAGATAGCACTTGTGTAGTTCAGAGCAATAAAAATTTAATTATAGATATAATTACAGATAAATGAAAAGAATAATATTCTTATTAGGTTTGTGTTCTCTTTAAATGCTTTTCTTACATGATCTCGGGTCATGTTGACATGGAAAATCATGAATGTAGGTCAAGTATTAATCTTGTGATGAACTTCCACCTAGTTGGAGAATTAAACTTATATAACAAAAAAGGTATAGTAGTTGCTTATTGTATTAATTTTTTGAAGTCAAGAATGACATTAGTTTGGGATTGAAGTGAAATTTGTGACCAATTTTTAAAATTTTATTTTTTCATTATTGGCAAATAGTTTTTGAAAGGTACTATACCCTTGTACAAAAAGGATCAAAATACATATATCACAATAAATACATACCAAAGAGTGATAAAAATCAATATATTATGTGATATTCTAACTATAGTTTTAAAACTACAAAAAAACCCAAAATAGGAACAAAACAACAAAAAAACATCAACTGATCAACAAAACTTATGTAAGAGTGTATTGTCACTTAGATGCTCTGTCAATTTTTTTCCCTCACTTTACATGCAGATCAAGAGTGTAATAGTTGTAACCTGAGAGGGGTCATTTTTATCCACCTGGCTAAAAACTTGATCTCGTGTTGGTCCCTCCTCCCATATATTTGTAGGAATGTTGCTTAACATGCAAACACTCTTAACATGTTGTTCCATAAAATTATAAACAACTTTGAGAGATGATATGGTGAAATCTTGTCTACTTCTAACATTCACCATCCTATTATCAAGGGAGTTGATTTTTTTGTAAATTTCTTGAATCTAGCTTTCAGCAAGACCAAATCCCTCCTCCATTTTCCTTTTCCCTTCTTTTTTGACCCCTACTTCATTTATCCTTTTAGAGCCTCCAATTCCTTTTTAATCTTGTCAATCCTTTTCATTAAATCCCCCTCCTCTAAAGAATATCTACTTTTTCCAAGGTTACTAATATTAAGAAATTTTTGTGCTAATTCAAGGTATTTGTTCATGTTGTTGCGCAAAAAAATATTTTGAAGGGAAAAGGGTGATTGAGGGGATACAAGGGTTTTTTGGATCTAATTTTTTAAATTTATTAGTACTCGAAAAGAAGTGCAATTACATGCACTCAAAACTGCCCAAATATACACAGAACAGTAAGACACTTTTTTAACTCATGTTTTGTTCTTTTTGAAAGGCTTCCAATTTGGCACTAGCTATGATAAAATTAGGAAATCCTTCTCTCTTTACACTAGCTAATTGCATAAAAATGCTTATGAACAAGTTATAAATTATTATAGTCCATGAAACACAATTCACCGAGGAATTTTTCAAACATCAACAACACCATAATAATTTAGGTTATGTTTGAGATAGCAAATTTTTTTCATCCTTCATAATAATTTCTCTAGAAAATTCCAAAATTTTGTAACACTCTACATTCCATTGTCTAAAATCTACTCTACTTTCCATGTTCCAAAATTCTGCAACACTCTGCTTTCCATATGCCAAATTTGAAAATTATGAGTTTAGAAAAACTAAGAGGATGTCAAAGACAGCTTTATTTGGGTTAAACATTACATATACTGACATGTTACATGATATTAAATTGGCTTTAATATTGTTTGATAATTTTCAAAATAACAGTTTTTGTACATACAAAATATTGCTATTAGTGCAAGGAATTGACTGTCACATTTACATCCAGATAATTATTATTTTATTTAAAGAATAATTAAACCTTTACTTTTTTTTGAGATATATAAAATGGGGATTCATATTATTTATTGTGTAATTATCAGTTGTTCAATGATTCGTTAGGAACTTTCAATAGTTATTATTCCATTATATGTTAACTATTTAGCTTGTACTCTTCCATTATATGTCAATTAGCTGAAATTTTTTCTCTAAAATCTAGTGCAATTTGTACAGGAATTTCATTATGTTCTACATAAATGAATTGCAATTCCACCCCCTGATATCTTCTTTCCCTTTTCCATAGGATAAGTTTCAGCACCTAGCTAGGAAATTTTTCATAATTTTGATTCTTTTCTCCTGCAATAAAGAATAAAGTTTTGTCTCTAAAGGAACTTCAAGAGGGTTTCAATATTGAGTGATGTATTTATTCATTTTTTCTATTTATTTCATGTTATGAACTAAAAATTATTGTAGTTCACTTTCATTTTATTTTCTTGTGATTGTTTCATTTAGATGTATAATTCGCTCCAATCCTTTTTATGAAGTGACATGTGGGGGCATGTTCCTTCGTCAACGATACGATTCATTATGTGTCAAGGTTCTCATTCCCAATGAGGCCATTTAAAAATGCCCCAAGTTTTGTGTTAAATTGATCAATCATAAGGCTACTAAAGCTTCTCGTTATAAATAAGAATATCTTCTTAGACTAGTACACTTTTTTTCCCTCTCCAGTTTAAAATGATGTAAACTAGAAACACATTTCCCCTCACTTCAAAGTGGACTTGACAATAACTATGCCTCACTTGCAAAGAGAGGAAGAATTTAAACGTCTTCAATGTATTGTCAATGTTTTGCATGTCAAGAAACTGAAACCACCTAAAATAGTGATAGCTGAGATGGTTAGAGATCACCTCCACTTGTTGTCAACATCCCCATTTTTTTCTCTAAATTCCAAACAACTGGACCACATTCACAAGGATTCTTCTTGGCTTACAATTATAATGAAGATGTATTGAAAATGAACCACCCCACAAATTGTGGAAAATGGAAAAAATAACAATTGAGACATCTGCAACTGCACAAAAATACAAGAAACATGCAAAAAAATCATACAAGCAGAAAACAAGAAATTTGATTAAAAAATATCTTGTACTAGTTTGTTTATAAGTGCTTTTTCAAATAATATGTAACTCATTTCAAATAGAGAAAGAGAATCAAACTTTTTAAAATACATGTTTAGTTTTTGTAAACCAACTATCTATTTCTAATTTCTTTATCATCATATCTCCACAAAAATACCTACAACTTTGTTAGTTAAATTATACATATTGTTCTTATTGTTTTCCATTCTATTTCCTTAATATTATATTATGTAACTCGTTTCAAATAAATGCATGTATATATTGTGGCAGTATATATGGGACACAAAATCAAACTTTTCAACATACATGTTCAATTTTTCCTTCTTACTATTGCTCGCTTCTATAAGTAAACCAACAACAACACATTTCTAATGTATTTTTCATTATATCTGCATACAAATACCTATAGTTTTAAAATGCCAAAAATAACTATGTAATTTATAGTTGTTTTCATCCAAAGCTTTGTACATTATATCACTTTTTTGTTGCATATAGAATTGTTTTAAGGGTTAGAATTTATGTTTGCACTTTAAAAAATATATAAATGAATAAGGAAACAAACTTTAGAGCTTCTCATTGTTTACAAATGCATGTAAATTTACTTATGTCATATACAAGGTGAATAGTGCAATGTGAACGCATCCTTCATTTCATGTTTGACTATGCTACAAGTTTACATTTTCCACCATATATTTGTAGAACTCCCACTTTCTCGAGCATATTTTACTTTCCATGGAAATAACTTTGACACATGAAGGCATTTCTCAATTAATTGAGGGTAGTTCCAATGTTGACCCTACATTTCAGATACTTGCACTTGTCCTCCCTACACTCTATTCTCAACATGGGTGCCCAACATCGTGTTGACCTTTCAGATGGGTTACATTTTCAGAAAACACTTCTACCCTCCAAATTTGCAAGCCATGTAACCGAAAAATCAATACAAGAAGGCTCCATTATGCGATTACACAAATCCCTTGTTATAATGATAAAAAATGAATTGTAACATTCATCCCTTGCTCAATTACCAATGCATATAATTCTCCTATAGTAATTCTATTTTTTTTTCATTTTTTTTCCATCCCTTGCTCAATTACCAAGGTATATAATTCCCCTATAGTAATTCTAATTTTTCCATTTTTTCTCCATTACGGATTATTCTTATCATTTAAATGGATGTTGTTATCAAAACACATATGCTAGTTACTGCTCCAACCCAACTACCAACACATGTTGGACATGGCAAGAAAAATCCCTACTACCAACAAATTCTCTCCAAAATAGTCAATTTTTTGTAAACATATCCTCTGAAAACTAGGTTAAAAGACATTCTGTAAGAACACCAACTCAAATAAGTGGATTGAATACATCTATGTGCATGTGGTCTATAGAGGGTCATGCCCTAGCAAAAATAACCCTTCATGAATATCACAATGCAAAGGTAGATGATTTTGACTTTCGGTTTGATTTTGTGGATCGGGAAGGAGGGGAAATCCACATCACCTATTTTAATGAGGCTACCGAAACATTTTATGATCATATTGAAAATGGGAAGCTATATAAAATTTCCAATGGGAGGATTGGTGATGCAAAACTATGTTACAACCACTTGAACAATGCTTTGTTGATTTTCCTACAACCGTAGTCAACAATAACTCGTCTCATAGAAAACTAGGATACAATACCTTCCCATCACTTTCACTTCACCAAAATCAAGGAGATGCCTGGAAGAACTGCTAGGTATTCTATTGATTTAATTGGCATTTTTCTTTCCATGTTACCATGCTCAACTATTCATAGGCATGACAAGTCTGAAACAAAGAGAAGAACTCTACAATTAAAGGAAATGTTGGGATTCATTGTCACTGTCACTTTTAGTGACAAAATTTATATGAGACAAGAAAAGAACTTGAATAAATTCTTTATAAACCACATCTTCTGGTCCTTTCCTTGAAAGCTTCCCGCATCTCTAGTTTTAATGGGACCTCAATTGACACTGTTTCAAGTACCAAATGTTACGTCAACCCTCCAATTTCAGAAACTACTATACCTAATTGTTTGGTTGCTTCTGATGACTACTCCCATCCAAGCCCTCTATCACAAGAAAATTTATTGTCCCTCCAAAATGCTTGACCTCTATAACAACAATTTTGCAAGTCCTACAGATGGGGAACACTAAGAATAATGAATGGGCCATGGTTACAACAAAAATCACAAATATCAATATGGAAAAAAAAATCATGGCATGCCCTCTTCTAAAAGGAGACAAAAATGCAGGGAAAAATTGCAAGAGTATGACAATGGTTATATATATGCACTCGGGATCAATCTAAAGGACCGACCATGGGGACTTCAATCGGTTACCATTTTTGATGAAACAACCGAGTCAATAATGGTTGTTACAACTAGTGACCTCCACCTATTATCTATAGATGAATATGCAACTAGTGTAAATACAAGAAAATTCATAGGCAACCATTTTTTTTTTTTTCACACTTTCCCTAAAAAAGTGACATACCGTGGAAACAACATATTGTAATGTGTCATCCTCAATTAAAGAAATTGGATAGTAATGCATCTCCTTTGTAACCTTCTTTACCAACATTTTTCTAATGTGCCCATCCCTTAACACTTTCCACCCTCCCCCATCCCTTTGTATACTTTGAATTATCAATAGTTGTTAGAGTAGGTATTTACCTTAGCTCATGTTCACCTAGGTACTTTATTTACCTTTATTGTATTTATCCTCACCCACTTATGTGTGTGGATATTTCTTTTATCTTATTTATATATTAGGAGATTTTATATTGTTGTTAGGTATAGTTCTTTCCTTGATCTATGGTATTGACTAGATCCTTGATGTCTAGTTCTCTCCTAAATCTATGGTCTTGACTAGTTCTTTGATGACTAGTTATTTCCTTGATTTATGGCTTGATCTACAACCTTGACTGGTTATTAGATTGTTATTCCTTTCCTATTTAAGCAAGGCCCATTCTCAATGTATTGCATTGAGTTCCATAATAATATATGATATTGCTGCTCATTTATTTGCAAAGGTTGTATGTAAAGCTATTTTGGTGAATTTCTTTCATCTAATTGATCATGGTGTTTGATTAGAATCGGTGTTCTTGGCTTGGTATAATCTAGTTATCGTTCCTTGTCATGGTATCGAGCCGCATTGTTGTTGCATCCGTCTCAGTAAGTTTTATTTTTGCAAATAAATTCATTGTATATTCATATATTTGGGATTTGGTTGTATTTTGTTGTTGCATGAATTTTTATGCAAAACAAAGGCTTCCATTGGATCCGGAAGGTGGAAAACCCTTAGATCGATTATAAGGTCGACCATTTTTGAGGCGTCATTTTTCCGGGTTTGTGTATTGTTACGGAAGCACACCGAGATGCCTCGGGATTCGTGTCATAAAGGAAAAATTTGAGGGATTATTTTTTGGGTTTGTTGTATTTCTTGAGATTAAGGAAATTTACAGCCGTACATATCTCATTTATGCGCATGAAGGTTTTCGCTTTCCTTTTTTTTGGTAGGGGTCTTCTTTCATTAAAATCCTTAGCCCTTGGTCATATGGTATGGTCATATGAGGGCTTAAAGCTTGTGATTCCTACTAGTAGGTGCTTAACTTCAGCCCCCTTTAATTTTATTTTTGTGGTGAAGGCAACAACAATTTATTTTGTTTTAGTGGCAACTACAATAAATAACAGAGCAAAATAGTAAAAAGCTTGTAACTTTTGATCGGTAACTTGGTTTTGAGTGTCGTTTTTTGCAAAAGTGCTTGTTTTTTCATGTTATTTCCATTAGAGTTATTTATTTTTAGACTTTCACTATAATTATAAAGTGCCAAATATGGAGGAGTGTTATAATCAATTGTGGATGCAATTTCGGTTGAGCCCAACGTCCTAAACTTTTGGGAGTTGCATTTTGTATCTATCATGGATTTTGAGAATGATATATTTTTCTCTGAAGTATGTGGACTTCAAGAGGATATTATAAAATTTGTGGAAGAAAATAAATCACTCAAGAAGTGAAATTCTCTTCTACAATCACTCATTCATTATAAGGATACAATAATACACTTCCTGCAGAACAAACTTGCTAGCCTACACCATCACCATCATATTGTGAACAACCATATCCATGCTCCTAGTCCACTTTTAGCTATTTCTCATGAACCCACTGACATTGATCTATCAATATTTGAGTCTATTCTTGCTCTTGATGCTAATACACCTATGAAGCTTTTCTTGCATGCTCTTCCACATCTATGCCTATTACAGTACCACATGTTGTGTATCCTACTTCTTCTCAGCTACATGGATTTTTTGAGAAGCATACCACTACATTCAGATCTCGCATGCTCCATTTTATGGGTCTCACTAGTGAAGTCATTGATAGAAATTCATAGGGTATTGTTTCCTCTATTCCACATGTTAAGTGGAATTCTCGTCATCACATTGGTTTTCGAGCAGATACTTCATTGGGATCACAAATTGATAGAGCTCCTTTTTTGTTTGCTTGACTCTTTCTGAGGATCATGAGCAACACATGAGTTCTACACCTTCACTCAGGCTTGGGAAATGAGAGATTTTAGTTTCCAGACATGATTAACTCCGACACACATTCTAATGTTCTTTTTCATGCACCCATTGTGTATTTTACACCAAGTCATATGCAAACATCTTCTTCATCCATCTGTGTTGATTTGGGGTGGATATTTGATCACTCGTGGAGGTGACATAGGCATTTTGAGAGGACTCTCTACGGCATGGCTCCTCCACCATTAGGCCTCTTGACTCCACTTTATATACCTTATGCATTGTGATTATTCTTGTTTTGAGCATTTTTCTTTAGCAGGTGTAGTGTATCTCTCTTGTTTGTTGAGAGATTTTGAATCTATATTTTTGACACTTTTTTGCATGTGGACGGTCTCCTTATGGGGAGCTATTCAGTGGAGCCCAGTGTTAGTTTGTCAGTGTTCGAGTAGTTATTTTGACAACTCATACAAATTTGTAGCATCACTCCACCCATTCAGTAGTATGGGAGGGTGTGGTGTTGATCCTTCTTCTTTGGGTTTTCGTGTCCTTGCCTTGTTACCTTGGCTTTTCTTAGATCATGACACTCTGGAGTTTATGTCCTTTCCTTGTTGCTTTGGTTATTGTTCTTGGATTGTGGCACACCTATTTGTAGCAGTTGATCAAATTATGTGTTGATCCCGCTTCTTCGAGTTTCGTGTCCTTGCCTTGTTACCTTAGTTTTTCTTGGATCGTGACACTTTGGAGTTTGTGTCCTTGCCTTGTTACTTTGGTTATTGTTCTTGGATCATGGCACACCTATTTGCAGTAGTTGATCGAATTATGTTTGGTGTTTTTTTACACTTTTGACATCACTCTATTGACAATATCCTTGTATGGAGCTATTCGTGAAACCCAATGTCGGTCGTTTTGAGTTTTGTGAGCGAGCGGTGGATTCGGACCACGCACACCAAAATTCTTCAAATTGTATGAGTTTTTGAGCCGAGCTTCTTGAGATTTCTTGGAGTAGGTATTTACTCTCTTTACTTTGTTGTTACAAAATTTGGGTACCTTGTAGTGTCCTTTTTCCTAGTTATAGTACATGAGTACCTCATCAGGCCTAGTTGTCGGGACTCATACTGTGGACATGCCACTTCTATTTTTGCCCCTAGCTTCACTTGAGGGGGTGTTAGAGTAGGTATTTACCTTAGCTCATGTTCACCTAGGTACTTTATTTACCTTTATTATATTTATCCTCACCTACTTATGTGTGTGGATATTTCTTTTATCTTATTTAGATATGAGGAGATATTATCTAGTTGTTAGGTATAGTTCTTTCCTTGATCTATGGTATTGACTAGTTCTTTCCTTGATCTATGGTATTTACTAGATCCTTGATGTCTATTTCTCTCCTAAATCTATGGTCTTGACTAGTTCTTTGATGACTAGTTATTTCCTTGATTTATGGCTTGATCTACAACCTTGACTAGTTCTTAGATTGTTATTCCTTGTCTATTTAAGCAAGGCCCATTCTCAATGTATTGCATTGAGTTCCATAATAATATATGATATTACTTGCTCATTTGTTTGCAAAGGTTTTATGTAAAGCTATTCTAGCGAATTGCTTTCATCTTATTAATTGTGGTGTTTGATTACCATCTGTGTTCTTGGCTTGTACAATCTAGTTATCGTTCCTTTTCAATAGTATGTTAGTTATTTAATATCTATCTTGCCTTCACTCTCTTCCAAAATCTTCCATTAGCACTTCTGAAAATGTATTACTCTTTTTTCCTATTTCAAAAGAAAACTGTTGTATTTCCTTTTACACTAACATACTATTTCCTCCTACTACTATGTGGATTGAAAGTACTATTAAGAATATAAATGAATATTAATTTCTATTTTGTTATGCACATATTTGCATGCTTTTAGACTATGTGAACATACTACATTTTTCCATATAACTAATATTATTTTCCTTCAGAGAACAACATCCGTAGTCTTTTACTCTCAAAATTTTACCTCTTATGCGTAATTTCCATTAGAACACCAAATCCATTTCAATTTTATGTCTTTTATTCAATTTGAATATTTTGGAATTTGTATGTCATCAAATAATTCATCGTTCCTTGCTTACTTGCATGGATTTTTTTCAACAAGTGGTACTCCATAAATTTGTGACTTCTCAATCATGTCGACTCCTATAAAACGATCCTGACGAAGAGAGAACTACGCACAAAATAAATTTCACATAAAGTTTTGGAGAAACATAAATGTCACCTAGAGTGTAGAACAAAGGAAATATCTAATATCCATCAACTTACATCAACCAACAACCTACCATTTCCTAACATTCCAATCTTGCCATCAAATTCAACTAGTGAAGGATTTCCAACCAACATTCCGCAAGTAACCTGCATGAAACCAATTTTTCATGACCATACCAGTTCCTTCCATAGGAACTCATATTTTGATAATATTGTCATGTCTTGCCATTTATTTGGGATGCCACATGAAACTGTCTCACGTACTAACCTTGCTTCGGTTCCTTGTACATGTACAACTAGTTCCTCCTCTCCTTTTGACATTTTTGACCTTGCAATCCACCATTCACTCAAACAGAACACCTAACCCATTTACATACACATAGATTTACTTTATTGTACCCATCGCAAACTATTGAAGCCCAATGCTAGTTTCGTAAAGAATAGATTTGTTGATTTAACATCCAAACTTGCTCAATTTGTTTGGAAAACTACCATGGAATTAAAACAAGTTTGTTTGAAGGCTTTCCTTCTTGTAACAGATGTAGATCTGAAAACACGGCCACCACTTCTCTTCATGGAACAACATGGACCCTAAAATTTACTACTATTCTTGTTTCTTTAATCCAAATCAAGGATATTCTTATCACATGAGTTAATTTATTCTGCTGCATTCAACCAAGTATATGGTAGATAATACAAATACTCAGGACACACCATAAGTTTCCCACAAAACATTACTTCAATAGAAAAATACCTACCACACCGCCTTGGATATTTAGACATAGTACTCATATAAAGGGAAGGAGCTAATTTAACAAAGTATGATTTCTACGTCAGTATATCTCATGTTTGGGTGGCATTACAATATAAAATCTCCCACGATCTATTAAAAAGATGTCTTAATTGACAACTATGCCTTTTCCTATCTACCATCTTAGTCGCCAAATGTGTTCTCCTCTTTTAACACAACCATAATGGAACTGCCCCAAATGAAAATTGCTTCTATAGCTCATGGTATTCATGTTTCTATTAACTCGATGAAACATATGAGCACTCATCCTCTTTTGTGCCAACACCTCACTATACTAGAACAAGATAAGAGGAAATCAAACAATTATTGCTTACCCATGATGGTCATACTCCATTCACAATGCCATGGCCGAGCTTGGGATTTTTCCAATAAATGAATATATTACAGAGGGCCTTTTCTCAATGGATTTCCCAAAAAAATTCCAGCAAGAAAAACAACATGGCAACAACCCCAAATAAAATAAGTTCCAATACATGAATATGCTCTACATTTGATGCGCTACCATGATGGGAATTTTTGTTCCCACCCATGAGGTCTAAACCTCATAATGAGGCATAGAATTCAATCTAAATCTAAAGTTTTTATGAAGCAAAACATCGAATTGGGTACCCCACAAACTATTGGAGATATTTAAAAATGACTCTTGGAATACCCCATAGACAATATCATCCTGATACTTTAATGTGGTTTCATTTAATCCTTTGAGAGACACAATAATTTTGAGTTAAAAGTAGAAGTGGGGTTTCAAATATGGTAAAACAATTAGGGACACACTTTATTCTTCACTCTAAGTGTTGCAGACACTAAATGGCTAGATCTCCGTGTGTATTATGTCTGGTGAATTCCATACTAATCCTCAATCCACACAACGTTAGAGAAACCTTAACATTGTCTCTAACCCTCATCGAGTATCAACATACCTGCATCACATATTCAAAATATTTCGTGAGGAAATATTGCAAAAGCAACTTAGTACAATAGACTTTTAGCACATGTAATACAATCTACTTTTTTATAAGTTTATTTGAAACTACATAGATAATATTTGAGTTCCTTCATCTCATAGGTATGAATGGAAACATAGAGGCTCTACACATTTCCATGGTTTATTGTGGCTTAAAATTGCCACTAAATTTGATGTTATAGGTCTGGAGGATACAAAAATTATTGATGAAATAAAATAATACTTTTTAAGTTCATGTCTTCCTGAAACCCCTACCTAGCTTCTAACCACTTGGATATTTTTCAGGTCACTACTAGATGGCCCTTGCTTGCTAAAGTCAACACAAATTCTATCTTCCTCCTCTTTTAGAAATTTAATAATTACTTAATCGTGTTCGGTGACACACTAAATGTTCATAAAAAACATGTTTTCATATAAATCAATTGTAGTTGTAGTGTAGGTACAATGCCCCTTGGGCTATAATACAACCTACTTCATCCTTACTCATTGAAAGTGATGGGAGAATTAAGTACCTTCCTTCTAAAATTATGAAGATTAAACATCCACAACCAAACTATGATATCCATATGGAAAGTAAATTTTGATTTCCAACCAGTTCTTTCCCGCCATGTAGTTCTTAAGTATATTGCAAAATATACTTCAAAAGTAGAGAAATGTTTTAAAACCTATCAATAAATGCTATCCATATTTTCAAGATATGTTGATGTTGATTCTCTAGAATATATTACAATAAATAAAATTCTCACAAAAACATTGTTTAACATGACATAAGTGCACAAGAAACATGCCACATGCTCCAAAAATTTCCACTTATTATGCAGAGTCGTTCATTTGTTTCATTAAATGTTGGAAAAATAAAATTGAGTTGTGTCATTGAAAGTGACACCCATGTATAAGAAAAAAATATTTTCTTGATGCATATATATTTCACTCTGCAAAAATGGAACACCTACCTCTTATTCAGGTTTCTCGAGATTGGAGCTATAACAAGAATTGTAAAGGTGATAAATGGAAACTGCGATCGAGCCAAGCAATTATTTGGGTCCACCCAAGATTTGTAGATGTTGTAGCTCAGGATTCATTGTCCTATGATATTTTCTATTTGTCAAAACTCCTTTTATATAAGTCTTTCATAACTATTTTTTCTAAATTTGGCTCAAACCTACATGACATCAATTTTAATTGGGACTTGTTCAAGTACAACTACGAGACCATGGCATTTTTACACACTACCGTAGACACAAGACATTCTACGGATGTTATTTTTGACTCTGAAGTCAAACGTAGGAAGCATTGCATGAATGGAAATTTTTCACACAACTTCATCCAGGAAAAAAAAAAGGTCTTGGTGGTCTTGAAATGTTAGGGAAACGATAATTTGACATACATAATAATTAGAACATACATGATGTTAAACCTGATTTTAAGATAATTGTTCATAATTCATCGAGAGAGAATAAGCGGACACAATTAACACCATCATGTAGGCCACAACACCATTTTTACATTTCCTTTATCTTCTAAACAACAACTAGCTCTTGATACCATAAGTACGCCATTCAAAAACATATCTCTTCTATCTCCACTAAGATTAATAATTCAAGGACCAGTTGGAACATGAAAATAATTTCTAATCAATAAAATTAAGAATTCATTCATAGCAACATCAATCACATTTCCCTCACCTCTCCTTCTACTCACCCCTACTAGTGTTTCAGCATTCAACATCTTTGCATCCACAATCCATACAGGCCTCTCGTATTCTAATAAAATAAGTAAAACCCTTGAAGGCCATGCATTATCCTCTTTTCAAGAGTCACTTAAACATATAACATATATTATTTATACATTAAATTCATATGGATATATCCTTTGTAATGGATTCCATTTTCCATTACCTTTCAAACAATATCTTTGATAACAAGGAACCACCACAGCACAAGTTTCATTTCCACATTTACTACTCCACATGTGATATTTAATTTCTCTTATTGAGGACTAGGAACTCCTAATGTATCACACTGAGTCATACCTAATTTATCAGGAGTTTTACACTTTTAAGGACATGTGACATTTGTTTTCAAAAATGAATTGGTGGAATCCCACAACCTTTAGATGTTGAAATCATTAAACATTCCAATCGCACAATCCATTATTGAAGGTTAGATGAGATGTAATAAGATAACATGATGATGATCAGTTGGAACACAAGGTTTTCTAAGAAAACCAAAAAAATCATGCCTATTGATGAATTTATGGGTTAACGCAGACCTTGTAAATGGAGCTCCAGAACAATCACCAACATTGTTTACGACACATCAATGCCACCACCAACATTATCTTGATTTGATGTTATCAAATTTGATAAACACAATGGCCCATGTTGGGATCCCTCCAATGCTTTAAATATTCCAATACCCCTATTTCAAGAGGAAATCAAATATTATTTCAATTAAAATGGCTTTGGGATTAACTATCAACAAGTCCCATGGAATTACTTTGCATAGAAATCATTGACATTGGAAACACCGAAAGGTAAGGTCTGACATTCACATCTTTGTTCGAGTTCCTTATCTTGACAACCTACACATTTCCCCCTTTTTAATTTGAAACATACTAAAAATGGTGCACATATCAACACTTAGAGCAAGAATAAATGAGGATTCAAGACTAATATCACTCAACAAAAATAATCCATCGTAAATACTAGCCTTTACTTTGATAGCACCTCCACTACTACTTTACTCAAACCAATTATATCCAAAGTGGTATCAAATGTATTCAAGTTTAGTGCAAATAAAATTTTCAGAAAAATGATACCACTCATGATATAAAATATACAAATGTACTAAAGTCTTCATGTATTCATGTTTAGTTAAAATACAATAGTCCACAAAAGGATACCACTCATGATATAATATTTACAAATGTATATGTATGACTTCGTAAAAAATTTGAAATATACAAATAGAACCTTTCAATGTAATGTTTCATCTATATTCATATAATCACACTATCAATCACACCCCTTATCGACATCAACTATAAAAATAGTTAACTATCCCTCCAAATAAAATAACTTATACCATTCAACATTCACATTGCATTATACACATGTGATTTCTAGTTATAATATGGTAGATTTGAGGAGGGTTAATCTCAGTAGAGATGATGGCTTGAAAATTAGTTAATTTTCACCTCCATGAGAAAACGAATGCAAAATGTATAAGAATATGAAACTCATTAGATTTCATTGTCAAAATTAAATCGATGGAGTATGCACTATTTCTTTTAGCTCTTACTTTTAAGTGACACTCAAGTGGATTTTTCTTTGTATCTATAATTTTGGAGAAATAAAAACATGTAAAATACTCAACTAAAGAAGTGGTTTGTGGTCATATATGATCATCTCCATCATCCCCATCATCACTATCATCATCAGTGGGAACATCTACCTTGGTTTTCACAACAGGGGTGATTTTTACATCAAGTGAGTCTGTGGAAAGAAATTCAACTTATTTCTTCTCAAAGAACTTGACATCCCTTTTGGTGTAGACTTTCCTATTCTTTGGATCCATCAATAAATACCAAATAGCTTCTTCATTGTATCTAATGAAGATGTATTTCTATTCATTTCTATCGGCTTCTTTCATTTCTACTTGGGTATGTGTATGTTAGTTGTGAACGTAAATAATCTAAGGTGTGAAATGGATGGCTTATGATTTGACCATGATTAATGTTGTGTTACTCCATGAAAATAAATGGTGGGGACTCTGTTTCAATAGGTGCAAGCAATGAAAATCAAAAGTAATAAAATAATGAGAAGAAAACCTCCCTTACAATCTTCTTACAAACCTCAAGATGAGATTTCTAAAGTGTTGCACTTGTTGAATCTCTTGGATTTATTTGATTGTGGGTGCTCCAAGTTTTCTTCCAAATAGAGGAGGATTTCTATGAGTAATATTTAACACAAGGATGTAGATTCGAATGGAAAATGAGCAGAGGTTTTTTTTTATTGCTTAAAGCTTCCAAGGACTGTAAGAGGTTATAAGATGATTTTTGTGAAGGATATATCCTATTATTTATAATGGAAGGAGAGGCTATGAAGTGGATAAAGATTCTTTATGAGATTATGAATGTATTTTTCCAAAATAGCCATTGGATTTAGTTATGGAAATTTTGATGTATTGAATATCTATTGAGGAGAAATGTTGTACGTGCATTATTATTGCTTCCATCCTTATAGGATTCTAGAAGTGGAGTATGAGTAGAGGAAGTTTAAATTTAGTTCTAAGGATAGGTGAAGTGGAGTGTGAGTAGATAAATAGATTTATTTATATTTAAATAACTAATTAAATTAGCTAAGGGATGTGAGTGGGTAATTAACTATTTAATTAATCTAATGAAAGGTCAATGGAGTATAGTTTAAGTGTGATTAGAATTAATTTAATTAATTCTAAAGGGATGTGAATTAACATATTATGCAAAGGACATGGATAAGTAGAAATAACTATAGATAGTTATGTATTTTTTGGGTGTCTACACTTTCCCCTCTTTAAATTGTTATAACAAAGTAATATCATATTAACAATACTAGATGTATGTAGATTAATGAATGAAAGACATAGAAGCATGGTGTATTTTTTATATATTGAAGCATTGATTCCCTAAAAGTGTGGATGGTAAGGGAATGCCCCCTCAAGTAAATGGGTGATGTAGTAAAGTGGTAGAGAGTTACTAAAGAAGGAACAACATGAAGATTGCATGGAATAGGAGGATGGGAGGGATTTCTTTCATAGCATGACATTCCATTTAGATAGTGAAAATTAGAGTAACCTTATTTTGTTGTTGCAGATATTTCACCATGATTATTAAATAATCTTGATGTTGCACCCATTATGTACATAAAATAACACACACACACACATAACATAAATTAAAACAAACCCAATATACATAGTAGATGTATACACCATGGATATAAATGAACCAATTTAACATAATATGTGTAATTGTTCCAAAGAAAATAAAATGATAAAAGGAATGAAATCCCATAGAAAAGTAGAAGTATGCATCATGGTTATAAATAGCCAAGATGATAATGAAATGCTTGTAATTTGTCCAAATGTAAGAACCACAATGCAACATAACTTGAAATTAAAACAATTAACTATTCCCTAATGTGTTCCGCATTAATTAAGTAGATTTGAATGCCCCTGAAATGATATACACAGGGGATTGGATCATACAAAGAGCGTAATAACTCTCCCATGACATTCTTATTGGATCCATAATAAAAATGATCTAAGATTGAAAAGGGTCGTTACCTCTAAGTAAGGATACTAACATGCAAGGGATATGATTAATTTGAATTTTCCTAAGCAAGAATACTAATATCCAAGGCATAAGATGATTTTTAGTGATAGTTAAGATGGTTATATGTCACTAGGGTTAGAGTTAAAATTTTGATTTCTTTGAATTGTGTTGATTTGTTGAAAAACATTTTTTTTTAAGTTTTGAGATTTTGTGATTATTTGGATATTTGTTTGGTAATTTTTTTGATATATGTTATTTTATTTTTTTATGTTTTTATCGAATCATGGGTATTATGATGTTTGATTCATGTGTTCATTTTAAAGTTTGTTACAATTGATTTGAGAAATATTTTAAATTTTGATAAAATATATACCAAAATGATAAAACTATTGATGATCATTTGATTTGATTAATATGTGAAAAAGTGAATATTTAGTGTAAAATTTGGGAGCGATTGATACATGAACACAATGAATGTTAAATGTATGAAAGATGTATTTGTTGGCATGGAGTCTAGGTGTTGTCATGATGTAAAAGATCATTAATAACAAAGATTATGGTGGATAAGTATCTGATTATCATGATGATGACATGGACATTCATTGGTTCATAATTGATGGAGTGAAAATGGCTAGGTGACCAAGCTAACAAGGTGATCGTTGATCATTTGAGCTGCATAATGAGTTGAGGGGCATGGTAGAGGCATGGTGATAGTTATAAAAGTTTTTATGACACTCACATGATTTTAAAATTTTAGGTAAAGTGGAAGAATCTTGATAGTTCTCACTAGACCATTTGGGTGTTTGGAGGCCAAATGGGGCAAGTGAGGCATATACACACATCATGAGAGAATATAGGTGAGTTAAACATAATGTATTAAGGATTTTAGGGCCTTTTGGAGAGGTTTCATGCTTTGTTATAGTGTTATTTCATTCTACTATAGATTAAACTATAGAAAACCCTAAGGGCTAGTCATGCAAGTCATGGTGGTTGTGAAGATACAAAGATATTTGGAGGAAATATGATGATTGTAGATGATGCACATGGGTGTTTCAATTCTATGGAAAAAAAATCAAGATGTCATAATGATAATTTTGTAAGTTTTGGATGTTTTTGGTAAAACTATAGACAAAAAATTACACACTTTGGGTAATTATCTAGTCATGGTTGTATACTACTATTCATGTGATTCTTAAGTAAGTAAAGTACTAATTAACCCATGTCTTTGGCCACCTTTATTTTCTTTCGGTTATCACATTTGGTCCTTTACCCTTACTTAATTAGTATGTATTTTTATACTTTGGCATTTATCATCCCGCACACCAAAGACACCTAGCTAGCTAGAATGTCAATGTCGAGCACTCTTGTCCCCTTTGGGTGCCCCTATCCCTTTTGTAATTTACTCACACTTTTTGGGTCATTTCTAGCCATTTAAGCATCTTATATTTTTTTGTAGTTATCCTTTTCGGGGTTAAATATGATATTTAAGAAAATAAATCATATAAATATAAATTTATGTGATCATAATAAAGGACTAAGCACTAAGCATTAGCAATCAACACCTAAGGTTACATCCATCAAGCATATAAGAGCTCCATTCCATCCATCTAACACTATCTAAGGGACACAAGGGCTGGTTATTCCGCATACACTTCATAAGAGGTAAATTCATTATATTCCATGCACACATCTATTACATTATTTACATCTAGCTTACTTGCTTGCTCGCTATCAAGTGTGACACGTCTGAGCCACCTAGGTCACAATTTGCTAGGTGAAACTTAGTTTACCTAAGTTAATTTAGCATAGGTAATTGTATTATTCTTGTGTAATTATTTATGGTGTTATAAACCATATTTTTTTGTAATTGGGAATAGTATTCCCGTATCATAGTTTTTTCATTATTTGGGTTGTTTCATTATTATATGGTTAAAACCATATATTGGTAATTTTCTGTACATGGACATATATTTTGTTACACCTATGCAACATCCTATTTGTGCAGTACTTAGCATAGATACCTATAATTTATCTCGAGCAATTTAAATACTTAAATTGTGCTAATTATCCCATTTCCCACAAATTGATTACATATTGTCAATAATGCTCACTTTCTCCTCTATCACCATTAATTAGCTACATTACGCTAGTTAATTAACACTTATATCCAAATAATACATTTATTAATGACCTTTTATTAATTAATCCTCTCTTATATCTAGACTAATTAATTATTATTGTTTAATTAGCTTTCTCTTCCATTAAATCAATAAAACATCATTTATTTGATTAACTTCCTCCCATAGTCTAAATCATGCTAATTATTCCTCTAAAAATATTTTATAAGCTTTTACACCTATTAATTAATCACTTTGGTTCATTAATAAACCCCAAATCAATCCCCATGAGTCACTAGAGGAAAAACTAAACTCTCCTAAGGTTAACTCAACCCTTCCTAAACCTTTCTTATCCACAACTAACCCAACCTCTCTATTTATCCCACATGAAAAGGAATGGAGAGATTATTCTATCCATTGGGCTATATAAGGATCCCTCCTCCTACTTTTCTATTTACACCTACACACTCAAATGAGCATAGACCCCAAGTTATAGCCATTTTTCATCATCTTAGAGCATTCTCCATTAGAGTGGAGCTAGAGCATCATCTCTTTGTATTCAAGCATCCAAGATATTTGTGTGAAGATTAATGGAGTTAATTAAGAAAGGACTTGTTGCCATGAATTGATGAACCTCCATCCTCAAACCTCTTAGATCAAGCAACAACTATCAACCTTTTGATAGCTAAAGGATCTAACTAGGTCCATTTCATTGATTTAGCTTTCTAAAGAGTAGAGTAATAAATGTTAGCATGTTTAGATTGAAGTTTTTTTTCAAGGCTTTATACATATATGTTGATGTTTATTACTTGTTTAGCTCTTAACATGATGGTGTATAGGTTTTAGTTTATTTTGTTTTAGGACTAATAGGTGTTAGTTATAAATCTTTTTCATAGCTAATAAATCCTTGCACACATTTGGCATGCCAGTGGGATGGCTCTTAGTCCTTAGTTCAATTTTTTGTCCCTTAGCAATGTAGTTCAATTTTTGTTGTTATTTCAATATTTGGCTAACCCTTGATATGCACATGTATGAAAAAATGTTAAATTTCTTATGATTTTTCTAACTTTGCATGTGTTGAGTCTTGTTTAGGGGTTTAATTTTGATGGGTTGTTGTCAATTTTGACCTAACATGTTAAAAATTTGAGCTTTTTGAGCTTTCATACGTCATTATGATGTATTGTTTACGTCACCCAAGAAAGGGAGCACACACATCATTCTATACGCATGACATAAATCTCAATGTGTTTTTACACGGTGTGTACATGCTTAAAGGGCATGTACACACTTAAATGGGTGCGCATACACTCTAAATGGAGTGCACAACATTTTGTGTGTTTAGGTATAATTATCACTATTTTTTATTTACACAAGGGCATGCACACACTTAAAACGGTGCACACATGCTTAAATGGGCATGCATGTACCATAAATTTCTCACACACACCCTTTTGTTTGCACATATTATGTCTCTATACCAATGGTGTAGATTCCTTATGCTTAGCGCATACATCTCTTGGCCAACACACACACCCTATCATAATTTATATACCTTCTATTTTCTTACCCTAGTGGAGACACACATATCCTAGTGCATTCATCTCTTGGGTAGCACAAGTGCACTACATACCTAGGTTTACACAAAGGGGCACATATACCCTAAACCATGCATAAACGCCCTCACCTATGCGTAGGTAGCTTGTTCTGAGCTTGCATGTCAATTCTTTGTTTCAAATTTTTGTGTCATTAATGCTAACATCATTACAGATTTAATTTGATTAATTTTCATTTTTACGGGGGGTATGTTTACATGATTTTGTTAGATTAGACATTGGATAAACCTTGCACGCTTAATCATAAGAGTAAGGTCATGTATGCTCTTCCCTTGCATCCTTTGGGGTGATCTTAGGAATCATAAATGATCCTTATATCTTTTATTGCTTTGAAAATTGTTTGGAATGTCCAAATTGAGTCAAGATGTATGTATTTTGCATTTGAATTATACGTATTTTCCATTTTTGGATTTCTTGATTAGATTTTTCATCGTGTATGCTCTTGTCTTGCGTCCTAGGATGATCTTGAGAATCGAAACGTCATTTGTTATTTTTTGGAAAATTACTAATCCGTTGTGTAGAACCAAAAATGCTTTTCAAAGAAAGGATTCAAGAAAAATTAAAATATTGATACGATTTTCGTTCGGGTTAAAAAAATGTGTTCAAGAAAACCACATCAAATTAAACAACATTAAAAAAACACACAACAATCATCACACTATATTTACACATTCAATAAGGGTATGCCATGTCCACTTAAAACTAGGACATAACCCCTCTAGCATGAGCCTTAAGCTACAACAATGGGGGTGGTCCTATGAACCCCAAAGTAGTCCATGCAATAGGGAATCTTGTGGATGAAATGGGAAGTGCTCTGAATAACCTACTTGACTAGTATTACCATTTGTGATATTTAGCATCAAAGTTATCGTATCACAACCCTAGTGAGAGTACACGATGGACACATTTATTGCCCACTATTCTTAAAGGGGGTAAAGTAAATTCGAGATGCTCTAAGAATTATTCATTGCAAATTTTCTTAGCAAATTAAGCTCGCTCTTAGATAAATTTTCCACACCTAATTGAGTGAACCACCTAGGAATGTATCTTTGACTAGGAGCCAGCTTTGACCATTTCAAAACCAATTTGATTTCATAACCATCATTCATCACGAAATGTGTGAAGCATTAATTTTTCTTAGTTTTTCACTTGCCCTAAGGTGAGGTGAAACTCTACCAAAGTGAGGCCAACATTTTTCACCCCCAATTGATCTACTTCCTTCACTTTCTTTTGAAACTTTATTGATTAGAAGAAGAGTGATTACCCTTGTGTTGCTAATTGATTGTATTTTCCACTTTTGTGTCCATTTACGCTCATCCATGTTTGTGGCTAAGTTGTTAAAAACTACGAGTGTGTGAGATGTTTTCATATCATTGTTATCCTTTTTTATCTTGATACCAAAGTCAAGATTGTTATAATAGTTAGGATTGGATCATCACCTTGAATCTACTTTGAATGGTTATCTTGTCTATATCACGTCACTACTATTTTTGTATTTACATCTTGTTTCTTGTATACTTGACCTAAATATCTATATTGTGATGTTACGTTATGTACACTTTAACACTTTCTAGGTATACTCTAGATTTAGTTTGATTTCAATTCTTGCCTTGATTTTGAAAAGTGTTGAGTGTCACTACTTGTGCATGCTATATCAATATCATCTTGATATCATTACCTTACTTTGTCAAAAAAAAATTAACATATCTTGGTGAAATTATTGTGTCACTCACAATCGTAATCGACACTTTTTGGAATATAGGTCTTGAATATATTTGGGCTTGCTTTTAGTATACTTTGTTTTGAGATCATGTTTACTCTTTTTATTACTTATGCCTTGTTCATTTCTTTGAACTCGACATAAGTAGTGACATTTTTTTAATCATCTTAAAATTTCAACTATCATTTTGAAACAAACATACGAAGTATATCATTTGATTGATTTTCATGGAACAAACATTTTTTTACTATGCATTGTTTTTCATTTGTAACTCATTCATTTAGTGTAATCACTTAGAACCATTGATTCTTGATCATTCATTTCTCTTTGGTCATTAACTTGGATTTTGTTTTGAATTTCCATGATTGTTCCTAGTGTTTATCCATTTTATAAACTTGTTTTTAGGACATTCCTTTGGGTCTTTGATTTGCTTGATTTTTTTTTCCTAACTCTATGGTCATTTTTGAATGTATCTTTCAAACCTTAGCAAAAAAATTCCTAACAAGAAACTTTTACACCAATCAAATATTGGAAATATTTCCTTTTTAATCCTTTATGTTGCTAAAATTTTGATCAATTCTTTGACATTTACACCTCAAACTTGTTGTCCAAACCTTATTGGATTATCAATCTTGAGTCATTATGATGTATGTTTTCCTTATCTTCCCTTTTGGAAAATCACACAAACATCCCCATCTTTACAAAATGTCTAGTTGGTTGTCATTATGTTGCCCAAATCAACATGAAACCTTCTTCACTTTGAATAATTTTGATCATACAATCTAGGGTAGGCCTTTGAACCCAACACATGCCAATAATGATTGATTATTGTAAGGTCCCTTATACATACAAAATAAGGAATCAAATTTTTGGTGTTCACATCAAAAGATACCCATCATGACCAAACCTCGATTGGTTCTTTGCACTAGAGAACCCATCTGGGTAACCCATTCCCCACCTTCATCTCATAGTCAATGGTATGGTTTGGAAACTTTTGATCCAAATTATTATCTAGGTTCCCCCAATCTTCTTCTGATTCTAATCCAAACATTTCCTCTTCTTCTAAAGATTCTAATCCAAATATTTCCTTTGACTCTTATTAAGATTCTAATCCAAACATTTCCTCTTCTTCTAAGGATTCCAATCCAAATATTTCCTCTGATTCTTCTGATGATTCTAATCCAAACATTTCCTCTTCTTCTGAGGACTCCAAACCCAAATATTTACTCCTATTCTTCTAATAATTTGGAGCCAAACTACTATTTGGATTCATTTAACTTGACTCCTAAGTCATGGTCCTCCCCTTCTTCGCAGGACCTTTATTATCAGTCACCTACAAAATTATCTCCTCCTCTAAATATTTGTGTCGCTGCAAATTATCTTCATCATTCATCTAATGTGACTCCTACATCATGGTCCTCCCTAACTTCACATGACCCTCTTTATCATCCATTTAGTACGACTCCTATGTTATGGTCCTCCCTTTCTTTACGGGACCCTTTTTATCGACACCTCAAAGATGTCTTCTTCCTCTGAAGATACACGTAACTCCACATACCTCAAATAATACATCTAATAAAATTCTTGAATCACATTCCTCTCTTTGTTTGTAAAACCCTTGTTATTATTCATCCAATGCAATTATTTAATCACACTCCTCCCCTTCTTCGCATGACCTTCTTCATCAATCACCCCCACAAAGTCTTCCTTCTTTGAAGATTTGTGTGACTCAAATTCATTCTATTCAAACATTTCAATCGACTCATGTATCAAAATCTACAAACTTTGGAATTAATCCTACTAGTTTATAGATGATATATCATCATATAGATAGGTCGACACCACCTTCTCCTACTACTGAGACATATAGCTCCACATCTTCTTTGTCCCCCGTGTCATGTTCTTCTATCAATCATCATCATACATCTTCTAAGTCTTCCACACCAATTAAACCTCTTTCTTCCAATCAACCCCTAGTGGTCGATCAACAAATCATACCAATTTATCTCTTTCAAAATGAAGAAATACGTAGGGCATTTATAGGGGTACAAAAATATATTCCTATAGCAAAGTATGAGAAAATATTTTCTTTAGACTTATATGCTTCCACATATTATGAGGAAAATATAGATACCTTTTATCAAGAAATGGAGGAAGAGCCTCAAATCATACAAATTGATCCTCCTCTTGTTTTTCCATCTTCACATTCTTCATTATGTGATGAAACTCATAGGTCTTACAGACTTTGATTAATGGCCTATCTACTCATCACCCAATCCTTCTCTATCTATAAAAATTCCTCAATCACAATATCTTATGGGGTCAATGCCAAGTATCCCTTCATCTTCATCTAGGTGTGGGTCACCTTCTAGTAGACCTCCTCTGCTATTTTGTGGGACATTTTCTAGTAGTCCATTATCTTCTATTCTTGGGTCATGTCCAACTAGCCCCTTGTATTATATGTATGGGTCACCCCAGGGTAGTCCATCATATTCTATTCTTGGCCACATCCTAATAGCCAATCATCTTACATCTATGGGTCACATCCTTGTATCCCTTATTCTTCTATTCTTTGGCCACATCCTAGAAACCCTTCATCCTCCATTCATTGCTCACCTTCTTATAGCCCCTCTTCTTTAATTATTAGACTGTATCCTTTTCATCCATCACATTATTCTTCTACCAAAGATTGTGGCAAGCCCACCATCATTCCTCACATTCCTCTCATCAATTCTAAATGTCCATGCTCTCCTCCCACTTCTCGGGATCAGAAAAGTCACACATTAGATAATAAAAAACCCATATAGGTTCTTTATCAATCCAAGATCAAAAACACAAAGAGCTCCAAAGCTCCCAAAAACTCAAATGATCATAAAATCAAAAATCAAGCACAATTCTATATTAGACACCAACACACCCATCAAGTATGGTGTAAAGTGTTGAAACCTATGGATAAGGAACTCAATCTCCCACATACGAAACCCATGTTTCAAAACAAATCACAATCATTTATTGAGTGTGAACTCACCACAATCATCAAGATTGGGGATAATATCTCTCTTGATAAACAAACATGCTAATTCACCCTTTTTAAGTAAGTCACACACATCATTTTTGGATCCTATCATGCAGAGTGACATTGTTAGTCCTAACTTCCAAAAATCTAAAAATCAAAAAATCAAAAAAATAGTTCAAAAATACAAAAAAGGATTAAAAATTAAAAAACCTTACAAAAACAAAATCAAAGGTACAAAGATCAAACATTGCAATCAAGTATTGTGTACACATGGATGTTCTTTCTACCCTTTCTTTCATTTTCCTCTACAAGTCATCCACCATTTTCATCCCTTCAATGATATTTTGGTTAGGTTATTTCATATATATTTTATGACATTTATATATATGGTATCCATTTGACCTTGGTATTTCATAACCTTGGTAAATTAAAGAATGAATGACCTCTTAGAGATCCTATCACTATCTACATATAATAAACTTGTTGGGAAGAAATTTTGGGTGTATTTGTTGACACTAGACAATGTCTTCATCACAATCACTTCCACATCCTTCCATCAAGCCATCAGTGGTTCTTAACCCCTTGTCAAACAAGAGATTTGAAATAAGTTTTTAGAAAGAAAAAGAATCAAAATCAATCAATAAAAAAGCAAAAGCTAAAAGTAAAATAAAATTGATATATAACTCTCTCTTGGGGTATTTCCAATAATATCTACGAGGGCTATAGACGTTTGACTGGTAGTAGAGAAATATTGTGATTGGAATCAAATGCATCTCCTATGGCTATGGACACCTCGATGGAAATGGATCAATGTATGGCTATCCTTCCAAATCCATTCACAAATAAAATTTAAACTAAATCATTCCTACACACCGCTAGTGTCTTCACTTTTTCTATCAATTTTTTCTTTCAAGAGGTAATTCATTTCCACATGGACATGTACAAAGTATCTCGATGAGTAAACAGGATTAGTATGTTACCAAGTGTTGCTTTTTGGACCTTTTTCAAACTCTTACTTTAGAACATGTATTGTCTCATGATTTGTACCTTGGGTTAATCATTTTTCATGGACCACCTTCTAAATATTTTCATAGCATCCTCTATTCTTCAGAAATCATTTAGAACATCCATGTGTATAGGATGGAATTTTTCTATGTTTGTGGACACCTTTGTCCCCCTTTAATAAATCAATCACCCACTTCCTTTCTATCATGTGTTTCTTGGCCAGCTTACATTGGGACATCCTTGCTCCCTCATGATTGAACCTATTTTATATTGGCCTTGATCCCCCTTCTATGTGTGAATATTTTATCTTTGAATACTCCCACCTAATCGTTGGGGCATGTCACATCTTCACTTTCTCATATGCATGGAATTCTACCCTTGTACATCCCATCTATCACTAGGGGCATCCACGCTTCTTTGTCTTCCTATACATAGTTTCAAAACACTTTAAAAATTAAAAAAAAATCAAATATGTTTCAAGAAAAAATAAAAAAATAAAAATCATCCTACAAAACATCTCTCTTTGGTGCTCACTTTTTCTTGTGCATGACTCGTGGATCATCTTTATCTACCTCTATCAACAAACTTGGTTTTCTTACTATCTTTAATATGGGGTACAATGAGTTACTTGGTACTATTTCATAGTAATGATTAATTTTCATAGGACCCAAGTGTCCTCCTTTATTCCCATTGCATGTATCCTTGCTTGGGGCACGATCTTTTAACCCTTTTCATTAATTTGCATAGTTCGAATCAAATTTTGATTTAAAAAAAAAAAAAAAAATTACATTATGTTTCTCTGTTAAGATAGCTTGTTTACTTTCTCATATTGCATTTCATTATGTATGTTGCATGGAGTTATAAATAGTTTACTTTATCATATTTCACTACATTTTTTATGTTGCATGGAGTTGGTATTTTCAGCAATGGACAATTCTTCGTATTATGGTTTTTCATGTCATTCTACTTTTTTCATATGCTTATATTTTTAATAAGGACCGATGGCATAGATATTTTGCAATATGATGACACTAAAGTTGTTTCAATACAATGGATGAAATCTTTCTCTTTTCTTTCCATCTTCATTCCTCTTCTACATCATTCTCCTATCAACACTATTCTCCAATGGATGAAAGCTTGGGCTCTAAGATGATGAAAAATGCCTATAGCTTGAATACAAAGAGATGATGCTCTATATCCACTCTAAGACATATAGGATTAAGCTTTAATTCAATGGAGTTAAGCAAGAAAGGCCTTGTTTCCATGACTTGATGAACCTCCATCCTTAAGCCTCTTGGATCAAGCAACAAGTATCAACCTTTTGATAGCTAAAGGATATAACTCGGTCCATTTCATTGATTTATCTTTCTAAAGAGTAGAGAAATAAATGTTAGCATGTTTAGCTTGAAGTTTGTTTTCAAGGTTTTAATACATAGATGTTGATTTTTTTTACTTTTTTAGCTCTTAGCATTATGGTGCATAGGTTTTGATTTAGCTTTGTTTTAGGATTATTAGGTGTTAGTTCTAATTCTTTTGGCATAGCTAACAAATCCTTACACACTTAGTTGTACAATACCTATAAGTATTACACCACACACATGCACATAAAACTACATTGGGTTTGAGATTTAGTGTAACACTCAATCATAAGTTCACCATTGTGACAACTGAGAATAGTCTAACCCCTCATTTTACATCTTTCTTTTTTTGGATTTTATGTCTATTTGAGGGTTTAACAGGTTCATACTTTGTTACAGTTTCAAGAAATATTTGTGTTCATAGTGTGACCACTTAGAAACTAAATGTGAGTAGTAGAGAATAGCATTTTACACCTCAAAAGAGGTTCCCGATCTTTTCCATAAACCTGGGCACCCAAAATCTGGTCTAGGGTTCCCGAGCACTCGCATCCCTCTCCAGGCACCCCATTCCAGCTTATTTCTCCAAATATAAATTTTTCTGGGTTTCTATGTGATTCTCATTTTATTTATTCATGTGGTCAGCACCTCAGTACCTCTAGATTTCATTTTGAATTAGCTAGGTACCTCTTTTTCCTCTTTTAACTAAGGTTTCACAACTTATTGCTTAGTTGTTTGGGTGTAATTTCTGTACTTAATTGTTATTCATTTACTACTACTATAACATTCATATTAGGCATATAAATTCACATTTAGATTAATAATTTTGGTGAAGTCCTTGCTCGAATACACTTTCTCCTAAGATATTTTCTCCTTTCATTACTATGGCTCAATCTTATGGTGAATTCACTTGAATCATACCTCAAAGACCTTAATGATCATATAATTATGCATCCTTAGGATCTAGACTTGTTTTTGTTCGTTTCTCGTCAAGAGGCCACCAATCGTGTGGAGCTTAATTCTTTTACCACCATCCCCACTTCCATTACTAATAAAACACCTTCCTCTCGCTCTCCCACCTATTTCTATTCTTCCTGTTTATGTTCCTACTCCCACTAACCACTTCACTCCACCTCTTGTTTAACAAATGCAGAAACTTTCCTCCACTAGAACACAAGATTTGGCATCTCTTTATCAATACCTTCAAGCAAAAATACATCAATTGCAACATGTTACTTATCGTGCATCTCCATATTTTGATTACACTTTATTACTTTACACTCCATTTACACCTACATTTTCTACATACTCGCTTCCTCCTAGCTTTTTCACCCCTAATGTTCCCATTTTTAATGTGCATTGTGACCCACAAGAGTATCTCGATCATTCCATATGGCTTGTCTAAATTTTTGGATGATCACATTATTTTAGATAATATGTTTCCTCGTAGTCTTCAAGATTATGCGATGTGTTGGTTTTAATTCCTACCTATCCACTCGGTAACATCTTTCACGTAGCTAGCCAATTCCTTCCTTACTCATTTTTCTATTAAGATAAGCTCAAATATCTCATATTCTGACTCGCACAACTTAAACAAGGATCTAATGTACATCTAACATACTATGTCTTACGATACCAAAACAACATAGTTAAGATATCTAATGTTCTTAGAGACTCATATATTCAAGATTTATTCATTAAGATTTTATTTCCACCTCTTTAGGAGAGTGTTCTCTTTGAGACATCTTTCTCATTTGATTAACTATGTCACACTCTCAAGCTATGAAAAACTAAACTCTTATCTATAAGAAAACTTAAATATTAGGATAAATATACCTCCTCTAATCACTTTTAAAGTAAGCCAACTTTTAAACCAACCATGAAACATGTTGATGTTAAGGTCACTATCAATGTTGTCTCTAACACCAAATAACTTTAATGGAAACTTCCTTTAAGCATACATTTACAAAGTTGACTATTTTCCACAACCTATATTACAACTTCTTGAGAGAAATGTTATTATGTTTCCTCCTCCTCTCAACTTAGATCCCTCTTGTCTAAAAGGTAAAAGTTACACATGATAACTTTCGATGATACTATCATCGATGTTTTGACATTCTACAAATAGGTGTTTCAAACTTCACAATATCATCCAATATATTATCAATGAAAACAAACTTGAACTTCCGAGCCATGGCATTTAAACCATCAATCAAAATCATAAGATTAAAATATTCAATAATCCACTTTCAAAACATGACAAGAAAGTGAGTGACTCCTTATTTAATCATACATATTGTGCAGTGCCTCCTCCTGCATAGGGGATCTTGATTTCCTAGTTGTTCATACTAATATTTCTTTTCTAGTCATTTATTTCTTTGATCATGATTATCACATTGAAGTCTCTTTTGATCACTTACACATTAATGATTCTATTGGATCCATCCCTATCAATAACACCAAATTTTATCTATCATAGCCAATCAACGGATGTTCTATTTCACTTCTTGTTCCTATCAGCTATCCACTCTCAAAAATTTCATATCCAATGGATAACTCATATGGGGTCGTCCATCTTCAAGTTATTGTTGATCCTCTCACCATGTTTGTTCCCTTTCTTGTAGCACAAACAATTGAAGGGTGTGACATTCTCTTAGGCCTCAATTGGATTTGCAGGTCTTGATCTATTATCTCTATGAATCATTTGCATCTAAAGTTCATTCATAACAATCAAGTCATCTCTATCAATGGTGTGCCTCCATCCACTCCATGGTTATAACCTCCTCTTAAGGTTATCATTGCATCACTAATTCTATCTAGTTCCCCGTGGCCTATCAAACCTAAAACACAATTTTCTCCTAGTTATCTTATTCGTATTCGACTTTGTGTGGTCTCATCACTTTGTGTTAGTCGATACCTTAGTCTAGGTCCATCATCAAGACAAATCCTATACCCAGACACAATTCACCACCTTGTTTCACTCGACATAGGTTCCCATCACCTACACATTCTTCTTCACATAGGTCTCCATCACCACCATGTTTTGTTACATAAATTCACCCGCCATATACTTATCAATCACATGTATATAGAATTAATTCACTGCGCATCGTCTATTTCATAAACCACCATCTAAGAGTATGGTCACATGCCTTCATCACCCCAAGCATTCAATAGAGTTCCTTCATCCTTTAATTTTATCAGATAGCTCATTCCTCAACACATACTTGGGGGAATTATGTTTATTTCTCCCCTCTAGCATCGACATGTATATTATATTCACATCATTTCATAGCTATATTTTAGCATATACATCTTCACACATGCTTGTATCGTCATTCCCCTTACGTGTATGATTGTGCTAAGGTTTAAAACTTGACTACTAAGGGAATACTATACATGAACCTCACACACTACACAACTACTCTCCACCTTGCAAAATACACATTACACACTAGACACTTTACACATTCATCTCCTTTTATGTAACATCTAATCTACACATTTGTGACATATCTTTCTCACACCTATTTCTACGCGTTGCACTCACTACCCTATGACGCACTCTAGTTCCATAGTCCATACTCGACTACTAAGGGTATATATCAAATTTACCTCATCACACTCACACATTTAATCAACTCATTCACTCATGCATTTACAATCTACACTTTTCACCTTACGATCACATGTTTTTAGCACACCCATTCAAACCATTTCCTGATGATGTAATCTCATTTACAGTTCATTCTTGACTATTGAGGGGGAATAAATAAATGAGATCCATTCATATATACACACATCCACTTGTGGGGCACACTACTCCTATCATTCATATTGCATTACATTCCATCTCATCCATAGCATTTTGTATATCTCGGGTTACATTTATTCTTGCTTACTTATGCTTTTACATGTTCATCTTATTACACATGCTAGATAGATATATTATATGTCATTATCATTATCATACACATATGTGCATCACTTTCCTTCTATTTTTATCACAAATTATATATTTATTACATGTAGCATGGATACTTGGTGTATTACCTATTACCGGTACCACAACGGCTCTGAGGGCATCCACATTCATACATTACATGTGTTATTGTTTCATTTTTTCATATCACATTGGTTTATCATATTATACATGTTATGACATAATTTTAATCTTTCTAACATGCTAATAGGTGCTTCATGTGTAGCATTTTTTATGCAGGGCTACTTGCTTCCATGGTTGTTTATTACATTGTTTGTTTTTTCTTATCATTATGTTTGGTATTTTCCCTTTCTCTTGTGTGCAAAATTTTCTACTTACGATAATCTTGGCCTTGATTGTCTTATGACATTTTGAATGGTGTCCCATGTTTCTTTGTCTTCATTGTCTTTCTACTTATTTATATAGTCTTCTTGCATAATAGATTATACATTGTTTTCTTCACTTACATTTCATCTTATACATGTGTGTTTTTCTTTGCTTGTACTAACAATTGTATCTTATCCACTTTGTTTACATGTTCCTTGGTTTTACCAAGAACATTCCCTTCCCCTATAAGGCATAGTTTTGACATAGCGTTCGGTCTTCTTTTAAGGCCGCATACTCCTTCAACGACATCGCATGCACCCCAAATGAGGGGGCATCATTTGGGTGAATCATTCACCCCATACAACATTATACATAGTGAAAATAGTACACATATAGCTCAGTTGTCAATTTTGAACATGGCTCAAAATCAAATTTGGGTCCTTAGCACAATCATGCCTTTCCTAAATTCCTATAAAGAGGGGGAAGTTACACAACAATTGGTAGTTCAACATAGTCTATAGAACTCCACACATCAGCTTTTATAGGGCATACATTCCTTAGCACTTGTGTTTTTACACACCATCTGTAGTGGTTCTCCATATTGCAAGAAGAAGATAAAGGTTGGAGGACGTCACCAACTTTTCTCCCTACACTTATTCCATGACATGGCATGAGATTGCACTAAAACTTGCATGGTACACAAGTGGCATGAGATCGTCCAAAACCTTTGTCTTCTACAACATCTTCATATGTTCAAATGTTCAAGTTCAAATGTTCCTTTCTAAAAAAAATTAGCATTTTTTTCATACTTCTTTACATACGTGTTACACACATATACATGCATATTTGACTACTTTTTTGTTATTTTCTTTTATAGTTCCAACCGTATGGGAAGGTTTAGTAAACATCATTAACATAATTCATAACAACATCAAAATCAACAACATGGACATCACACCATCTACACTTGTGTTTTCACCCTAGGTTCATTTTATCACTTTTTGCATTTTCTCCTCCTTAGCATCCACACTTCATACTTTTATCACTCCAGTCTTATTGTTGTCCCTTTCACACTTTCATCATCAATAGGCTACCAAAATTTCTTCTCACCAACATAAAGTGAGGGAAAATGTAGAAACAAAATCACTCACTTTGGGTAACTATCCAGTCTTAGTTACATACTATTATTCATATAATTCCTAACTAAAGTACTAATTAACCCGCTTTTCTTTCTCTTACCACTTTTGGTATTTTACTCTTACTTTCTCAATCTACCTTTTTATACTTCAACATTTATCATCTTGGACACCAACACCCAACTAATGTTAGTGTCGAACCCTCATCTCCTATGGGGACCCCTATCCCCTCTACACTTTAATCACACTTTTTGGGTCCTTTCTAGCCATTTGAGCATCTTATTTTTTGTTAGTCGGCCTTTTCGAGGTTAATTATGAAATTCAAGAAAAGGAATCATATAAATATAAGCTTGTGTGATCATAATAAAAGACCGCACTAAGCATTAGCTATCACCACCTAAGGTTGCATCCATTAAGCATCTAAGATCTCCATTGAATCCATCTAGGACTATCTAAGGGACACAAGGGCTAGTTTTTCTACATATAATTCATAGGAGGGAAGTTCATTCTATTCCATGCACACATCTATTACAATTATTTATATCTATCTTATTTATTCGTTATCAAGTGCGACATGTACAAGAGCCACCTAAGGCATGATTCCACACACACGTAGATAAAAATACATTGGCTCTAAGATGTAGATCAGTTCTTAGTCATAAATTTACCATTGTGATAGTTGAGTACAGAAATATACAAAACATGATTTTACTGGTTGAACTTGGATATTACGAAAGTGTTTTCTATAAAGATCATCGATTACAAAAGGAGAGGAGGAATGAGAATACGAGAATGAGCGAAAGGCAACATGCGAGAATTATAGATAACGAGTAATTCTTTATGTATGCGAAGTTACAGTGAATTGAAACAAGATCATTTGTATCATATAAATAAGATGGAATTTAAAGACACAAAGTTCTGTAAATAACATCTGCTAGAACACAAAGTTTCTTAACATAACACAGACAAATGATCTTCACAAAAATTAAATGAAAGCTTGGGATAAAAGAGATCAGATAGACAAAGAATGAAAGCCCTTCTGTATTGATTTCTTTATGATCTATTTACACTTTCAGAAAATAAGCCAAGTTCTTCCTCCTTTCAAAATGGCGTGGAGAGGCCATTATATAGCTTCTGAAATCGAGTTACTCTTTGTAACTACTTCTTTTAACTAAAGATTAGTTAAGGATTGCCAATCATGATACCTCGACTAATTACAATGAATCAGAAAAGAATTAGAAAAGAAGAGAAGAATAAGGAGAAGAAGACAGGTGGTTATGAATGGGAGGGACCCACTGACTTCAAAATTCACTGCCTGAATCTCTTCAATGCCTCGGCTATGTCTGTCTACGCAGAGAGGGACGTGTTGGCTGTAGGCCCGAGCCCAAAATCCGAGGCACTTCTCCATTTCCTTATCAAACTCGACATGAGTATGATAGTCTTTATTTGCTTCTTCAATGGCAGATTGAAGAGAGCAGATCTCCTTCATTTTCTCTTTGGAAATGGAGCTTTCCTTGAATAGATTATCTTTGACAAAAGCTCTGAATTGAGCTTTGATTTCTTGCAGGGAAAGAGGCACACCAGAAGTTTCATCCTGAAGATGACAGTGTATGTCTTTGAAAGCAGATACAACCAGTGTCTTGAAAGCCTCACCCTTTACCCAATTATTCTTCAGCTCTCCCAAAGCCTCCTCCAAGACTTTGATCTTCATATTGATAGTAATTCGGAGGGCAGAGCCGCAAACTAGACTCGGGAAGGAATTACAGAGGGAAGGGATACACGCGCAGGATTTTAGATTGCAAGGGTTCGAGCAAAGGATAGCATGGAAGCAGTGTGAAAAATGCATAGGGGTTTGCTCGTTATATAGCCGATTAGGAGAGAGAAAGATAATGAATGCGCATTTAATACATACCTACCAATTTGAATAAGCAAGATATTCGGGTAGAGCGGGAAAAATAAGCACGAATGGCACTTGGTTCATTTGGGACATGTGAGACGCGAATGCGCGAAACACGCGGCTCGGCCGATTCGGGTGAAGCGGGGAAAAGACACACAAATGCCTTTTGGGACATGCGGGACAAAAGTGCGTGAAACACGCGACTCGGCCGGATCGGACGAAAATGTGACAACAGGTCCAGGCGAACTTGGGACATTTGGGACGTGAAAGCGCGAAGTACGCGGTTCGGGTGATTCGGCCGAAAATGGAACAACTTGCCAAATTGAACTTGGGACATTTGGGACGTGAAAGCGTGAAGTACGTGGTTCGGGTGATTCGGCCGAAAATGGAACAACTTGCCCATTTGAACTTGGGACATTTGGGACAAGAAGTTTCGAAGCGGGGGCCCGAAAAATGACAAACTTGGGAACTTGGGACATTTGGGGCGATCGGCCGGGAGATCGGGGAGAGCGCCGTTTGAACTTGGGACACGCGGGACAAAAATGTCTGACAGGCCCGAAAAACACACAAAATGACCCAAAAATGTAGATTTTCTCAATTTCTCGACTTTTAACATTGAGTACAATAGAGAAGACACTTAAAACTCAAAATTTTGAAATTTTCACTTTCTTAAGAGCAGGGGAATTTTGAGTGGACAACAGCTGGCTCCTTCTGGGGATGACTTGGCATAAATTCAAGGAATGGGACAAGGTAAGAACTTAGAAAAACTCAGGGAAGTAGACCAGTACCTTATCCATTGGGCCACGAGTCAAAAAGCAAACCAATACGAGAGGACAACACACCAAAAAAAAAGGAAAGAAAAACAAAAGCGTGTATGAGAATATACAAAGGACTCCTAATCACCTATGACTTGAACAACTTAAGGTCTACCCCACTATAAGGAAGTGGGAGAGAGAACCATCCATGTAATCAAGATAAAAGGAATTCTTACCGGAAAAGTGTCGATCTTGAAAGGTCAGAGCGAAAGGGAATCAAACTTGCCATGGCTGCCACGAGGTTCATGCCTTTTATCCCATAACAACACAGTGTCTCCAACTTGGAAATCTCTGAACTGGCTTTCTTATCAAACAGGACCTTTACCTTCTGCTGGTGAACAGATATCCTATCAATGACCTCAATCTGTCCTCATTCGGTTTGTGAAGGTACATAATTCTCTTATCAAGCATCACTTTGAAACTAGTATCTTGATAGCCTTCATTAGATGCAAGGTGGCAGCTCCATTATTCTTGGCATTGAGCTTCTACTCCATATACCACTTGAAAAGGAGACATTCCAATAGCTCTCTTTGGTGTAATCCTGTCTGCCCAAAGAGCATCATAGAGCTTCTTGTGCCAGTTTCGTTGAGACTCATTGACTAATTTCCTTATAATAGTCACCAAATTTTTATTAGTGGATTCTGCTTGCCCATTTCCCTGAGGATAGTAATCTGAGGAGTGAGCCAAAGAGATGCCATACCCATAGCAAAAATCCATTATCTCGGTTGAAGAGAAATTTGAAGCATTATCTGTCACAATCTTGTTAGGTACACCATACCTTACCAAGATGTTCTCTTTGATGAAGCTGCACACCACTTCAGAAGTAGTACTCTTAACTGGAATAGCTTCTACCCATTTGGTGAAATAATCCGTGGCAGTTAATACATGAGTATGACCAGCACTAGAAGTAGGATTAAGTGTTCCAATGAAGTCCAAACCCCACTTTGTTGAAAAGGGGTTCTTCAATTACTGGTGGCTTAAGAGGCAAAGAGGCCAATTTGGGTCTTCCCACGAAGGTCTGACAAGCCTCACATTTATCAACCCACTTGGATGCATCTCTGAACAAGGAAGGCCAGTAATATCCTCCACGAAGTATCTTATGAGCAGTGACCATTGATGAATAGTGCCCTCCACATGCCTGATCATGAAAAGCTGAGAGTAACTTTTTCTGTTGTTCCTTGTCCACACATTTCAAAAATCTTCCATCTAACCCACGTTTGAACAAGGCGTTTTCCCACAACACATATTGCACTGACCTTAGTTTAACAGTCCTCTTTTCTTTGGCAGTTAAATGAGAGGGGCATTCTCCATAGGTGAGAAAATGAGCGATATCAGCATACCATTCATCAACTGAGCTAAGAAACAGAATGGTAGGAAGGCCAACTTTATTCTCCAGTAATTCATGCTTAGCTCCTTCAGCAATGAGCTCACAAAGACCTTTTCCACGAACAAGCTTGGTCGGTTTGATGTCAATATCATATTCTTGGACCTTAGCAACCCAGTTCCCTCTCTTGGATCCAAATTCCTGTTGTGTGAGAATTGACTTAACAGTTGTATATCTGGAACCAACACCATGGAATGAGAGTTGAGGATGTAAAAGCAGAAAGCTTGCTTGACTTTGACCACTGCAAAAGCATGTTTTTCCATCATGGTGTATTTTAACTCATGATCTTTCAGAATATAGCTCATGAATGCAATTGGGAGTTCATGCTCATTAGAGTCTTCTTGAGTCAAAACAGCAGCCAAGGTATTATCTGTGGCATAGCAATAGATAATAAAATCTTTGCTGAAATCAGGACAGGCTAAAACAGGAGTTTTAGCAATAGCTCTTTTAATACCTTCAAAAGATTCCTTTCCTTCAGAAGACCAACCAAACGTTTGTTTGCCTTTCATCATTTGGGAAATACTCAAAGTTAACTCTGCAAAATCAGGGATGAACCTTCTTAAAAAATTGATCTTACCAAAGAAAGAGTGCACGCCCTTTTTGCTGGTTGGGAGAGGAATTTGCTGGATAGCTTGAACTCGCTCAGGATCAATCTTAATACCATCTTTGGAGACGATGTGCCCTAATAATTTCCCCTCTGTGACACAAAAGATAGATTTTTTAGGATTCAAAGAAATCCCATGTTCTCTGCATCTTAGCAGAACTGTCTCCAGGTGGTCAAAATGATCCGCCCTTGTTTTAGAAAACACTGTCAAGTCGTCAAGGTATATGACAATACACTTCCCTTTCAAACTTCCAAAGGCCAGATCCATAGCTCTCTGAAAAGTGGCACCAGCATTAATGAGCCCAAAGGCATTCTCTTGTAAGCAAAAGGTACCCCGAGGAGTAGTGAAAGTTGTTTTGTGTTGATCTGCGATGTCGACCTCTACTGATTATATCCGAGAATCCATCAAGCATAGATAACATTTCAGATCCTGTTCTTTGCTTGCAAGACCTGATCCATCATATAGCAAAGGATAATTATCTTTCAAAGAAGCTGATTGATTCTGAAATCAACACGAGATGCGGATCTCACCATTTTCTTCCTAACAGGCACAATATTAGCAATCCATGTTGAATGGTGAATGGGAAAAATGATTTTGGCCTTCAACAACTTCTGTATTTCTGAAAGATGGTGTCAGCTATTTTGGGGTTGTATTGCCTCTGTTTCTGCTTAAAAGGCTTAATTCCAGGTTTGAGAGGAATAAAATGCTGCATATCTTTTGGTTTGAAAGCTTTTAAATCTTCATAAGAGTAAGCAAGAACATCCTTATACCTCTTTAAAAGATCAATTGCTTTCTTCCTCTCATCTGTTGTGCAACATTTTCCAATGTTCACGAGCTTAGGATCAGTAGAACTCCCAATATTAATTTTATCATACTCAGCTGATTGTTGAGGTCCAGTAGAAGCTCTAGACTTCACATACCTATCATGTTTATCAAATAGTTCCTCTAAACTCACCAATCCTTTAGGAATCTTGTTTCCTTTGAGTTTGATGCATCCATCTTGATCCGTTTCTTCTCCTTGGGTGACTGCTTTGTCAAAGGGCACACTTTCACGAGGCAGGTTGTCACTTCCTTCAAAATACAGCTGTTCAAAATTACCCTTGAGTTCTAAGAAAGAAAGCAAGTGTTGATCATCATTGAAAACTTGCCAGTTATTGGTATTATCAGGTACACTAGGCCGATGGACCATCTCAATGGTGAACTTGTCTTGAGAGAAGTCAGGATGAGGAATCAGTAGTGACCACGAGGCTGCTGCTAGTGAATCAGCCCTGCTTTGTTCTTCTCCCTAGGTATTGCTTCGATGGAGAAAGCATCAAGAAATTCAATGGAATCCCAAACCTGATTCCGGTAATGTTTCAACCTTCCATTTTTTACCTGGAAAAGGCTTCTAACTTGCTTTACAATCAATTCTGCATCACCACGAGCCAGAAGATTCTTTACACCTTGTTCTTTGGCCACTTGCAGTCCAAGAATGAGAGCCTCATACTCTGCTGTATTATTAGTATTTTCAAACTGCAACTTGAATGAAAAAGGATGTAGGCTTCCTTCAGGTGACACCAGTAGGACACCAGCTCCAGAACCAGCTGAGGAACAACTTCCATCAAACTCTAAAATCCAAACACCATTAGGATCTTTAGGTGACACTTTGGGGAGTTGGATTTCATCGAGGACATAATCATATAGTTACCATGCCCCATATCCTCATAGAGTATTTGTGCTTTAGGATCATCCGTTTTTTGTACAATATACTCAGATTGCTTCTCAAGCAACAACTTCTTCATTTGTCCATTAACAGGTATGAGTGCATGTGACCAATCCATTTGAATTTCTCCACCCACATCCTTACGACAAGTTCTACTTAGCAACATCCCGTATGAAGGAGGAATATCTGCTACTAAGATGGTAGCCAAAACTCTCTTCTCGGGCAAGCAAAGCGTAAAAGCCACTTGTGCATCTTTAATTCTTCCGACCAGGGGCACTTCCTTACTCTCCATAGAGTAACAAGATCCATAAGTGCGTGTGAGGTCAAGCCTAAGGCATGAGCTACTTTAGCAGGCATCACATTGTCTGAGGCTCCTGAGTCTATGACACATTCTTGAGCCTATGGCCAGGTATAAGAAGTGTTACATAAAATGGTTTAATTTTGTCATTAGGTGAGGTGACAGTGGCTGCAGGACTAGGCTGTGGTGCAGAAGGAGTGGGTAAAAGGCCTTTAGAGGTGGTTTTAGAATGGGAATTGACAAAGTGAATCATTTTAGCAAAAGCTTTGGGATGGGTTTGATAATACTCAGCCTCGAGATTTGAACCTTAGTCTTTTCGGGTGATCAATAATATCAAAGACCCGAAAGTGGATGGGCCATCATCACTTGAGATCTAGGTTTATCAACTTTAGGGGAAAAAGAAGTAACTTTAATAGCGAGGATTGATGCGGGACTCACCTTTGGTGTAGATGAAATGGGGATAGGAGATCCTCTTTTTGCAATTACGAGGATAGTTGTCGGCTGCTCCTTAGATTTCTTGGGGGGCTGCGTCACTTTCTCCCTCTGATTTGTCTGCTCTCGAGTCATGACAGTGAATGATTCACTATTCATGTCATTACTACTTCATCATAATCATCTCCATCATCAATGCCCTCAGTGGTGAAGAAATTAACTCGAGATCCCTCAAGTTCATCTGCTTCATCATCAACTTCTTCCACAAATTCCTCACAAGCTTCATTATCCTCATCATCATCTGGTTCCTCAACTTCACAGGTTGCATTGACGGGAACTTTAACGGGAGGTCCTTGAAGCGCTAATCTTGTTTGAGAAGCGAGGCAAATGATTTACGGGCTGAAAATTCCTCCTTGGAGCGTCTGCATAGGGAGCATCTTGAGCGAATTGTTTCTTTATGGCAATGAGATCATTCGCAAGTTTTGAACCAATGGATCGGTATTAGGTCCGGGGTGGAAGAGGAGGAAGAAGCGGACTTAGATTTGGAAGGGTCTCTCCTCAACTTCCTGACATGATTAAATCATCCTCGACACTAACAATGAGTTTTGATCTTGACCATGTTGCGAGATTAGCCCTTCTTAGCGCATAACTAACTTGGGTGATTGGGCATTTAGGAAGAAACATTTTTGGATTTGATCAACAGGTCGAGTATTTGGTGGAATTTTATTAATCAACCTGTTGAATCGGGCCACAAATTCTCTCATGGGCTCTTGTGAATCTTTCTTTATCTGAGAGATTTGGGCTAGCAAGGCATGCACATCTTCTGCTGGTTTGAAATGGTTTTCAAACCTAGTTCTCATGGTGTCCCAGCTAGTGATAGCACCAGCCGGAAGGTGATAGAACCAATCAGCAGCATTATCTTGTAAAGTCTCAATGAATAGTCTCACGGAGATGTCTTCATGTTCAACTCCCAGAACTCCACATGCAACTATGAAGGCTGCGATGTGTTCATCAGGATGCACTTTTCCATCACCTTTGAATTTAGGGAAGTTCTTCCGGTTACCTCTGGGTAACTCATGCAAAAGGCGAGGAAGAGCAAGGGGCCCGACACGATGACCCCGGGGCAATGGTACCACCATTCTTGGAAAAATGGCTTGGAGAGGAACTATAACACCAGCAAGAATCAAAGCTCGAAGATTAGGACTAGGCGGCTCTGAAGGAATACCACCGTAGAATTCTATCTTGAGCAGGTGGAGTGCTTGTCGAGCGAGTCTTTCTATTTCTTGTTGAAGGAAAGGAAAACCTGCTTGCTCAAAAGCTGAAAGCGAGAATCTTGATACCAAGGGCCCTTCTCCCTCGAGTAAAATGTGGAGTCACCAGATCAAAGGATGATCAAAAATTATAGAACTGGAATATGATTTTCCCCAGTAGAGTCGCCAAAAACTGTTGGTCGTCAAATAGGACTTTACGAAGAGCAACAGTCAGGGGACAAGAAGTCCCTCCTCTTTAATGGGAGAGGTTCCCTTATTCAGAAACGAACCTATTTACAAATATACAAAACATGATTTTCTGGTTGAACTTGGATATTACGAAAGTGTTTTCTATAAAGATCATCAATTACAAAAGGACTGAGGAATGAGAATACGAGAATGAGCAGAAAGGCAACATGCAAAATTATAGATAACAGAGTAATTCTTTATGTATGCGAAGTTATAGTGAATTGAAACAAGATCATTTGTATCATATAAATAAGATGGAATTTAAAGACACAAAGTTCTGTAAATAACATCTGCTAGAACACAAAGTTTCTTAACATAACACAGACAAATGATCTTCACAAAAATTAAATGAAAAGCTTGGGGATAAAAGAGATCAGATAGACAAAGAATGAAAAGCCCTTCTGTATTGATTTCTTTATGATCTATTTACACTTTCAGAAAATAAGCCAAGTTCTTCCTCCTTTCAAAATGGCGTGGAGAGGCCATTATATAGCTTACAAATCAGTTACTCTTTGTAACTACTTCTTTTAACTAAAGATTAGTTAAGGATTGCCAATCATAATACCTCAACTAATTACAATGAATCCGAGAAAAAGAATTAGAAAAGAAGAGAAGAATAAGGAGAAGAAGACAGGTGGTTATGAATGGGAGGGACCCACTGACTTCAAAATTCGCTGCCTGAATCTCTTCAATGCCTCGGCTATGTCTCTGCCACGAGGGACGACGTGTTGGTGTGGGCCCGAGCCCAAAATCCGAGGCACTTCTCCATTTCCTTATCAAACTCGACATGAGTATGATAGTCTTTATTTGCTTCTTCAATGGCAGATTGAAGAGAGCAGATCTCCTTCATTTTCTCTTTGGAAATGGAGCTTTCCTTGAATAGATTATCTTTGACAAAAGCTCTGAATTGAGCTTTGATTTCTTGCAGGGAAAGAGGCACACGAAGTTTCATCCAGAAGATGACAGTGTATGTCTTTGAAAGTAGATCTGACCGAGTGTCTTGAAAGCCTCACCCTTACCGATTATTCTTGACTCTCTCCCAAGCCTCCTCCAAGACTTTGATCTTCATATTGATAGTAATTCGGAGGGCGAGCCGCAAGCTAAACTAGACTCGGGAAGGAATTACGGAGGAAGGGATACACGCGAGATTTTTTTAGATTGCGAGGGTTCGAGCGAAAGGATAGCATGGAAGCGGTGTGAAAAATGCATAGGGGGTTCGCTCGTTATATAGCCGATTAGGAGAGAGAAAGATAATGAATGCGCATTTAATACATACCTACCAATTTGAATAAGCAAGATATTCGGGTAGAGCGGGAAAAATAAGCACGAATGGCACTTGGTTCATTTGGGACATGTGAGACGCGAATGCGCGAAACACGCGGCTCGGCCGGTTCGGGCGAAGCGGGAAAAGATGCCTGAAATGCCTTTTGGACACATGCGGGACAAAAGTGCGCACGAAAACACGACTCGGCCGGATCGGACGAAAATGTGACAACCCATTCGAAATTGGGACATTTGGGAACTTGGGAAACTTGGGACATTTGGGGACGAGTGAAAACTGAGCGAAAATGGAACAACTTGCGACATTTGGGGGACGTGAAAGCGTGAAGTACGCGGTTGGCGTTTGGAAAAATGGAACAACTTGCCAAATTGAACTTGGGACATTTGGGACGTTTGAAAGCGTGAAATACCGCGAGTTGAAGCGCCGTTTGAACTTGGGAACATGAAAATGGAACAACTTGCCCATTGAACTTGGGACATTTGGGACAAGAAGTTCAGCGGGCCACTTAAAAGACAAACTTTTGAAACACTTTCGATCGGGAATTTTGAGGCGCCCGTTTGAACTTGGGACACGCGGGACAAAAATGTCAAACCTCGAGAGGGCCCGAAAAACACACAAAATGAGGGCACCCAAAAGCCCTAGATTTTCTCAATTTCTCGACTAAATTAGGGATATAAATTCACATTTATCTTAATAAAAAATAGGGTGCTTGAGAATGCATTTTCCAGCACCATTGGTATCTTCCGATGTTTTTTGTGAATTTTTTATTCTCCATGGAACTTATGGATTTTAGGGATATTTTTCCATTACAATAAGATAATTTTTCAAAATAATGGAGTAGTTTCATCATCGCACTTTTATGAATGAATGTTAAGAAGTGAAATAACTTTTTACATCTTTGAAACCTGGGTTAAGAGTGATAAGAGAAATAATATGTGTATGATCACATAATGGAATGGTTTGGAAAATTTGATGAATTTTGGTTGTAGAGGACTCCTCCATATTTCCATAAAGGTATGATAGAGATTGTGATAGTATGTGGGCCCCACTCAAAAGGAAAGTTTATGAAGATTTTCAATTTGTGGAAAAGTTGTCCATTAAAGGTATTGACTAAATCACCATTTATTAAATATTGGGATTTTTAATATATTTCCATGATATTTTTATATCATGTTTGAAGTCCTAGAAGGAAAAGTGTGCCCTATTTTTGAAGACTAGTCTTTAGGGTTGAAAAGGTAATTTTGAGTAGTTATAGAGATTAGATTGGCTGAATTGATTTCACTATGAGTTGGAAGAAAGTGTAAGATGCTATGAAAATTATATTATACATGGTTTTTCTCTTAAGGATGCGTTTTGATAGGTGAACCAACTCAATTTTTAAGAACCTAGTATGATTGGTTTATAATAGGATCAGTATTGGCTTGGAGATGGATATAAAAGACCAATAATATTGATTATCTGATGCTTTCTATATATTGGAGAGTGAAGTGAGTTGCATGTTTTTTATATTTAAGGAATTTATAGCTCTTGAAAATGACATAAAGGGTGTAAACAAATTGAGTTTCAAAAACTTATTTTTGGGAAGTTTAGTTTGGTGAAGAGTAAAAGAGGTGTGGTTTACTTTTTTGGATATTTAATGAGGTATAGTAAGCATGGATTTGATCTAAATTTTTGGGGTTTTCCAATGAGTGGTTACATAACATAGTTGAGATGTTCTTGGGTGATATTGAGATTCATTTGTGAAGATTGGTTCCTAGAAGTCCCTATTTTGAGTAATAAACAACCCTACTTAGTAGTATTATGATGAAAATGGTTGGTGCTCGCTAAACTCGGGGTTAGTGCTCTTTATGAATTTGGTGCTTTACTAAATTTATTTTCTTTGTGTAGTATAAGAAAAATTTAGTGGGTTTTCTTCCCCTTGAGGTTTTACCACTTATATCTTGTGTTATTGTGTACTCTTTCATGGTTTTTCTCTTTTGATGATTGTTGCATATTGTTAAATTCACATTAATGGATGGTTGAATGTTAATGGTGCATGTAAGTTAATTTGAAATTTTTTAAAGGTTTAAAAAATTTATTCACCACCCCTCTTAGTTCATTGTGCTTGTAATAATTGGTATCGAGAAGGTCTTTTTGGAAGAGCTTAATCACTTGAAATGAGATCTTTAGAAGCACAAAAATGGTGATTCAGAAAGTTCACACTTCTTCTATAAATGCACCATTGTTTGATGGAGTTAATTATGAATTTTTATTCAGAGGATGAGGACTCACATCATGTCCTTAAGTTTTGATATTTGGTAATTTGTGTTAGATGGTTATATAACTCATACTACTACCCCAACAAGTACTATAGACAAGAATTTGTGTAGTGAAAATTCAAGGCCTATGAATGCAATTATGTATGGTCTAGTTGAACTTGAGCATCTAAAGGTGATGCATTGCAAATAAGTAAAATCTATGTGGCAGAAACTTTAGGTCCTTTATGAAGGATATTCCAAGTATTCAAACCTTTAGAAATCTTTTTGAAGGGCTAAAAATTAGTGAAGATGAGTCTATTGGTGCATACTTGCTTATGGTTGACAAGGTTGTCAATATCATGAAAGGTATAGGTGAAGAAGTAAAGAATATATTGTAGTTCAAAATATTTGGAGGTCTCTATGTCAAAAATTTGATTCCAAAGTATCTATCATCGAAGAAGCAAAGGATTTGACTCTTTTGACTATGGATGATTTACATGAAACCTTGATTTCCTATGAAATGAGGGTTATTGATTCTAAACAAATGAAAAATGAGATTCTTTTCAAATATTAGATGAATAATAAGGTCAAGAAAATTAAGGATGGTGATAATACTCTTGATATTGATGATGAAGAACTTTTGCAAAGGCTCCTAGGAGATTGAATGTTGGCTCAAGAAAGTACAAAGGTAAGCTTCCATTTCAATGTTTCAAATGTGGCAAGGTAGGTCACTTTGCTTTCAAGTGTCCTCATAGGCATGAGAAATAATATGATCATGATAAGAAGAATCACAAGTATAGTAAAGGAAAGAAGATCTTTAAGAATTTTTACAACAAGAAAAATACCAAGAAGATCCTATATTTAAGTAAATAGTGTTATTCATCCGAGGATAGAAGAAGTGATGACATATTTTCTGATTATAAATAAAAATTATTGCATGAAGAAGTTGGTGATGATGTTTTTTCATGACCAAAGATGCTATATCTATAAGTGATGGTCCTATAATTCTTGGTGAATCCATACAATCTTAAGATGAATAAGGAGAATGTGATGAATTTGAGACTAAATTGATGTATGTTCGAATGAGTTGAAGCATGATGAAAAGAAAAATAAGAAGATGAAAACATTAGTTAAAAAATACAAATACAAGATTCATGACCTTGAAGCGAAGCATTGGTCAGGAAAAACAAGCTAAATGAGACCGTCATGATGCCAGCAGAGAAGGTAAAGTTCCTAATCAGAATTTTACAAGGAAAAGAGAGTAAGAGCACCAAACTTAAAGAAGATTTAGAGTTACTAAGAGAAATGTTATCTTATTTTTTCAATAAGGCCAAGACCTTTAAGAAATTTTAGAAAATAACCAAGAATATTGACAATATCCTTAGCAGAAAAAGATCTGTAGGTGACAAGATAGGTTTGGGGTTTAGAGATGACTTCAAAGGAAAACAGATGATGCAAGAAGAAATTTTTTCAAGGATAATGAATGCTCAAGAAACAAAGGTGAATAAATGGAGGATGATGTCAAGGACAATGTGAAGACAAAATCCATAAGGCATCCTAATGCTTCAAAGTATGAAAGATCATTTAATGGATATTGTTACATGTAATTTGCTTTGGTCATATAGAAAAAGAGTGTAGAAGGTCTATAAATGATGAGCATCTATGGAGGGATAGTAGAGATAATAAAACACTGGAATGTGGCTTGCTACAATTGTCATGAGAAAGGACATATTGTTTGGTACTATTTAGATGAACCTTCAAGTCAAAATTGGGGTAATGTAGGTTACAAGGATAGGAGTAGAGTTGTGTGCTTCAACTGCAATAAGTTTGGACATGTTTCCTGGAATTTTTTATGGTCCTACAATGTAAAATAGGATTTTTAAGGGTCATAATATACATACTCAATGGAAAATCAAGTCTTGGGAGCCAAGAGTGAACAACAATGTTCCACCAAGGGCTAGTATGAATGCAAATCAAGGAAGTACTTGGGGTGTAGATCGGAAAGAAAGATGTAAAAGGTGATTTTCAGTGTCTAAGAGGGCTTGGGACCTATTCAAGTCATTCTTTTATTTTCATATGAAGTGATATGTCTCTACTAGGATTCTTAGAGACATAATGATCCATATGAAGCATTGCAAGAAGGGGGAGCTGGGGAGATGACTAGGTTGATTTATTGTATAAGTGTCCTCAAAATGTCAAGGTATGTCTTATAGTCCTATGTGATTGTTCAAACAATGATAGTGTGTGATTACATTCAAGAAGTCTTTCTAAGGATGTACAATCATGTCTTTGAGTCTGTATTTGTCATGATGTGGAGTATTGATAGTTGAAGCCTATTGAATTCTTGTCTTGATCTCTCAAGGTATGTCTATGATCTGCATTTTAGAAGTCAATGTTGCACAAGTTTTCTTATTTGAGTATGAATTCATTTGAAACTTTGTGATGGTTTTCATTGGTTAAAGCATGTTCTTTCTATGTGTCAAAGTATGTATATCATGTTACCAAGGTGTTTAGTCTATCAAAAGGAATATTGAGGTCATGTCTTAGTATGAGTATGTTTTGTTTTCTATTTCAAATTTTGGCATGACTTAACTCCATAAGTCTCATTATAGTGGTGTCATGAGGTCTACTGAAAGATGATTCTTTGATAAGGTCCTCAACATGTTATTGAAAAGGTATAAAATTGAAATGTGTTTACAATGTGGTAATTTTTTTCTTGGGTCAAGTTTGAAGAGTATAAAGAGTTTTTATACATTATAAAATTTATGTGAAGGATTGTACTTGGTTGCTTGAATTTTTCTCAAGAAATAGGTCAAGTTAAATATTGCACATGAATGATAAATGTTTTTATATCTATGACAAGAAATTCAAAATGTCACAAGAAGGTACTTGAAGATCAAGTGAAGGATGATAGGTGTTAGGTGCTAATAATAATCATGAATGATAGACTCATGGAATTCAAATTATTCATCCGACATGATGACTTGATCATATCATCCGTAGAAGCTGCAATGGTGTTTCCTAGGTATGTGAGTTAGTTTGCATGATTCATGTTGAGTTATTAATCCTTAAGACATACTTGAGATGTCTTCAGAATTTTGAATCACCATAGAGTATATATGAGGAAGGATGAGATGCTATTAAAGATTTCAAAATTCATATTTTAATTTTGAGGTGTTATGGTCTCATGTCAAATATTTGTCATGGCTACTTGATGCATGTAGTAGTATCTTGAACAAGGAAATAGGAATGTTGAAAGGTTACTCAGGATTAAGATGTAAAGATAAGACACTATAAAGGTATTTGTAATCTTTTTATGTAATTTAAAGACAAGGTATGTTCTTCTTAAGGTGTGATAAGGATTTTTGCATTGTCGAGCCTATGCATGATTGGTTAAGGTTTTTGCTAGCATATTGAGTAAAAAAATGGAAAGATAATGTAGTGTGCAAGCCTATTTTCCTCTTAGAGATGGTCCATAGAGTTGGTGCTATGAATAAGAGTTATAGATATGGTGGAAACATCACAAAACCATCCCAATTACAGTCCAATTATAGTACAAGTGTAGCTAAAAACCAACTCGATACATCAAAATAGGATATTGATAAATTAATGATTGTACTATTGACCGGAGTTATGTAGTTATGATTATGCATCAAATTGACTATATACATCTATGAGTAGTGAAATATATACTCTATAAATAATATGATCAAGATTATGCATGAGAAAAGCTATAGGTGTGTGCAATTGGAATTTTACTCCATGATCATGATCTAACATATGTTTCTAAGGTTTCTCTTATGAAGGTAGCTATGTGATAAGAGAAAGTATATCCTTTTACTACCTATGCATAAATAATAATGATGGTGTGTGTGAGTTCTTGTATTGAATGGGATATTGTATGCTCTCAACTTCAAAGAAGATAAGAATAACAATGGTGCAGATTTTGTATGACTTTTGCATGCATCATGAGTGAAATTTGTATTGAACTAGTGATCGAGTGGTATGTTTAGATGTGAAATAACATGTTATATGATTATTAAAGCTTCTTGAAGTAGGGGATGCTATTTTGACCATGAATCAAGTGCATAAGGTGTCTATGAGAGATAAGAAAGGTAGAGTTAGTCATGTTTGTAGGTGTATTGGAAAGAAGAGAAAGCAAGGTGTTCAAGAAGGATACAATAACATGAAAAGGGATAGAAGACACTGAAAATTTGCTTCAAAGATAGTGATAAAATATTTTCTTACATCTCTATGGCTTGTATGAAAGGTAAGATCTCAATTTTTATGTTTTTAGTTAGAGAATGATAGAATTCATGAAGTGTATGAGCCATTTGGAGTTTGGAGAAGTTGGTTCAAGATGCAATTAATGATTTGTTTAGGGATCTTAGTCCTAAAGTATGTTTTTAATAAAGATATGGTATAGTCAAGTCACTTTTGATCACCTATAAGCTAAGAAAGATCAAAGAAAAGGTAATAATGATGTTTCAAGCTCAAAATCATGATTGTTAACATGTATGAGTACCATGTATGCTTCTTCCCAAATGGAACAATAGCTAGAAAATGTTTTAGTGAAGTTAAAAACAATCTCAAAGAAGAAATTACATGTTTTTGCATGCTCATATGAATATTATGGTGATGTTATCACTCATGGATGACTCCATATGATGCTGAGGAAGATGAAGATCATGTTCTTAGGTATGCTTGATCATTAATGTAAAAAGAGGGTAAAGAATTAGGTGGTTTTCCATCAATGATAAAGGGGGATAATGTTAGCATGAGTGAGTCTCGATCTTATCATTTATGTAAAATCTCATTAATGACAAAGAGGATCATGGAAAAATTATATAGGATGCTTAACATGATGATGACATGGACATTCAAGTTGGCTCATGATTGCAATAATGGACAAGGTGAGAATGGCTTGGTCTAGCAAGCCTAATCAGGTAACCTAGTTAGCCTAGGTGATGGTGCATGATGGTTTGAGTTCCATGATCACTTGAAGAGAATGGTAGATGCGCGGTGAGAATTATGGGAGTTTTTTTTTTATGAAACTCACATGAGTTTCAGAGTACATGTATAGGTGGAATAATTAGTTACAAGACTTCATCTAGACATAGTCTAGGTGCTTGGAGGCCAAATGGAGTATGGAAGTGAGGTGTAGATCCATATGAGATCATGAAATCATGTAGTTGAGTGAGATATGATGTATCAAGGTATACAAGGCCTTTTGGAGAGGTTTCATGGTTGGTTTTAGTGTTAGTTTAGTTTTTTATAGATTAAACCATATAAAACCCTAAGGGATAATCATGCAAGTCATGGTGTTGGTGAAGATGTAGATCTATTTGAGGAAAAATGATGATTAGAGATGATAAACAAGGTTTTTATGATTTTGTGGAAAACATTTCATGATTTCATGACGAAAATTGTGTAAGTAATGATGTTTTTGGTAAAACATGGTGCTCAAGAGTGTATTTTCCACCTCGATAGGTATTTTCTTATGCTCAATGTGAATTATGTAGTTTGTATGGAACCTTGTGGCTTTCAAGGATGTTTTTGCATTGAGATAATATAATTTTACAAAAATAATGGAGTAGTTTCATCATCACACTTTTATAAATGAATGTTAAGAAGTGAAATAACTATTTATGGCTTTGAAACCTAGGTTTGAGAGCAATAGGATAAATATTCTTAAGACAAGCACATATCGATCAAGCTTTTGGAGAAAGTGATGATTGGAGGTTGTAGTGGAATTCTCCATATTTATGGAAAGATATGATAGAGATTGTGATGTTATGTTTTTTGGCCCCACTCAAAAAGATAAGTTTTTGAAGAATTTTAGTTTGTGGAAAAATTTTCCATTGAAGGCATTGACTCCATCCAAACCTGTGTTCGAGAGTTTGGGTAGAGGCCGGATGAGGGTGACATGGTAAGTAGAGAAAAACTTATTTTTAGTACATTTAATGCTAGTTAGGAATAGGAGATAATTAAATTGTGATGTTAGTACATGCACTTGGGTGCACTAGTATAGACCATGAAATGCACTAGCATCAATGTGCATACGTTAGTGTACAACCGAGGGCATGAGTGTTAGGCTTGAAATGCACAAACATGCTACATGTGATAGTATTAAAGTAGATAATGTGAATTAATGTGAGCATAATATTTAAGATGCTCTAGTGTTAATGTGTACATGTTAGCGTGAATGTGCTAACATTGAAGTATACGTGCTAGTGTAAATGTGGCGAGATTGAAGTGTACGCGCTAGCATATCAATAGGTGTGCTAGTGTAGTTAAGATTATTTAGAAGAATTTTTTGAAGGTTAGAATAAAATAATGATGATCTAACAGTGATGTGCAATGGTTTTCATGAGATATTTTTATCATTATATGTTCACAAGTGCTTTGGATGTGTAGACATAAAATCATGCGCTTTGGGTAATTATGTAGTCCTAATTGCATATACTATTCATATGATTCCTAATGAAGAAAAGTACTACTTAACCCATGTATTTGGCCATATTTTCTTTCTTTCTATTGCCACTTTTCATATTGCACACCTTATTTCTCGGTCCGACCTTCAACCCTTGAGTTTCTCGAGTTTGGACACCAGCACCCAACCAAAAACACCAACGCGAGGCACCCATGTCCCCTTTGGGAACCCTGGCCTCTTTGTACTTTAATCACATCTTTTGGGTCCTTTTTAGCTGTTTGAGAATCTTATATTTTTGGTAATTAGACTTTTTGGGGTTAATTATGAAATTCAAGAAAACAAATCATATAAATATAAAATTATGTGACCATAATAAGGGACCAAGCACTAAGCATTAGCTATCACCACCTAAGGTTACATCCAAAGGCTATTTAAGAGCATTCAAGAATCCATTCTAGCATCCATTCAAGGTAAAGGGACAACATTATTATGCATACACTTCATAGGAGTGCAAGTTCATTTTATTTCATGCGCACATTTACTTGACATCTTATATATCTAATTATTTTCTCACTATCGAGTGTGGCACGCACAAGATCCACCCCGCGCATGATTCCAAAAACACACCCATAGAAATAAATTTAGTCTAAAATTTAGTGTAGGACTCATCGTAAGTTCACATGTTTGACAACAGAGGAAATTTCAACCCCTCATTTTCACTCTTTACTTTTTGGGATTTGATGCACTCTTGATGGTTTTACAGTCAATATTTTACTGTAGGTTATCGGTGACATCAACAATCATTGTGAGAAATAATAGAAAACAAAGGAGAAGGATGCCAATCAGCTTGTGACTAGTCACCGATGGTTTTTTTAAGAATTTTGGTAGTCATAGGACTCGGTGTTGGTCTAGGGCACCCGTAAGCACCCCTTGCCATTTCTAGGAACCCTAGTCCGGTAGATCATCAACTCATGAATTTTTATGAGGCTCTATGAGACATGTCTAACTCTTTTTCACCCGGTCATCACTTTAGCATAGTTCGATTCGATTATGAATCATCTAAGTCTACTTTCCTCCTCTTTGTCACTAGGGTTTCATATTTACTAACTTAATTTTCTTAGGTCTATTTTTGTACTTAATTTCTTACTCACTTACTTTTATCTTAAAATTATTATTAGGAAAATATTTATTTCATTATTTTGTTAATCATTTGGTGAACCTAACTCGATCAAACCATCTTGGCTAGTCATTCTTTTCCCCTTTTTATGTCCGCCATCATGGACATATCCATCCATGCTTATTTATAGAATCATCTTGATTTTATCAATAATCTCAAATCATATTTAGCTACCACTTATATTCATCCTCACACATCACCTGACTATGTATATCATAAGTTTACTTCTGCTCTGTCTCTTAACGAAGATCAAATTACTTTCACATCAGATGAGCTCCTTCTCAAGAAATGTTAGAACATGAACCACCATTGTATATTGAAGTTTTTATCAACAATATCAGTGGTCAAGCATGCCTTAAATAACATTAGATCTAGCCTCAACATATGTAATATTGCTTTTCTCCATCAAATAAATCTTTCCAAAACTTCTTTAGCTCCTTCTTCGATATCCATTTGTGGATTTGACAACATCCCCAATCATTTTTGGGTACCATTACTCTTCTTATTACTTATTGGTCCATATAAAATATCTATCCCATGTAATGTAATGCCCAACAACCTCAATTATAATATTATTCTTGGGCGGCCTTGGATCCATGTTATTTATGTGGTCCCCTCTACTCTTCATATGTGGCTTAAATTTCATTATCAGGGAGTTATGTATGATGTTCCAGTTAATCCATCCCCTTTTCCATAATGACATTCTATTGAGAAATTCAATGACACTCCTTTTTCTTCTTATTCTACTAGGGACTATGCTAAATATGGTATATGATATGAATATTTGCATCGTTGTGCATTTTTTTAGGTTGGACCCATACGAACAAGGATTCAAAGCACCTTGGGAACTTCCCACAAAATCTAACAAATTTAGATTGTGATATCATGCTCCACCTCTCTCTCCTTTGGAAGCTTATATTTCCTTACATACTTATTCACTTCCTCTTACTCACTTAGAACTCATGAGTGGTTCCGATCCTACTACTTGGGGTAGTTTAGATACTTTTTCTACTTATGATTCTCTTTTGGAATACATGGGAATTTATGATCAATACCCTTATTTTAACCATAAGAGACATTCTCCATCATCTCTCAATACTACCATTTTTTTGGAGAGTTTGATACACATGCTTTGGCAATACCAATCCTCCTAATAATATTCCTACTTACCCATCCATTGAGTACTAACATCTCTTCTCAATGAAGATACCATTCAATATAATCTTGGTCAAACAACCCACGAATATTTTTTTAGTTGCCTCTAGCATGCCTAATGAGCAAAAAGATATCAAGCAAGTACTTCATGAATTTTCTGATATTTTTGCATGGGACTATAGTGATATGCCAGGTATTTTCCATCTTTTCCCATGCAATATATCATTCCTAATCCTAGTGTAAATATTTTCTAATAGAAAATCTGCAAAACGCTTTGCCAAGGTGGCACTCCTAGTCAAAGAAGAAATCCAAAAATATTGGATGTTAGTTTTATTCGCGTTGTTGATTATCCTAAATGGGTATCTAACATTGTACCCATTATGAAGCCGATGGATGGGTCCGTTATTACATGGACTTCTGGAAAATAAATAAATACTTTCCCAAGGATAGTTTCCCTTTACCCAAAATTAACACCATTGTCAATTCTACAGCTGGATATGATATTCTATCATTCATCGATGGCTTCACAAGTTATAAAAAATTAAAATCAACCTAGTAGATCAAGAGAAAACTTCTTTCACTACACCATAGGGAATATTTTTTACATTGTCATGCCCTTTGGCCTTAAAAACTTTGGGACCACTTATCAATGACCAATGATGCATATATTTCATGATTACATTCACAAGATTATCAAAGATTATGTTGATGATATATTGGCTAAATCCCGATGTCGTTCCACCCATGCCCAAGACCTATGCACACTATTTGAATGCTTACAAAAATATAAAGTATACTTTAATCTCCAAAAATGTGTTTTTGGCATTACGCCTGGTAAACTCCTTGGATACATTATCTCACAACACAACATTGAAATAGATTCTAAAAAGATTTTTTCCATTGTTGACATGCCTCTGCCCCAAAATTTACATCAACAATGATCATTGAATGGAAAATTTTAAGCTATCTAATAATTCATTGCACATCTCTCTCGATAAAACCCAACCATTCACATGTTTGATTAAAAAAGATGTTAAATTCATATGGGATGATCGTTTCTAACAAGCATTTGATGTCATAAAAGTATATCTTTTGAATCCACTATCTTAGTCCCTCCCATGGCCAAATTTCATTTATTGTTATACATGTAGACAATGTTTCATGCCTTGGGATCCTTCCTTGCACAACATGGTGATTCTCAATGTGAATGGTCAATCTATTACATCATTCAGACACTAATCTCTTATGAATGAAACTATAGTTATATCAAAAAGCTATGTCTCGGCCTTGTCTTTGTAGTAGAAAAATTATGCCATTACCTTCTTAACAATGAGGTATATATCATTACCAAAGTAGAAAAATTATGGTACCTCTTGTACTCGCACACATTTCTCGGACATCTAATGTGTTGGGTCATGCTACTCACCAAATTTGACTTCAAATTCATTCCAAAAAAATAAATCAAGGGTCAAGTTCTTACGGAACAACTAGTCAAGAACCTATGTCGGATGCATCTCTTGTCTCCCGATTCCTTTCACGATGACTTTACTACTTACACCATCGACACTGATACTTGGACCATGTATTTTGATGGATCTTGTTGTCTCTCTCGGTGTTGAGCTAGCATACTCTTCATTACTTTGAATGATGATCCTCTCCACTTTTCATACACCTTAGTGTTGGGAATTAGGGACTGTAAAATAGTGCTATGATTCAATAACATACCAACTTAAGAAAATATAGATCTCAACAATTATTCAAAATCTATAGCAAGGTGGAAGTATAAACTAGATAAATCCAAATCAAAATAAAGTACACATACATAACACAACATGTACCGTGGTTCACCCAATGTGGTCTACGTCCACCAAAGATAGAGATATCATATATATAATTAAAAAGAGTACAAACCAACTCTTCCCACAAGAGTACAATACATCTCTCCAAGAGTATCTCCTCTTCTAAATATCTAAATAGATCTCCATGAGTTCACTAAAAATTTACCTCCATAATACTACCAAAAATCTCACATAACCAGGAAATACTACATCTCTAAACTGCAACCAAGCTCTCTATGTATCTATAACAAGACCTCTCACATGGGTCTACCAATGTGCAATCATGACTATGCACCAAGAATTAAGTCTGTCTCTCCATCACTACATCAACCTGTGTAAACATGAATACAACGTCCTCTACAATATCTATATCTACATGGATCAAAAATACAACATGATCTCATGGATCTATGAATACAAGATCTCACAAAACCTGTGGATCTAACAATACAAGATCTCACAACAACCTGTGGATCTAACAAGAAGAATCTACAATACAAGATCTCACCAACATGTGGATCTACAAGAAGAAACTCTATGTGCTTTGCATACTATGCAAGCCATTACAATGAGACTAAACAATACAAAGGAAATACAGTAGAAGACATTACACTCTTCTCACCATTCATATGTACATGTTATTTCCTTCTGTCCAACTTCTCTCCATGGAAGCTTTGTCTTCATGTAACCATATTTTTCTTCTTCTTCTTCTTCATCCTCTCAACCAAGGATTCCACATGTAATAATAATCAATTACATGTCATCATCATTCTAACCCTATATTTCATGCTTATATAAGCATATACAAACTTAGGTCAACTTAGCTATGCATTTACAACCTTTAGATTCACTTTATAACTAAAGTTAGATCTAATTCCCATGATTTAAATATAAAATTTGATGCACATGAAACCGATGTCAATTCCCTGACAAATGGTGGTGAATCTATTGATCAATGGTGGTTAATCAACTGACGTTGGTTACTGTGTAAACTAGCCACCTGTAATGCATGCTCATTGTGAAGCAATCTAGCTCCACAACCCAAAAATCTCCCACTTGGAGATAAATTGCTGAACCTCTATACCTATACTTATACATCACCATCCTCTACATACCATGAAGACCAACTATTCTTTCCTTCAACAATTCTCTCAAGTAATCAAGAAGATTAAACCATCTTCTAAAACCAAGAAGATAACAAACCATGACTTACCATATACCTACACAAAGCTACTACTGATTCGTGATACCCAAGCTATCAATACATCAAGCTCCCACTGAATCATAACACCAAGCCTCTCATGTAATCAAGCCATCATGACTAACACACCTGCAAGAGATCCCACTTGAACTGAAGTATTGTGCTTCTATCACAACCATATCCATCCAACCATGTTCTCTAACCATCTATCCATGTCTCCATGCTACCACTAATGCAATTGACCAAAGAAAAGTCAAACTGAATATGCGAAAGAAAAACTAGATCCTAGGTCTAGACAGCCCAAATGAGTACTACATGCAACTAGTGGATGCATCCACAACACCTACATAACTCAAAGAATCCAAACACTTGCAATCTATAAATCCAACCCTGCATAAACAACTTGCATGTCCAAGACAACCATCTATAGAATATCTATCATGGAGTAACATAGTAACAAGAGGAAATACAAACATCCCCTACTCATGCTCAAGGCATCTAAACCATGCTCATACGCATCTCAACCATGCTCATAGGAATCCATGTGCAAAACAAATATTTGCATCATCATAGACTCACAAAAAAAATATCTATCCACATGTACAAACTCACCATGTACATTCATCCATATCACCAAGCTCTCTAGAAGCTCCAAGTCTACCACCGACTAACTCCAAAGCCAAATATGAATCATGTGCTCATCAATGTCAACAAAAACAACCATGCTAAACCATGCTACTAACAACAAGTGAAAATACCAGCAAACATGTCATCAACATACTCTGCACACCAACCAAGATGAAAGCAAACAAAGGGTACCATCCATAAATGGTAAATATACACTATTGTCAAACCTGTAACAAACAAATTTTCCTTCTTTACCCTTCAATTTAAATAACATTGCTCTCTCTTCTTCATTCAGATGAAAACCATCAATTGTCATCCCATAAGGATATCCAGACACCAAAAAATAAAACTAGAAGTGACATCACCATGCAATAAAATAAAAAATACCGCAAAGTCGTGATGTCCTCTGTATTGCCCACTTCCTTTGACACCTTTTTTATGCTAATCATGATATCTGCTGATTATATTATGGACATGATTATGGACTTTATTATAGTATTATGTTAGATGTTTGATCATGGATTATTTTTGACTTGATTCAATTATGATCTATAATGATTATTAGAGACATTTTATATGTTGATGATGATATACTGTTTGACATGGTTATATTATGGATGTTGTTCGGACTTGTGATATTTGGATATTATGAGTAGACCTATAAATTGAAATTATTGGATGATGATATAGTTGTTGATAAAACTATAAATGATATTGTTAGATTGCGTTGATGTTGTTGTGATTCATATATCTAGATGATTTTGGGAATTATATTTATATTATTTTGGATGTTCTGATATGGCCATGAGGCCAAAGGAGGTATTTTTGTTTTGTAGGTTAAAATATCACAACAAACATCGGGGATTGAGACCAACCACATTAGAATTCTAGATGAATTCAACAAGGTCACCATGGAAACTAGTATTTGTTTGTGCGTGTTGTGTGTGTGTTAGGGATTCCCATGGGGGGGATCACCTTTAAATGTGACCAAGGGGTTTTATGTATTTCTTTTATTTGGTCCTTTTTTTATGTTTGCATGTGTTTATTTTGTGGTGTTTTTACCCTTTCATTAATTATTATATGGTGTGTAAATATTGTGAGTAATCATATTGTTAAAATAAATAAATCAAATATGTCATAAGAAGGTAATTAATGAGAGTTGTTGGCCATGATTTAAAGTGTTATAAGTAATGTGTAAGTAATGTGTAAGTGATGTGTAAATTAACTTTTGAGTGTGAAACACTCCACCTTCTTGGAAATTCAAAATTGTCCTTAGAGGCTGATTTTGGAGGCTTGTGGGACAAGTTAAACTTGTCCCATACCTCTTAAATTTAATTACCAACCATACCTATTGTTGGAGAGTTGAGATTATACTTTATAATGATTTTGAGAGGGAAAATTGTAGGTTTTAATTACACTTTTCTTACATGATTTAATTTCAGTCATTTGGGGTGTGGGTTGGATTTGAGTATGTAAGTAAACTATCATTTATTCATCCACCTATTTATTATGCATTGGAGAATGAAGTTGACTTTTGGGTTGGGGTTGAGGATATGTGATGTGGCATCCTACATGGATCCACCTCATCCTCCTCTCTTCCCTATTCTATAAAATTAAAATTCCTTTCCTTGTTTTGGGTTTCTCAAATTTGGAGACTTCATTCTTGGGTGAATTCCTTGTTGTTTTGGGAGCTCTTGCTTTTGGAGAAGCTTGAGGACTGTTGCATGCTTGTTGTTTGGTGGATTTTTGAACTAGGGAAACACCATCATGGAGAGGTAAGAGATTGGATCTTGAAATGCTCTTATTTTATGAATTCATGTAAATTTTAATGTGTGAATGTTTGGCATGTTTGTGGGTTGTTGGGTAGATGGCCTAGGAATGGTGTAGGAGAAGACTATGGGGTTTATTTTGTGGGAGGTGCAAGTGTGTTTTAGGGAGGTATAAGGGTGGAGGGAGTTGGGATTTGGGTTCCACCTTACAAAGAAATAGCTTGCATTTCTTTACTCATTATGGGGTGCCATAAGATGTTGGGGAGGCATAAGGAAATGTGAGGAATATGGGGTACTTGGGGAGGTATAAGGAATGTTAGGGATTTGATATACTATATTTTGGTGGTTTGTAATTCGGTGATGATACCCATTTCCCGTTTTGAGAGGCATAAGAAGCATCCCCATAGTTTCTTGCTCCTTTGGCTTGATGAATCCTTAGTATTTTTGTCATATTTTAATGTAGTTTTAAACTACATTCTATTTTAGACTCGTGTTTTTATTGTGAAAATGTTGCTTGTGTGTTTATGAAAGCCTATTGTTGCCATGAGTTGGATCGATATTTTATTCCATTATGGTTGGGGCTCGGGGAAATGAAGAAGGATGGATTCTCCTCTTCATTGGATGTCTTAGTTGGGTGGAGAGCGTTGCCTTTCCCCTACTCTTGTTGTGATCAAATTTGGAAGAATGAGAAGTATGCATGTTGTTGTTCTAGAGCTGAGATGAAGGCAGTTTGACATTCCCTTGTGAAATGAAATATTATTGTAACCTTTCCCACTTGAAGTGGATGAACTTGTATATGTTTTGTAATGGAAATATGTTGTAGTGGTTATGAAAGTGTAAATTGAAATGTGAAAGAGACATACTCTATTCTGTTCTTTTGAAAGCAAGAAGTTGTGTTCTGCATGATGAAATTGAAGAATAAAAGAAGGATGTTACAAAGTTGTCTTTTGGAATCAATAAATGATGTATTACCTTTCTCAAATTACACTGTGGTATTGAATCTGATCTTTTAAATGTAATTGAAATCTCTGATTGAAAGAAAGAAATGCATATGAAGGAAATGTAGTACTCTTTTTGTGAAGTGCATGATTTGAAAAGAATAAAAGTTACATTCTTGTCTTTATCATTTGATTGAAGGAATGAAACCTTTTGAAACTAGCATGAAATAAATTCATTTGTAAGGAAAGTAAAATAAGAACCATTGAGCTAATTTTTTTGTTTCCATTTTTACTTCAAGTTAAACTCTGTAACTTTTACCATTAATGAATAGACCAAACCTGCAACCAAGAAATAATAATGAAACATTAAAATTGAACATGCTAGGATATAAATGTGTTCTATTAGACAAAAAACTTAAAGGAAATCTTTCAAAACTTGGAAAAACCGAGTTCAAAGCTTTCACAATCGTTTTGTTGTCAAGAAATGTAAATGTTCAAATTACAAATCAATCAGACAAATTGAATCTTGAAATATTTCCTAAATCCATCTAAGAACAATTCTCCATGTCTATTTGACATGTTGAGAGAGGAAGAAGATAAAATTGAACAAATATTATAAGTTAAAATTTACTAGTTTGCATTGTAAAAGTCTCAGATCGCTTTCTTGAAATTGAACCATTAATCTTCATTAAAATTAAAAATTAATGAATCTTGTGTAAAGAGGACATCGAGAGATTTCCAAAAGTATTTTTTTCCCAAAAGCAATATCTCTATCAAAATTTATGGCCTTCTGAAGTTTTTCTTCACTTGGCATCAAAAACAAATTCCCTTAGCACTTCGGAAAATTTTTGGGAAAATTTTCCCAATTTTCCCTACCACCCCGCCGCCCACACAACCAATCAAAGGCTACCACGTGGAACCAAAAGCCATTGGTGAGGGGGCAGATCCCTTTTAAACTTAGCATTTCAAAAAAAAAGGGAAAATTTTCTAAATTTTCCCCGCTGCCCGCCACCCAATCAAGAGTTGCCACGTGATGTCGCGAGGCATCGGCAGAGAGGAACGTGTTCCTTTTTTTTCTTTATGCGTTTTCAAAAAAATTTGGAAATTTTTTCTAATGTTTCCCCACTACCCTATAGCCAATACGGCTACGACATGCCATCATGAGGTGTCGGCGGAGGCACGGGTGAATTTCACCCTTTTTTCCTTCGGGGTGTTAAAACTCTTTTTCCCATTTGCCGCCCCGCTTTCCCGCACCGGATTAGGAGGTGCCACGTGTCCCTAGCAAACTTTGGACTCACAAGAGTGTGGTCATGTAAAGGTTTATTTTCACCCTCATGTGGGAAATTTCTAAAATTTCCCCCGTGGCCCCGCAAACTCTGCCCTTGGGAAAATTTTCTCCCTTGGGCCCGCAAGCCCGCTCTTGGGGAAAATTTTCACCCCAAGGCGCATCGCCCATAACTTGAGAAATATGAGGAGTTAAGAGGACTTTTTTATATCAATGGAAAGGTGAGGAAATTTCCTATCCATTAAGAATGATTTAGGGAAATTTTGAATGCATTAATTTTGAGAAAAATCAAGTTGAATCTTTAAGCCTATTAGAGAGTGGGTATGGTGAGGAATTACCCTCTGAACCTAATTGAACCTTCTAACCCTAAATTTTGGGACCTTGTGACCTCTAATAATTGTTAATAAAATAAAATTATATTATAGTGGATTGGAATTGTTCTAGAACTTGTTAGTGACAACTGTTGTCTTAAACCGGTTGTAGACTCTCTTAAACAAAAAAATTATTCCATAATTTTCTTAACTAATCCTAGGTTGTTCTTGGGTCTCAAGTGGGTTATTTTGGCTGACATCACATCCTCAAAAAAAAATTGTGCCTCATGCTACTTTGAATAGTAATATCCTCCTCTCACTCGCACGTGCATATGTGTCCAACCTACAATGCAAACAAACATGGATTTATTCCACTCAACATGACCTCCCCTACATTGCTTCAATCTCAAAGAATAACAATCTCAAAAGCTAATATATATATATATATAAATAAAATATATAAATAAAATAATCCCTTCTTAACCAAGAATATATCTAAATCAAAGAAGCTAACTCTTTCGAGTTAACTCATCCGGATGGAAGCACGCTACAAATCCTAGTAAATGGGATCTATCTCAAACCCTTCCATTAGGTTTGCTACATCATGTTATATATATTAAGTAGTTTCAATTCCTCCAAGTGTGCTCTGCACACATTTTTTGTTTCTATATAGTTCTTTCCCTGCATGCTTCCCATGTGTGCTCTTTTATTACTTACTTCGAATCGCAGAGCTTCTCTCAACAGCCTATGAGGTTCGAGCCTGCAGAGTTCGAGATATCTTCAAGTGACTACAAGGTGTTCTTCATGTTGTAGACCAGATCTTCAAAATTAAGTGTTGACTCCATGCCCAATGGACTTCTAAGGCTACTGGTCTCTTCATCTAGTAGGAAGATGGCCCCCGAAAGTTGCCAAAAATGTTATCCAAATAACTCTCCTAGTTATCTAGATAACTTATATTTTCATCCTGACTCGATGTTTCAAATTTTACACCACACGTACTCAATATTATTTTAACACCTTGGCACTTTCCCTCTACATGCCCTTACGCACCTTCCTACTCCCCTTTGCATTCTTCTATCTCCTCCATTTTTCCCTTCCCGCACACCTCATACTTACTTCTATCAGCTAAGTCCTTGGCCCTTCACACACCATGCCCATTACCTTGTAATAGTTACACCTTAACCGTACGTTCTCTACTCACTAATTTTCCTCATCTCCCTATGTGCATAGTACATGCCCCTCTTCGCCTCTTTCTTCCACTTCTCCATTGCACCCACATTTTGTGCATTCACCTTATTTCTAGTCATCTTGGCACATATCCAAAGGTAATAGCGGCCGTTAAAAATTCAAAGATCCTATAGAAGATTCCACGTGTCAACCCAATGCTCCTTCAAAGGAAAAAAATCCCGAGTGGGCTTTTAAATGAGTGCAGAGCCTCCACGCATCTGGTTTCATAAAAGGACGGGTTAGGGTTGAATAGTAAAAGTTTTGAGACAAGCTAGCAGAGGGTGCCAAGTGTCAGCATGGCGCTAATTCAAGAGAAAAATTGGGGGATGGTTTCCAAACAATCTCCATGCTATCGCATGTCCCTAGTCAAATATATGACCCTACGAGAAAAATACTTAGCCAAAACATGAAGAAAGCGAGCAAGCCATGGAAGAAGCCACATGTTAGCCCAATGTAACTTAAAAATGAAATAAAAAGGTTTCCCTCGAGACATGCGCCAGCCCTCAACGTGTCCGGTTTAAAGGGGGCTTGTTTTGGTAGTTGGTTCCCACCTTTTTGTACAGACCTGATTCAAATTTTAAATGAGCATATCTTTTGACTTAGTGCTAGAATTTCAACAAATCTAACACCATTGGAAAGATCTCGGCCTCATCTATGCCATGGATATCTAAAACTTTAATTTTGAAGAGGTTATGTGGGAAAAAAATGAAGAAACATCTTCGTGTCATTAATACAGGATCTATTTACCCCCAACAACCAGATCGGATTTGATCTGATCCATCATTCCTCCTCCTTTGAGGTGCCAAACAAGTAATTGATGCAGACACGACAAATTTGGGGTGGATTTACAGGAGGCATTGATGATGGTGGTTGAGATTTGAATTAGTTTTCCCACTTCTCTCTCTCCTTCTTCCCTCTATGTTGAATCTATAAAGGAAGGGTTAGGGCTCATTATAAAGGGTTGGACATTCTGGATCCTTACACATTTTTCTAAGGACACCATATTTCTATATTTTGAGTTACAGACCTCTATGTATGGCTCTTGCATGTGGATATCGGCCTCTTTATCATTGTAATAGTTCTATGCATTCCGGAAGTAATAGAAGCATCATTTTGTGACTATTCTCTATCCTAACATGTTTGCATTCCTTCTTCTTGCCTCTTCTCTTGCATTGTGTATTGTTGTGTTATTTCAAGTCCCCTAGTAGTTCCATATTTGGTTGTGTTCCATGAGAATGATTTGGTGAATGTGTGTTTTGTTGTGCTACTCATGCCTAGCCTCCTTTCATGCATTCCTATCATTCTCACTCAGAAAAAGATAGTGTTCATCCCTCTTTTCTAGTGCTATCACCTTTTAGTGTAGTTTACTTCATGTTATCCTTCTTTCCTTGGTCCCTTGGCATTCTTAGCTTAGTTTCCCCTTTCAGCACTAGGAGTAGCAGTAGTAGTAGAAATAGATAGAGGAACCGGCCTTCTCCGGAGATCCGTCCCAAGCTCACAAGGTCCCACAACTTGGGGATGGTTCCATTGTGGTCTCAAACACCTCGGACCCTTTTGAGATCTCGAGATGTGGGTGCACATTTGAGCAACCAACAATTTTTAGCATGCCCGTGGGACCAGTATTGAAAGCTCAAATTTCATATCTCTAAGTTCTGGTGTGTGAACTTAGTGTTTCATCCTCTTGAGAGGCTCATTTCAAACACATCTGGTGACTCCCAACATTTTAAAATCTCTATTTTAGTAGTCCTGAGCACCTTTCATGAGAAGAGTGCACATAAGAAGAAGTGCAGCATAGCTGAAGATTCTTTTGAATACCTCTAACTATCCCCGAGAAGAGTTCATTCTAGAAATCCCATGTGTGCATCTCTATCTCCAGCGCACCGCACCCATTCAACTCCTCCTCAAAAACATAACCTGCGTGCCCTGTAATGGTGAATCAACAACCTCCTCCATTAAGAAGCTTTGAAAATTTGATGGAGGGAGTCCCTTACTCTTAGGCCATGTAACATGATATGCCAAATGGTGCACTCAAAGTATTCCTTACTTTACTTGGTGAGAATCAAGTCACCCCTCAAGAGCATATCTAGGATGTAGCAAATGTGTGTTCACTCTATCTGATCACACATAATGATGTAGCAGTCAAGTTACTTACAACCTCTTTCAAAGGTAAAGCACTTTAGTGGTATAGAGGCTTGAGACTTGGATCTATCACCACCTGGGATGAGATGGGAACAACTCTATGCAATTATTTTGAAGACAAGTCAGATCACCTATCTTTGGTGGAGCAACTAACAACAACAAGGAGGGCACCCAATGAGCAGATGACTGATTTCAACATCATATTTCAGAAGACTTGGGACAAAATCCCTCTTGTGGTAAGACCTACAACCCAACATGCTTTCCTTTATTATCTGAAGGTGCTCAATAATGATATTTCAGTTATGATACAATCTATGGGAGGTAGAACCTTACTAGCTTATAGCATTGCAGTAAGGGTAGAAAATAGTCTTATTCAGGTGGGAAAGTTGGCTCCTAGACCACCTATGCCCTTGTTCCCAGAAATGTCACAAGCACCCCAGCCTTCTATAGCCTCTATTCCTACTCCTAAGAAGAGCATGCAACCGGTTGCCTCAACATCCTATTCTCCATCACAGCAAAAGGAAAATGAAGAAATGAAGGTCGTGATCAAAAATTTGTCAAACAAAATCATATCATTAGAAAAGTAGCAAGCACAAGCTTATAGAGGAAATTCCAATCGGGTTGCATGGCCAAGGGAATCAACCTTGGCGGAATCAATATGGAAATCAAAGATACACACCCAACCAGTAGAATGATAGATGACATCCTAATGCACATCTACCCTTGCAAGTTGTCCCTCCCATGTGCCTTCTCTCCCAGCACCCAGTGTGAGCCATGCACTTTTTCATTCAAGAACAATTTGGCACAAGAGTCAAAATGGTGCTTCCCTTGAAAAAATGCCTCATAGTCAATATCATTGTGCTAATGTTGTGCATGCCCAAGCCTTCATGATTCAGAATGCTTCATCTTGTGAGCCCTCAACAAGCACCCATGAAGCAGATAATCCAGAAAGACTAGAAGATCCTCTGAAACCAATTTGATGTTCTTTGGTGTGGAGGACTTCTATGTAATCAACCAAGCTGCAGAAGATACAAATAGACCACGTGCCCAAGTTGCGACAACACAAGATATAAGAAAAGAATATTAGAGTCGGTGCATGCAGGTCACAATCCCAACAATACAAGAAGATCTTTAGAAGAAAAAAATAATCAGACAAGACCTCTTGCAAAAAAAATGTTCAAATCCCTATGCAGGAGGTCCCGTAAAGCTCCTTTTGAAGCAAGCACATGCCCATCCTTTGGTAGGCCAAGCCTCTACTCCAGCTAAAATTCAGGCTTCCACACTTGAATAATCAAGAAGGGATGTTGTTCCCCAAATGCACAAGGTGGGGGGGCTTCATTCAACATTGTTGACTAGATGAAGAAAACAAACATAAACATCATAATGTGGGATGCCTTGACCATTCCATCTCAGTGGGATCTATTGCATGAAGCTCTAGCGCAACTTCCACATGACCGACCTTATTATGCAGAAGCCACATGCTTTTATCAAAATCTTCCAAGAAGAGGAGAAAAAGTAAGTAAAGTTTTAAAACCCCACCCTTCTATATGTCCTTGATTATAGGAAAACACCTAGTGCATAACTACTTGATTGACTCAGGCGCTAGTACTTTTGTTATGCCTAAGAAGATAGTTGATGTCTTAGGTCTGAAATATATCCCTTTGTCTAAAGGAGTCCTACAAACTTGATGGCTCAATTGTAACCACCTTAGGAGTCATCAAGGATCTTGAGTTAACCCTCCATGCATGTCCAAGCCTGAAAATTACTCAAGATGTGTCAATTATTGACCTACCTCCTTTGTTTTCCCTATGTCTATCAAGAGAATTTACTACTAAAGTGGGTGGTTACTTGTCTTCTGATTGGTCTCATATGTTACTCAAGACAAGGTATGGTACCCGGTTTACCATACAAGCTGAGCCTATATTTTCTTATCATGTAGAGCCATATGTCCCATCCCCTCTCCAAGCCAATTGTCTTATCCAGAAGAACAAGTTTCAGTTCCTGAAGAGTAGTCTCTTCCACCCTCTATTCTAGACCTAGTGCTTGATGAATGGGTGGAAAGGCATCAAAATTTGATCCCTATGCTGAAGAACTAGAAGCCTATGAAACTGGGCTTGGTACTTATTGCATTCTAGAAGAAGATGTTATGCTTCCACATGCTCATGAAAGAAAAAGTTCAAACTAGTCTATGGAAGTTATATTTTGATGGATCTAGAAGCGAAATGGGCATGGGAGTAGGAGTGGTTCTCATTTCCCCTAAGGATGAGAAATTATTCTTCACGCATAGGTTGTAGTTTGCATGCTCTAACAATGTGGCAGAATATGAAGCGCTAGTGCATGGCTTGCTCATTATTGAGAAGAAGAAAATTAAGGTGTTGCAGATCTTTGGGGACATAGAATTGGTCATCCACTAGGTCACCAAAAATTCTAGACAAAGAATAAGCTTCTTAAAGCTTATAAACATAGAGTTTGGGACCTACTTGAGAGCTTTGATGCCCTTAATCTATAGGTAGTCCCATAGAAATGAACAAAGAGGCTGACCAAATGGCCACACTCGGTTCACAGTTTTCTCTGCTGAGGACTTTGTCAAAGGAAACACTCAACACATTAAGATGGTGATCAAGACCATCCATTCCAGACAATAACACCAGCTGGAAAGTGTTTGACAGTGATGCACAGATCATCCAATTTATCCAGAATGAAGCTGAATTTTCATCAAGTATGCAAGCTGACTTGCATGATAGCTATGGTGACCAAGTAATACAATTGAAGACAAATAAGTTTCCTAAAGGGCTGGTCACCTTAGAGAAAATTTTCAGCCCTGATGATGAGTTCAAGGGTGAAGAAAGATACATGCGTGCCATGCAAGAAGATTTCTCCTCCATTACTATTGCACATGGAAAGGAGTTGTTGCTCAGTAGAGACTTGTGCACATGAAGAAAAATAGGCCTTCATCTCTCTCTGTCAAAAATACAGTGACATTTTCTCATGGGAGTATGAAGACCTCAAAGGTTTTGATCCAAGTGTTTCTCAACACTCCATTGACCTTGATCCTGGTATCAAGCCCATCAGAAAAAAACAGCGGCTAGTCAATCCAAAAATATAGAGCCCCTCATGAGAAAGGAACTATCAAAACTCATTGAGGAAAAAATTATCTTTCCTATCAAATACTCTACCTAGGTTGCAAATCTGGTTCCAGTGCACAAGAAGAATGGTGAAATCAGACTTTGTGTTGATTTTAGAGATTTGAATAAGGCATCTCTAAAGGATCATTATCCTTTTCCTTCAATGGAGTAGATTCTGCAGACTATGGCTGGTGTGCAAAGGTTCTCCATGCTAGATGGGTATTCGGGTTTCAACCAAATCTTGGTCAAGGAAGAGGATCAATTCAAAACAACATTTACAACCAAGTGGGGAACATATGCATATCAAAAAATGCCCTTTGGTCTGTCAAATGTGGGCACAACATTTCAGCACACCATGGATATTGCCTTCAAAGGTTACATCAATGAGTTCATCTTGGTTTACCTTGATGATATAACTGTCTTCTCAAAGCAAGGCATGCATATCACATGGCACCTAGAAAAGGTCTTTGAGAGATGCAGAGAATTTGGGGTATCTCTTAACCCCAAGAAGTGTAATTTTGTGGTGGCTCAGGAAAGCTCTTGGGCCATGTGGTTTTGAAAGATGGTATCATGATTGATCTAAGTGCATTTCAGCCATCCTAGCCCTTTCCTCTCGGCGCACAAAAAAGGCCTTATAGTCCTTCCTTGGAAAGATTAACTTTGTTAGGTGTTTTATCCCTAACTTTGTGGGATTGGTTCAGCCCATCACCCTCATGCTCAAAAGGACATAGCCTTTAGATGGACAACAAAAGGAAGAGAAAGCTTCAACAAGATCAAGAAAGAGATTACTTGTGTGCACAAACTCATCAATCCAGATTACTCAAAGGATTTCATCCTTTATGCTTATGGTGTTGATGCAAGCATTGTTGTTGTCCTAACATAGGAAAATGAAACAAGGGCTGAATAGCCAGTGGCCTTCTTCACCAGACATTTAAGGATTATGAATTGAAATATACAGTCACATGGAGAAGTAGTCTTCACCATCATGCATGCGTGCTCAATAAATTCAAGAGCATGCTCACCACAAATCATATCAAGGTGTTAGTCTCCCACTCATCTATCAGAGACTTCATCATGGGAGTAGAAATCAGTGAGAAGAGAGCACGATGGGTGACAAAAATCATGGAATATGATGTGACTATTAAGGCCACAAAGTTGGTAAGAGGTAGTGCACTCTGTAAGTAGATTGTTGAGGATGCGTAGAGTGAACCTGAGGCTTCATTATTTCTAGATGAAGACCTCCCATGTGTAGAACATGAACAAAATATAGACCCCGATGTGCATGATTGGATGAAGGACATGATCACATTCCTTTCCAGGGCGCATACCCTCCCGGTTTGAACAAAGCAAAGAGAAGGCATCTGAGGTTGCAATCTATCCCTTATGTTTTGATTGATGGAATTCTCTTCAAAAGAAATCTAGATGGCATGTTGTTAAGATGTATCAATGACATGCAGACTGAAGCAAGTGTTAGCATAATTTCATGATGGATTCTCTGGTGGACACTTCTCTGCCAAAACTATAACAATGAAGATCATAATGGCAGGTATCTTTTGGCCTACCCTATTTGCAGATGCACATAGGTGGGTCAAAAATGCAAGAGAATGCACTTTCTTTGTAGGAAAGAAAATATTGGCAGTGCTTCCCCTCCACCAATCCAAGTGGATCAGCCTTTTGTGCAATGGGGTCTCGACTTCATAGGCATGATCAATCCACCTTCAAGCACTGACATAAATGGGTGCTAACAGCTACAGATTACTTCACCAGATGGACAAAAGTTGTCACGCTTAAGGAATCAACTGAGGTAGTCATCCTTGACTTTCTCGAAGGTTTAGTCACAAGGTTTGGCATTCCTCAAACCATTATCTCTGATAATGCAAAAGGCCTTCCTTGGTGCTAAAATCACTAATTGGGCTCTAAGTCTGGGCATTTACCTAAAACCTCTTCCAACTATTACCCTTAGGGAAATGGTCTGGTAGAATCAACAAACAAGAACCTGATCAGAATCATGAAGTGCACAATGAACATCAGCCAAAGACAGTGGCATACAAAGGTCTTGCGTGCACTCTGGGTAGATAGAATCATAGTAAAAAGGTAATAGGAACTTTGCCTTACAAGCTTGTCTATGGTAAGGAGGCTACCCTTCCTTTGACACTAGAACTAAATTCATTGGTGCTTTCCCAACAGCTGGAATTTGAGGGTGTGGATCGAGAGAAATCAGGATGGCAGAGCTGGTTCATCTTGAAGAGCTCAGAAACTCTACCATGATCAAGCTAGAATAACATCAACAAGCAACAAAGAAATGGTTTGATAGAAAGGCTAGGCCTCAAGCTTTCAAATTTGGGGACTTGGTTCTAAAATGGGATGCTGACAGAGCTAAACTAGGGTGACCATTCAAAGTTTGATGCACTTTGGAGTGGCCCATACATCATCAAGTCCTACAAAGAAGCTAACTCTTTTGAGTTAACTCATCTAGATGGAAGCGCTTGCAAAAATCCCAGTAAATGGGATCTATCTCAAACCCTTCCATTAGGTTTGTTACATCATGTTGTATATATTAAAGTAGTTTCAATTCCTCCAAGTGTGCTCTCGTGCACATTATTTGTTTATACATAGTTCTTTCCCCTCATGTGCTTCCTGCATGCTGCTTTTTGTTACTTCTAAATGAAGAGAGCTTCTCTCAGTAGTTGTGAGATTCGATTCAAAGAGTTTAGAAATGATTTTCAAGTGATTATAGGGGGTTTTCTTGATTGCAACAATCTTTAAAATCAAGCACCGACTCCATGCCCAATGGACTTCTAAGGCTATTGATCTCTTCATCTAGTAGGCAGATGGCCCCAAAAGTCACAAAAACTATTATCCAAATAACTCTCCTAGTTATGGATAACTTGCATAACTTATATTTTCATCTTGATTCTGATGTTTCACATTTCCCTTCATTCCTCCATGCGCACACTCAAGATTATTCTTTTAACACCTTAGCATAGTTGCAGTTCCTCTACGCACCCTTACGTGCCTTCTTTCTCCCCTTTGCATTCTTCTATCTCCTCCATTTTCCCTTCCCGCATGCCTCACACTTACTTCTATTAGCTAAGTCCTTGGCCCTTTGCATGCCTTTCCCATTACCTTGTAATATTTGTGCCTTAACCATACATTCTCTCTTCTCACCAATTTTCCTTGTCTCCCACGCCATATGCATGTGTGCCCTCTTCACCTCTTTCTTCCACTTCTCCCTTGTGCCCACATTCCACGCATTCACCTTCTTTCTAGTCAGCTTGGCACATCTCCAAAGGTAAGAGTGGCTGTTGAAAAGTCCAAGAGCCTATGGAAGATTCCACGTGTCAACCCAATGCTCCTTTAAAGGAAAAATCCTAAGTGGGTTTCTAAATGAGCACGGAGCCTCCACGCGTCTCGGTTTCATAAAAGGACAGGGTCGGGGTTGAATAGTCAAAGCATTGAGATAGGCCAGTGGAGGGTGCCAAGTGTCAGCACAACACTAATTCAAGAGAAAAATTGGGGGAGGGTTTCCAAACAAGCACCAGGCTACCATGTGTCCCCGATCAGATATATGACCCTACTGCCGAGAAAAAGACTTAGCCAAAACATGAAGAAATTGAGCAAGCCATGGAAGAAGCCACATGTCAGCTTGACACAACTTCAAAAGAGAAATAAAAAGGTTTCCCTCAGACATGTGCTCCAGCCCTCCATGTGTCTAGTTTCAAAAGGGCACCCATTTTGGTAGTTAGTTCCCACATTTTTGTATGGACCCAATTCAAATTTCAAATGAGCATATCTTTTGACTCAGTGCTTGAAATCGACAAATCTGGCACCGTTGGAAAGATCTCGGCCTTGTCTATGCCATGGAGATTTGAAAATTTAATTTTGGAGAGGTTAGGTGGGAAAAATGAAGAAACATCTTCATGTCATTAATACAAGATCTATTTTCCCCCAACAACTAGATCAGATTTGATTTGATCCATCCGTCATTCCTCCTCCTTTGAGGCACCAAACAAGTAATTGATGTAGACATGACATATTTGGGGTGGATTTGTAGGAGGCATTAATGATGGTGGTTGAGCTTTGAATTAGTTTTCCTGACTTCTCTCTCTCCTTCTTCCCTCTGTGTTGAATCTATAAAGGAAGGGTCGAGGCTCATTGTAAAGGGTTGGACATTCTGGATCCTTACGCATTTTGCTAAGGACACCATATTTTTGTATTTTGAGTTATCAGACCTCTATGTATGGCTCTTGCATGTGGATATCAGCCTCCTTATCATTGTAATAGTTACTTGCATTTCCGAAGTAATAAAAGCATCATTTTGTGACTATTCTTTGTCCTAACATGTTTACATTCCTTCTTCTTGCCTTTTGTGTGTATTGTTGTGTTATTTCAAGTCCCCTACAGTTCCATATTTGGTTGTGTTCCATGAGAATGATTTGGTGAATGTGTATTTTTACTATCTATGCTACTGCTACTCGTGCCTAGCCTCCTTTCACACATTCCCTATCATTCTCACTCGTAATGATAGTGTTCATCCCTCTTTTCTGGTGCTATCACCTTTTAGTGTAGTTTACTTCAATGTTATCCTTCTTTCCCTATTCTTATCTTAGTCCCTTAGCATATTCTTAAATTAGTTTCCCCTTTCAACACTAGGAGTAGCCATTGTGGTAACACCTAGGATCCTTTCAGAAATAGATAGAGGAATTTTCCTTCTCTCTCATCTATCCCAAGCTCACAAGGTCCCACTCATTGTGGTCTCATCCTTTCGAGATCCAAGACATGGGTGCATGTTTGAAACCACCTCCAGTCCCTCTCTCACTAATCTCGGTTCCTTAACCAACATTGGTGTGCAATGAACACAATGCCAAAAATGACATAGTACACCAAACTAGGTGCCTACTCGACCAAGATGATTCTTGTGTCGAGCTAGTCATTTCAAGAAGCACCCAACCTTGCACAAAAAACTTAACAGTAATCATACATGCAATAAAAACTACACCAAGATGAAACACATCACCTTACTAGCACCAAGACACTCATCCGCATCTTCAACCAAAGTACTTGCCTCTCTGATGGAAGCCTCATCTTCATTCTGTGCTATTATATTATTCTTCTCTAATGAATCCCATGCATTTAACTACACCAAAGGATGTATAACTTCTCCTCTATCTCATACTCAAATCTATATTTACAATCACAAACATACATGTGCAACATATAAGCACTTTGAAATACGAAGGTAACAAAACCATACTCCTATAATCCAGATCTACAATCTGACCAACATGTTTATGCCTCTAAGAACTAGGGACACGTCATCAATCAAGATACATTCATTGTATCTTCTCAAAATTCTCGATATGTTATTTTTGTTTAAACCGGGTTACTTAAGTGTGACCATGCTCACCTTGTAACCGACCACGATCACTTTGTAAACTACTTACGACCTAGACTCCACCATGCCTAGACAACCTAGACTTCACCATGCCTAAACAACCTAAACTTAACCATACCTAAATGACCTAGACTCAATCATGCGTAAAACTAATCAACCCATTCATGTACCTCATCATATTCTTCCCTATCCTATGGGAGAACTACATCACCCTGAGGCCCCTTTTTCGAGGCTATGTAGGCAGCACTCGAGGGCATGGGGCCCTTGGAGGTTAGCTCAGCCACTCTTTTCCCTACCCAATTTCCCCCTTTTATACATACATCATAGCCTAGTTAGTTTCCATCTACACATTAACCTGGAAATTAATGTATAACCAAAAAAAAACATACATCATTTCATCATACTTACCATAGTAAAAAAATCCATCACATCATACCAAAGTCATCTATATTTCCATACATATCAATTACTTGGAAATTAAAACCACACCATATCAACAACACATAATTTCCATAAAAATAGTAACTTGGAAATTTTTGACTCAACCATGCCTACACCTATGACCCAACCATACCTAACACAACCTAAATTCCATCACAACAACACTTACCCAATTCAGACTCCACCATGCCTAAACAACCTAGACTCCACCATGCCTAGAAAACCTAGACTCCACCATGCCTAGAAAACCTAACTCCATCATGCCTACCTCTAACTCCACTATGCCTAACTCACCTAATTTTAACACATAACAAAAGAATCAAAATGAAACCAAGTAGACCATTAGTCCAAACCATCATAAACTATATAATGGGAGTGTCTGTGTATCAATACATATATCCACAGATATAAATAATACAAGTATCTCAAAATCTCATACAATGTTGCATCTTCGACACGCAGAATGGTATATATATCAAAAATCAAAATGTAGTATCACCCATCATCTTGCATCACCCCCATATAGGGCCCTCACCTCCACTCTCTCCTTTATCCTCCTCTCACCTTCTCTTACCTCGGGCATGCCTCAATCCAACTCTCGAGTCCTCCATCCAATAAACTCACCCCAAATGATCTCCTGGACCCATACACCTAGCCCCTCCAAACCACTTAGTTACATCCAACTCATCATGGTAAAGATTTTTTCCTTTCTATCATTCAACCTTTCTCTCCTTCATTTTCTATAACTCAAAACATTAAAATGAATCCGTAAAACATGGATTTTTTTTTTTACTCTAACCCCAACTTGACCGACATCATTTTCTAGCCCTAATCGACGGGTATCGATTTTCCATTACTAGCATCAGATTTACTTAAACCAATATCGGTCACCTTCCCACTAGCCTATACCTAATTTACATTCAATTTTTCCACCCATGTCCATTTTTATCACAACCATAACCTCACCCCAGCCTGTAACCCCACCTAATGACCTTATTACCTATAACCCAACCTCACTATCAGTTGGGGCATGTTTTTTTCTACCATGGCCTTACCTATGGCCTTTCCTAAACCACCAATCCCAACCATGCCCATTTTGATACTCAAGTTTTCTTACTCGCTATACCTTATGATGTCACTACTCATGTTGTTCAACCTCATGACCTTGCCTTACGTAATGTTGTGTTGTTTATCCCAACTAAAAATTTTGGTGTTTTGGAACACATCTAATGCCCGTTCCTTCACCTAGCCTAGTTGTGTTTTAGGATTGTATCCTATACCTTGGATACCTGAACCACATCAACCTTGTTTAAATAAAATTATTGACCTCTGATGATGTAGAGTTTGTGCGCTCTTCACCCTAGTACCTTGTTGCATTTTATACGCATGCATGCATTCAAATTCCACTACCTATTACCTAAAATGATGTCACCATTACCTATACCCCACCTATACTTCATTTTTCCTCACTTCTTCATTTTATCAAACTACTCACCAACTCTGTTTATCACCTCATCAGTTCTTGGTTTGAGGGGATCAGCTCCACGCATACTTGGGGCAACCTAACCTTCACTCATACCTAGTGCACCGACTACCTCTTTTTTTCAGTTTCACTTATCAATGCAAGCTACATGACAAAAAGGGACAAATGTAGATGCCAAATTTGGATCATACTCTCCTAGGTCCATTTGTTTATCAATCAACATAATACATACACCTAGCCATGACCCCTTTACCCCACATTTATATTAACTTAATAACTTATAATTGAATTAATATTTATCATCATGTTATTAATTAATTTAATCCTCACACGTCGACCTCACCCTAGATCCATTCCAGGGCATTTAACTCATAAAGTGACAAAGTCATCACTCCCCATGCTTTGAGTCACCACTTGACCTAACTAAATGAGACTTCTTCCTAAACCTAATTGGACTTCTTCTATGATCTTCCTATCTTTTCTAATGAGAACTCCACTTCCCTAAGTAGACCCAACTTGGAAAACATGCCAAATCTAGGAAGATTTGCATATTTTTGGTAAAAAGGACTATTTCACCCTAACCAACATCATTTACCCTCGAGCCAACGCATGAGTTACCTAACCACCATTGGTCACTTTATATACATTTTCACAACTCTTCACCCAGGTTGGTCATTCATTTATTGGATCCTTATTGCATTCAAGCTCAAATCTTTAAGCTCTCCTACATCCAGACGATGAACACACACAACCATAGTGTGAAAAAGGTATCATGTTCTCCTTCTAGAGCATTAAATACTCAATGGAGTACAAAAGTTACATTGTTGTGGAACTAAACCCATCCATCTCTTCTCTAATCAACCACCAACCATTTCCATTCACAGGATCTACAAAATACTAAGTATTGTGATATTCATCATTTTTTCTTATTCAAGTGTAGATCTCTTACTTCTTTCTGTATTTCATTTCTTCCATTACCCATATATCACCTTCTTCCCACCAACCTACTATTCAACCATCCCAAGCCCTGTCACCTTTCTTAACCTCCTTCTTAGTATTCTCGAGTCTTCTCATCCATATTACAACCCAAACCACACTACCCTCACTCTTTGTGCAATCACAAAGAGCCTAAAAATCCATTTTTAATAGTTTACTACCTATTTCCCTCACGAACCTCGCTTATATGGAATATTATTCATGATGAATTTACTACTTACACCATCGAATCTCATACTCTAACCTTGTATTTTATCAAATCTTGTTGTCTCTCTAGCGCTAGAGTTGGCATAGTCTTCATTACTCTACACGATGATCCTCTCCAATTTGCATACCACTTAGGATTCTCCTGTAGTAATAACATCGTTGAGTATGAAGCCCTCATCCTCGACCTCATTAGCACTAAAAATTCTCTTATCCGACATATCTATATGCATGGTGATTCAAAACTCATTATTAATCGAGTTAATTACACATATCACTCAAAATAGGAGCACCTAATCCCATATAATATGCTTTTCAAGGATCTCTTAGCTACCTTTGAGTCCTACTCTCTCACTTATATCCCCTCTAAAGACAATCGACATGCGGATGCTATGGCTAGTGTGACATCACTTATCCCTCAAAAATTACTAATGAGAAGCGCACATTCATTATTTTACACTTGTGATAACCTTCCACTTCTACCTACCAATAGTTGTTTGTGTCATCACACACTGTCATGATAACCCTGAATGGTTCATACCAATTTACAATTTTCTCTATTGAAAAACCATTCCCGATGGCCTACAATATCATGAAGCTCATCACTTGAGATGTGAGGCCATCTATTGTATCATCATCTAGAATAATTATTTAAATGTGTCATTAAAGGAAATCTATTATGATTTCTAGGACTCATTGATATTCCCACCACTATTTCTCAGATACATGATACACTATACATTGGAAACTTTTCTAGAAAATATATATTTCATAAGTTATTATGATAGGGATATTATTGTCCTACCATGGAGTAGGATTTCCTTGAATACCCTACACACTTTGTGATAAATGTCAAAAGCATGGTATTTTTCACCATACGCCTTCATATGATCCCTAGATGATTACACCGATATGACCATTTTATCTATGGGGATTCACATTATTGGCATGATCAATCTTTAATCGACTGATTGCCCCAAGTTTATTATCACTACCATAAAATAAGTTACTAAATGGGTTTAGGAGGCCCCACTGCACACCACAATTAGTTCGATATCTATGGTTTCATCACTACTCACATCATTACATGCTTTGGCATTCCCTCTGCCTTTATCACTAATAATGGATCCTCTTTCAACATTTAAGGATGATAAAAGTTAGGCACAAAATTCAAAATAAAATAACCAATCTCTACTCCTTATTACCCATAGGTAAACTCTAAGATAAGGCTACTAGTAAGATTATTAACAAAATCCTACACAAAATTATTTCTAGTAGTGGTGAAGACTATCACAATCATCTCTTAAAGATCTCTGGGATTACCATACTTTTGTACGTACACCAAATAATGTCAATCATTTCTCACTAGTCTACGTTATCGAGGTTATCATCCCACTTGAACTTGAGATACCATCATTACGTATTTTCTCAAAGACATACTTCAAGATAATGAGTACTACAAAAATGCTTACACAAGCTAGAAATTCTTGATTCTAATTGTTTACAAGCTCTCGAGCATCTTTTTTTCATATCAATCTCACATTATCCAAGCATAAAATCGCAAGAACCTCCCTTGCGAGTTCAATGTGGGTGATCCGATATTAAAAGAAAATTTTAAAAACATGAATGATGATGCTCCACTTAAAGGAAAATTCATACCTTACTATTTTGGCCCTTATATCATTACTAAAAAGCTTGGCAGTGATGTGTCGCCACCTTACCACTTTCTTGGGAAATCCATTAAAGAATCCACTCAATGTTATGCATCTTAAGTGATACTATGCATAAACAACACTCATTACTCAATGACGCACTCTCGTGCTATGGTTCACACTTGACTATTGATGGCATCTTATACACATGAACCTCACACACTACACATTACACAATAAATACTTCACATTTCACACATTCATTTCTCTCCACACATCATCTACTCTATGCATTCATGACATATCTTTCTGACATCTACTTCTACACACTATGGTCATTACCCTATGACACACTCTAGTTCCATGGTCCATACTCGATTGTTGAGGTTCTACATCTCAAATGGAATTCACCACACTCACACATTCAATTACTCACTTATTCACTTATACTCCATTCTTTGTGCTTTAATGATCACATCTTTCGAATACACACAATTCAAACCATTTCCTAATGATGCACTCTTGTTCTATGGTTCTTTATTGAATACTGAGGAGGCATATGTAAATAAACCTCATCTCATACATACACATCCACTCTGGGGATCAATGCTCCTATCATTCACCATGTATTCCATTCCATCTCATCTACAACATACTTTGCATATCTTGGTCACATTTTTTCTTACTTAAATTTACTTGTTACATGTGCACTTTATTACACATGCTAAATATATATCTTATATGTCATTATCTTTTTCCATATACACATGAGAATTCACTTGCTTTCAAGTTTTCATCACAAATTATATAGATCAATACACATAACAGGATGTTTGGTGCAAGATACCTATTACCGGTCCCACAGCGCTCCTCACGGATTCACTTTTACACACTAGATGTACTATTGTTTCATTTTCACATCACACTATGTTATCGCATTATACATGCCTTGAAATAATTTTAATATTTGTAATGTTCTAATGGGTCCTTCATGTGAAACATTTGTATTAGATGTATATTTTCTTTCATGGTTATATGTTACATTTCTTGTCATTGTTTGTCATGTTTCTAGGATTTTCCCTTTAGCGTGTGTGCACACTTGTCTAATTTTGGTCTAGTTGGCCTTTATTGTCTTCCAACATCATGAGTGATGTCCCATGTTTAAAACCCAATTTTCATGGTCTACATTGTCTTCTTACATCTTAGCTTACACATTGTCTTCTTTTCTACTAGCTTACGCTTTACATGTGTGTTTTTCTATGCTTGCACTAACACTTATCTCCTAGCCATTGTGTTTGTGTGTGCCTTCATTGCTACCAAACACACTTCCTCCCCACCTCGTAGGGCATAGTTTCATCACAACGGTTGGTCCTCCTTTGTGTTACATTCTCCTTAGTGACATTTCATGCACCTCAAATGAGGGGGAATAATTTGGGTTAATAAGTCACCCCATACAACAATCTACTGGTCCTCGGATGACATAGTTCAAGTATTGGTACAACGCAATCATCAACATCGAGATAAGGCTCATAATCTGACTTGGGTCCTTATTATATCACAAACACAAGTTCCTAGACCAATAAAATAACACTGGCACCCCCGATCCTTCTTGGAAGCTTTGTGACTAGGGGGAAATTACACAACATTATTCAGTGCAACATAGTCTACAAAAATTCACACAACAATTTTATAGGGCATACAATCCTTAGTGATCAACATACAACATTTTCTTTTTTGGAATTGGGTCAAAAATGGTTGAACAATATTATATTTTACACATAATTTGTAGTGGTTTTCCATACATTGGGAATCAGTTAAAGGTTGGAGGATGGCACCATACTTTTCTCCCTACACTTCTTTCCAATTCTTGGCATAAGATCACCCAAAAAAATCACACTGCACAACTGGTGTGAGATCGCTGAAAAACTTTATCTTCTACATCATCTACATGATCCTTTCTATACTCTTTTCCTCATCATGGATTAGGTGCACATGTTCCTTTTTAACATTTTCACATTTTACATGATTTCTTACATACGTTTTACATATTTTGATCATATACATGTGCATTTGACTATTTGTTCATTCTTCTCTTTTGTAGGTTTGTCCTTATGGGAAGAGGTAGTGAACATCATCCTACATCAACATCATTAACAAAATCAATCAAAAAAACACACCGAAAAACAATCGACATCAATAAAAAGTACAATGGTGACCTCTACAAATGCATTTTTTCCCTAGGGTCATCATCATCATCATCATTAGTGTTTGCACTTTCTCCACTCTAGTTTCCATGCTTCACATTTTTATCACTCCACACTTTTTCCTTATCTCTCAGCATGCTTTTGCCATTAATATACATGGTTATCGGTATGCATCTCTTATCTACTTTATGATATCAATCTTTCACTTAACAACATAAAGTGGGGGAAAATGTAGACACAAAATCACGCACTTTGGGTAACTGTCCAGTCCTGAATGCATTCCACTATTCATATGAATCCTAAGTAATAAAATTACTAATCAACCCATGTCTTTGGCCATATTTTCTTTCTTTTTGTTGCTAGTTTTTTTCTTACACACCTTCTTTATCAATCTAACCTCCCACCCTTTATTTTCTTTGAGTTTGACACAACTACCCAGCCAGGATGCCAATGTCAGGCACACATAACATCTTTGTACTTTATTCACATATTTTGGGTCCTTTCTATCCATTTGAGCATCTTATCTTTTTAGTAGTTTTCCTTTTCGAGGTTAATTATGAAATTCAAGAAAAGAAATCATATAAATATAAAGTTATGTGACCATGACCATAATAAGGGACCAAGCAATAAACATTTTCAATCACCACCTAAGGTTGCATCCAAAGGATATTCAATAGCATTCAAGCATTCATTATAACATTCATTCATGGGAAAGGGATTGCATTAGTCTACATACACTTCATAGGAGGATAAGTTCATTCAATTCCATGGACTCATCTACTTACATTGTTTAGATCTAGTTATTTGCTTGCTATCAAGTGTGACATGCATAAGAGCCACTTAGGACATGATTCCACAACACACATTCCTAGAAAAACATTGGGTCTGAAATGTAGTGCATTTCTCGAGTCCTAAGTTCACATGTTTGATAGATGAGGACAAGATAACCCCTCATTTGCATTCTTTTCTTTTTGGGATTTGATGCAATCTTAAGGGTTTTGTAGGTCAATATTTTATTGTAGGTTATCAGCGACATCGGTGATCATTGTGTGACATACTAGCTATAAATAGTGAAGGAAAATAAAGACCTTGTTACCAATAAAAGATGGTTTATGAGCATTTTGGTTGTCATAGGCACCCAATACTAGTTTGTGGCTCTCATAAGTGCCCCTGCGTCTTTCCAGGTGCCCTAGTCTAGGAAGATAGTCAGCTTGTACATTTTTCTGAGGCTCTTTGTGACACTTCTCCCTCTCTATTCACCTACTCATCACTTCAACATATTCTATATTCATTTGCTAATCAACTAATTATTATTTCCTCCTCTTTGTAACTAGGGTTTCATATTTACTAGCTTAATTTGCTTGGGTCTATTTTTGTACTTAATTTCTTATTCATTTACTGTTATCTTGTAATTAGTATTAGGCATCTATTTATTTCAATATTTTCTTAATCGGGAGTATGGTGGTCATTCTATAGGAGATTCACTCATAGATAGCAAAGACAGTTATACGCACTACGGAGGCAAAAGGGTTGTTATATATAACACATTTTCCACACATCATACTAGACCACATTTTTACCGAGTTGGCGAGTGATGACACAACAAGATCCAAATGTTTAGGCTATTGATTGGTGAGATGGTGGTGACCTTATAAATTTTGTATTAGATCCTTTGGGTGATGATATAGGGTTGGTTAGTAAAATGGGATGGCTTTTCTACTTGGATACATGGACACATATGGGATTTATTTTTATGAAGGGCATACCCGGAGAGAGCATGGCGGTGCACTTATAATAATGTGATGGTGGCATGAATACATGCAAACCTTATGGCTCTTATCGGTGGATATTCATTTCCTAATGAGATGAGGACTCACTTCTAGTTGGGCTTGATTGGTGTTTTTGCGAGCTCGTGGATGGCACAACATTCACATAAGATCAGTGTATTTTAACACACTTGTACAAGGATTTATATATAATAGTCTACATAGGGCACATGATCTCGATCCTAGTGACTCTACTACAGATATGGTCATGGAACCACATAGTTATTAGATGCACCATGGTAATTTTACATGATAGGAAACTAGACGATCCCTCATCGTTTACGTGGGATCTTGTTGTTGTGTAGGGAGGAAACATGGGTGATATATATTTCTACGAGATGATATTTTGATTATTTATAGTTGTAAATTTTGTATACAAGGGCTAATGATGCATTTATTTCTTAAGTGGGTTCCATAAGGGGCATTCCAGGAATGGGGAATGATTATTCATTTAATCATTACATATTAGAGAAAGTACATATAGAGAGTATCTTTATACGGTCTTAGCCTTTGTTTTCCTTACACTAGTTATCCTCGTCATTCTAGATCTCATACACAATGTACTAGTGATACCTTGTTAGCATCTCCCTATTTGGCACTTTGTTCACTCATTTCCATTATCTATAACACTTATCTTCAATTTGCGGAAACATTACCATCCTTGGCGATACCATCACCAATGGGCGATGGTGTCGTTGTTAGGTTTTTCTAGAGACGCCATCACCCATGGATGATGGTGTTGTATATATACCTACCATATCTTGACATTATGAATGAAGGAATCATGAATATTAGTAAATTCCATCTTCTATGTTCTCTTACGCTAACTTCACATTTACCCGCTTAGCTCTTGGTTCATCTTGTACTTGGCTTGTATATGATTATAAACTCATCTTCTTCTTGGATTGATTGTACTATTAGGTCATCTATAGTGAGTCTAGGAAAAAAATGGTGTTCCCCTTATCCACCTAATAACAATTATCTCTAGGTTTTTTACTTCTATGGATAGATACATACATCAGCGACCACCCCATAAGTAAGTTATCTAACTCTCTTTTTCATTTTACATATATTAGTTCATTTCCCTTCCCCATTTCTCTATGTTATCCTAGTAGTAAATGTAAATTTTTTCTAGTTAGAATAGTTCTCTTATTTAATAATCTCATTGGCTTCCCATTATCTATATTTTAGTTACACTATACATGTTTTCAATATCTATCATTGATTCAGCCTAGAATTTATTGTTAATAACCCAAGCACATTGACACATCACTCATCCAGGGCTGAGTGCTCACCCAAAGCATGTAAAGGCACCAAGTCCCTCTTTATATTTTATTAGACAAAATGTTAGCATGATGGTGCATATAGATATTCAGATTCATTAACAATAGTAAACAACACACAGTGCATAAACTAGATCTAGCTTTTAGAATAGATCTAGAATGAACTAAATAGTGACTATAACAAGATTTACCATGCAAGAATCAGATTCAGTCATGTTCAACACCATTATCTAGTCAATATGAACCATTTTATTAAGTACTATAAAACATAAAAGCTTCTTACATTACATAATTATCTTCATGAGTCATGCGCATGACAAAACCAACAACATAACTCTACCATAGTTTTCACACACTAACTTGTGCAAATCAATACATATATATAGGGGTGGGGACTTTCCCTTCACCTCCCATGCAATTCTCAAAATAGGTCACATGCTAAAAATAGCAATGTGCCTCTACAATAGGATGCACAACATATAAGCTCTCTAATAATAGACTTATTATAGTTAACTCTGAGTAGATGTCCTATTATCAACCTAAACTATGCATGGCACTTAGTTTTCACTTGTTCCCAAAATACCATTGCATGGACCATAAGTCTTCATGTCTTTGTGTGCTCAACATGCTACCTCCAAAAATATCCCTTATCCAAAATGGATAAGTCCTGATCCTAGGCACTCCAATCCTATCATAGTGTTGTGCACTTCTAGCACCCTATATTTGTATGCCCAATACTTAGGCCATTTTTGTCCACTCAACATTACCCCACACTAGAGTACATTGTCATCCCAGTAATGGGTAATCACCTTGTCACTAAAAAAATATAGGATAAATGAAAGAAATAATCAAGGAATAAAGAATATGGTGAGCCATTTTATTGTGTACCCTGCTCACCTTTTGGTAGAATGAATTCTAGATATTCACTTTGTATTTCTCCCTCAAAATCATACTAGTCCTTAAGCGTTGCATTGGTCTTGTCAGGGATGTCCACAATGATGTCATCTAACTCATCCATAGTCATACTTCCACCTTCACTTTTCAAAATTCTAAGGATGTTGGCCATACCTAAAACCATCCCTTCCATGACATCCACCTTTGTGGTAATGAGCTTCATGATGCCCTTGATCCGATCCATATGTTGTTTCCTCATAACCAATGCATCGCATTTGTTTCTACAAGGGTAACTCATTCTAAACAATCGAGTTTTCATCCTTTTACACCTTCATAACCACATTCTCCTATGTCTTTGTTTTTTCCTGTATTAAGTTATCAGGCATTGTACACATGGCCAACATTGTATCTCGATCTATTCATTTCATCTTGTAAGGCTTATAAAATTTTCTCGTAGCCAAATATATTTCTCTCAATTGAAGCCTAAAACCTTAATTTTTCTCCCACAACACCCTTTTTCTTAGGGAGGCACACTGGTCCTTCCTCTCAAAGTAGGTGATTGTTGTGTATAGATAGTGTAACTCAAACTTGAAGTCCTGAGGAACCTTCTCCTAAAAATTAGGTCTCTTCTGTAGAATTTCATCTGCGATCTACTCTGCCATCTTTTTAATATTCTGGGCCTCTACTACTGCATTGTCTCACTCCTAAGTAAGGCATTTGATTTCTTTATCTTTATCATCCTTATCTTCTAATAGTGCTGTAGTTTTTCTGATTTATCAATATTTTTGTGTGTTGCTTCTATTGACACTTTGACCAACGTGTTACCAACCTATTCATCTAAAAAATGTGTTGGTTTAATAGTCATATGGCGTGTGTAAGGAGCCTTCCTCATCTTCTTCAAACTACACACCTCCTCACAAACATCAAAATCAGGCTCATCCATGTGATTCTACATACTCCATGATAGTTGTTTGTGAGTGCGTGTTCTTTCCATTTTTGGGTCCATCTAATCCCAAACATATAACTACTTGTTTGGAAGATTACTCTAGAAGTGGGCATGAATAATTTTGTAAGGGTCATCTAAATAACCTAATTTTTGAGTACCTACTACCCCTTCCTCATCATTCCCGCATGTGTTCTCACTAAATTCTTCATGAGCAGACACACCCTCATCTTGTGGTATTGCCATGCCTGCATCCTATTGTATAGTGCCTCTAAAATCTTGATTCACTTCCCCTTCATCCTCTCCTTCCTTCTCTGTGGGGCATACTATGACCTCTGTGTCTCCATTGGCACTGCTCTCTCCTTCACCAGAGTATCATTCATGAATACTTATACTTGGGTTTATAGTTTTGTAGACTACACATGCTTGTTAATATCCTCATCTTCCTGCATCTCTATGTTGGGGGTGGCCTCTTCTCTACACCCACCCATACTTGGAGTTTCCTCTTCTTCCTATGAATTTAGCTATAAGGAATTCCCCTCCGTATCTTTAACAAGAACATATTTCTTGCACTTTCTCCTTTCTTCCCCTCATCCTTCATAGGGGTCACACGTGGTGATCTCCTTATGCGGCTTTGAACTCCATCCACCAATGTCTCTCGAATGTTGCCCTTTTTTTGTAGAAATCTCTAGTATGCACAAGTTTGGTGATGTCTTCGAGTTCTTCCTACTCAAGGATGTTTTCTAGTCCCAGTAGAAACTGGATCGTCATGAGTAGGGGGTGTAGATGGAACATGCCTTTGAGTCGCTACTATTTACCCCTTCTTCGGAGGTGATGAAAATTCCATATTTTTGCCCTTCATAATTTTTCACCCTTAAACCTTGGCCTCGGATATATATATATATATATATATATATATATATATGTATATATATATATATATATATATATATATGTATATATATATGTATATATATATATATGTATATATGTATATATATATATATATATATATATATGTATATATATATATATGTATATATATATATCTATATATATATATATATATATATATATATATATATATGTGCATTGGTTTAATCTACCCCATGACCAAACTCTCTAGCGTAATGTTGACATTTCCTGATTCCATGGTTTCCACATAGGCCTCTTTCCCCAACCATACATGTATTTTGTGTAGAATGTGAACATCTACGTCCACCTTTTCGCATCAAACTACGGTTGGCACGCATCATAGAATCTATTTATAGAATATTTAATGTATCTTATGGTGAATACAAAGGTCAACTTACACCAGGGGATCTTCTCTCAAGACATCATATGGAAGTTCCTCAAGCTAAAATGCTTGTAAACCACAAATTTTGCTTCTCCATCCAACACCTTTGGAAATTTGTGTGGAATGTGCCATTATCCCTCGAATGTCCTACATAGTATCCTGAACCACTTGTCTAGGAACTCCTTATATGTATTATAAGTAGTACGTCGTAGATTATACTTGGCATATTTCTTATTTGGGGCTTATTCTCCATCATAAATTACTAGATATTCTCCTAGGTTGGTCAAGTACTCCAATTTCACTAAATACAATTAATAATAAAATTGTGCCCTAGGTAATCTTCTCACCTTTATCTACTTGGACACGTACCTCATTCACCAAGATTTCTGCAATGTACCCAACAATGTTGTAATATGTCTTATTGACCATTTTGAGTGCTATATGGTTCCAACGCATATTCACCTTGTTTCATCGTTCAGTGGCACCCAACTTGTTCCCAAAAAATTGAAACTCTAGTGGTCATGAATGTAATATTGGTGAATTTGAAGGCTCATACCCCCTTCTTATACTTATGTATGGTTTTTGTGGCATCAATTACCTCATCATCTGATAGGTCTCCAAAGTGATTTATAATCCTAATTCACACAACCTCGCCACCTTCCCAATTAACTTGAAGTTATCCTCATTCTCTTGCCCACGAAGTAGATAAATTATTCATGGACGCATGACATTAGCCAATGGTACAATTTCTCATGCTTCCCAAAATAGGGAAAATCCTTAATTTTTGTGACCCCCATGTTTTCAAGTAACTTCTTCACATTCATCCAAAACCCTAGTTCCATCCAAAAATTACCAATTTTTCCTCCTATAAACTTCTGCCGTGACATCCTTCAAGCATTTTTAGTGAGGTTGTTGATCTCTAAAACCCTACATTGAGTAATCTTTTTTTCTAAGGCCACCCATCAATAAATTCTTCTAAATATAACATCTCGATCAGCCACTCCTCTATTGGATCATTAATCTCCTTCAATATGAAAGGAGCCTTCTATGGTGTCATTGCTCCTCTTGATTCTGAAAGTGTAAAATGAGAACCCTAGCTAGTAAAATGAAAACCCTAGCTTCCGTAAAAATGAAAACTAAGTCACCCTCCCATCGTGTGCACGCACCACCACTCGGATCCTTCTTCCGTACCTATATTCTCAACACCGTGCTTAAAACATGATAGGTTTACTCGCTCTATAGAGTTCTCGTCATCTCTAGCTCTTCTTCACCCTTCTCAATTTGCTTCAAACTTGCAAGGTAACAAATTTCATTACAAATGTCGACTTTAAACCAAATTTCAAAAATTCCCTTCATTAATTGCTTTTCCTACCACCATACATGAAATTAAATCCTATTGATCACGTTTCCTCCTCCTTATCCCATGCCCTAATCTCTCGAGCATCAAACTTTGGTGCCTTATTCATAACTTTCTAGTGCGCCACTACTTATCTATCACATATCTCTTCTACCCGTGCTTCCTAATTCCAAAGTAGTTATCTAATGTGAAACATACGTAGTCTCAAATGTTTCACCCTACTTGATTTATATTAGTGCCCATATCCTTACATGTGGTCTTTAACTTTGAGCAATCCTCTTGAAGTTTTCATCAGTTTTCAAAACATGTTCCCTTTATGGACACCCATGAGTTTATTTCTCTTCTATACTAAACTAACATTATTTTATCCACCCCACACTAAGGGTATGTTCAATCCCTTGTGATGCAGCCTAGAATTTACTAGTAAAAGCCTAGGTGCACTAACACATCACTCATCCTAGACTGAGTGCTCACCTAAAGTGTGCAAAGGTACTAGGCCCCTCTTTAGGGTTGCTATTATAGGATGTTAGCATGATGAAGACTTAAAGCATTCAGATCTATGACTAATATATCATTCTACAGTACATATTTAGATACATATTTTAAAGTATCATGAATTAACTAATAATCATAGTGAGATCATTCATGGAGTAATAAACTATAACCATGATTAACACTTTGATTCAGTCAATAACCTCCATTGTATTAATCACAGTAATACACAAAATCTTCTTACAATAATGGAATCATATGCTCATGCACGTACATATCTGATAGTGTAATCTCACAGTAATCTAGTCCTTACATACCTTTTTTATGCTATACAATTCACTACATATTAATAAGGGTGGGGACTTGCCCTTCACTGCTTATCTAATCCAAAAATAGGTCGCATTCTATTATTATCCATGCGTTTTTACAAAAATAGCCACACATGCACGTGTGCTAACAATAGACTTCTTCTAGTTAACTATCAATACTAATTCTATTCTCATCCTATATTCATGCGAAGCGCTTTGTAGCTTGATCCTCCAAAATGTCCAATGCATGTCGCGCAAGTCTTTAACTAGTTTGTGTGCTCCGCATGCTATTTCCAAAAGTAGATCCTAATCGTGAAAATGGATAAGTCCCAAATATGTCTCTATCCTCAGCATGTGATTCCTTCCTAATCCTCTCACACTTTTGAATGTGCTCTAATCTTCCACACAAACCTTTTGTATGTTTTTCACTAAGTTCCATATTTTGACTGACCAACATTACCCCACACTAATTGTATTTCTGCAAAGGAAGTGGTTTTCTCCAAAATGAGTAAAATAATATGAATAGAAGAATAGAAAGAATATTTATGAAATAAAATAATGACTTTACCCCCGCAACATCTTCTCGCTTTAAACTCGAAGAATCAATTTTGGATATTCTTCTTTTATTTCCACCTCTAAATTTTGTCAATAATTTAGCATGGCCTCTATTTTTCTTGGATATCCACTACAATTGACTCTATCTCATCTTTTGCAATCTCTCCTTTCTCACTCTGTAAGACCAACACAATGTTGGACATGACAGCCATTCATCCTTCTAATAAGTCAATCTTTTACACGATGAGTTTCCCAAGCTCATCTACCCTTTCCTTGTGTGGTTATTGAGATGTTATAAGGGCCTCACACTTCTTCTTGACAAGAATTAATCGTTCTACATGGACCAAGGTCTCATCTTTCATGGCTTTTAGGACTTAATTGTCCTCTATAATGGTCCTAGTTCTTATAATGGCTTCAAAGGGTGCTATACAAATATTCAACACTTGATCTTGTTTCTTCATCTCCTCCTATAAGATTTGGAGCCATCCCTCATATGATGCAACCTTTATCATCACCGAATCCTTTTCCCTCTCTCTTCCTACTTGGATCCTTTGGTGATGGCATGCATGTGCAAAGGTTCATCTTCAAGCACCAATTCCACCAAGGTTTATACATAATGCATTGTCGAAGGAAATGTTTTTGGTACCTTAGGCTATAAGTGTGGCTTTTCTTTCATGATATTGTCCCCAATTTCCTCTTCATGCTCATGAAGAAAATGTTCTTCTTCTGTGCCAAGTATTTTTCTTTCTTTAGGTGTGATATTTCTACATCCTTGGCCTTGATCTCCTCCCTCAACGCCCTAATTGTTGCAGCCTTATCCATATTTTGTCATGCCACTTCTATCGAGACTTTCACCAAAGCATTGCTCACTTGTTCATCTGACATAATAGTAGGCTTTACTGTTATGTGTCTGGCCTAAGGTGTCTTCTTCAACCTCCTTGATACACATGTCTTCTCACATACATCAAAGTCCGGCTCATCCATGTGCATGTGTATAGACCATGAAAGTTGCTTCCTTATACACATGGTTATCATATCTTCATCCATCAACTCCCACCCATACAACTCCTTTGGTGTCACTGTGCTTTGAAAATGGGCATAGAAAATTTTACCTATGTCCTCAACATAGCCCATGATTGGTGCAACATATTATCCACTTGTTCTTTTCGATATTTTCCCCTTAGGAGCTTGATCTTCAAGATTTGGAGCTTGTTTTGTACTTACGCTAACCATCTCATGTGGTGTCTCATCTGCCTCCTTTTCTCCTTCTTCATTATCCTTCATTTCTTCATCCTTTGGTTCTTCCACATTCTCTAGAGGTGTAGGAGATTCGGGTGCACTCTCCTTGGACTCTTCCACCAACTCATTCAGCTTCAACTTCCTTCTTCTCTTCTCAATTGTCTCCTTCTATGGAGAGAGTCAAGGTGATCAACACATTGATTATGGAGTAGTACCTTAGGTCCTTGTTCTCCTGAATACCCTTTTGAAGTGGCACTCTCCTTGTACTTCATCCAAATCCTCATATTCTCCTTCTTACCCCTGAGGTGGTGTAGTCACGCGCTCAAATTCTACCCTATATGTAGGTTGTCTCTTGTCTTTTGCTCCAAACCCCCACTATATTCATGCTCCTCTTATTCATCATCTACTTCTATTGTCTTTTTGGGCTTAGGTGCTGGAACATTTTCCATTGTATGCTTGCATTTTGCAGCCCTGGGAGCGTGAACTCATTCTCCACATACTTATTGTTCTCCAACTTGGGCTTGAGTTGAAGGTACACAAGCATTGCTCTAACGTCTCCAATGGCCAATATTACTCACTTCATGCTTATTATATCTGAGATAGCCTCTCAATTTAGGTAGACCATCCTAGATATACATATGTCTTTCTCAATGTATGGTAGTCGCAATCTACCTTGTCTGCATTGAAGCTTAGGCGGTGTGCATCCAAAACTGTGAACCGATGCCTAGAAATACCATGTTGTGAAGGCATATGGTAATTTGTACTTTGGGATCTAAGCCCCATCTTTCATGGTGAACCACACGATGCAAAAATTTCTTGTATACTGCAAATTGCATTGTCTTCCTACTACGAAAGGTAACTCCTTAGGTATGCGCCATTCTTCTTTGAATGATGCATGGAGCCTATAATACAATTTCTTCACCTTCTGCTTGAATGGTCCACTCATTGATACTTCACACAAGTAATTGCCAAATGTTTCTGCAAGTGACTTGTTCTCCATAGGGTATTAAAAAAAATTCTCATTTGGCCCATCGGCACCCCGATTTCTAAAAACACCGAGAGACAATAAGACAGCCTTGAAACTAATTTTCTCTCTTGTGCATTCTTATTCAATGATAGTTTCCACAATGTAATTGGAGATGTTGTAAATAACTCCCTATGACATCTTCTTCAAAATGTGTAGCCACATTGTGTTTACCTGTGACCACCTTTCTTGGTCATTCACTTTGTTACAAGATGTGTAACTTCCTGCACTACTGGGTACTTCTTCAATTTTCATTTCCATGCCATGTGGACCCTTCGTATACCCCAACTCCTTCATTGTCTCCAAGATACATCCTTATCACTTAAATCACCGTTTAGATCTACCCTTATGCCTTTCAACCTTATTAATGTTGAGATCAACATGGTTGTGATCTTTACCCTTTTCCTGTAAAGAAAAAAATTCACGTACCCTTCTCATCAACCATTGGTACAAGGGTTCATATTTACCAAAGTAGGGGAGCTCATACAACTGGTAAACTCCAATATTCTTCAACAACTTCTCCCCAGTGTCGTCATACATCGGCATGTCTTATATTGTGTGCTTATTTGTCTTTTTGTTTAATAATGCATCTAGCTCCTTATTTTCAGGTGTACGATGGTTGTAATCAATGATCTTTCTCTTTTAGATGTGGGAATCCCATTCTTGACCCATAATCACACCCTCTAGATACTATATTTATGAGAAATTACTTTCAGGAGCCATTTTAACCTCTACTTCCCCTTAGCTCTTGTGGTAAGTGCTTTCTTTAGTGCCATTTATAACCTGCAATCTTCTAACTTCAAATACTCGTCTTCTATCTCTTGCAACATGCATACACAAACCCTAGCTTGATTCAACATGCCCTATTTGAAATTACATGCCCTACCTCTTTTGTAACACCATGCTTCGCTCAAACCCTTCGCCACTAGGGACGAAAACTTCCTCTATGCACGATTTGTTTGTCACATCTCGATTCACACTCTTCACACTAAATACTCTTCTCACAGCTCATTCACACTTGGCTCTTTCAAATTATCATGATCGTAATGGTAAAAATGAACTCAAATCTCATCCTTATATAGATTTTCAAAAAGTTAGTGCATTTATTTCTCCTTCACCTACAACAAGCCTCTCATTAATCGACCATTTTCATTCTTTTCGTATGTGTACATCTTCGCATGCAAGCTATAACCTTATAACATGCCCTCCTACCTTTTGGATGCATACTTCTCTTCAGCATGCTTATATGTGCTGAGTACCTCATCACTATTCCTTCCACTTGGTAGTTTTCATGGCCCCTGCATACCTCATTTTATACTTGTCTCTTCATTCATCTCTACCTATGGACCTTATTTCCATAAGAAATCTCTTTTTTCAATTCTCCAAATTGAATAGAATCATGTAGGCATTTTGTTTCTTTCATGTGTACTTATTTTCAACAGTCTTGTACTAGATATCATAACCACCCCACACTAAAGGAATGTGTAGTCCTTTGCACATAATTGTTTTTCAAATAGTAATTAGCTTCACGTGCGTAAACACACTTATTACAAAAAACACCAACTAAATTGACAAAGCATAATGATGAAGAAGGAAATACATTAAGGAAATATAGAATTGAAAACCTAATCTAAATGGTAACATTTCCTTATTACAAACACCAAGAAGACTTATTTATAATAGGGCTTTAACCTACTCCCGTTGAAGTATCCAGGTAACCATATTCCATCAAGCGCCTCTAATTGGAAAGCACTTGTTTCAAGTATGTGAGTGATAACATACAACCCCAACCAATGTAATTTGAGTTTTCCTGGATGGTGCAAAAACTTAGAATCATAAAGGAGCACCATCTATCCAATTATGAACTTTTTATCCTTGATGTTCTTGTCATGCCATGCTTTCTTGGCCTTTTCTTGTTTTTGACTCCAACTTGCTATTTTTCATTCCTCATCCAGCTTAATTAATATTTTCAATCCATTCTTCTAATGTTTTTCATCAGCTAGACCTCTCAAACATAATACACAAAGATGGTAACATGAATTCCATAGAAGAGTTTCTTCCATGTCAAACACTAACTAAAATGGTGTGACTTTGTTCAACTTTTATATGTTATTCAATATTCCCTAAGGACTACAAAATACTTAATCATCCCAATCCTTTCTTCCAACATCATATATTTTTGTCAATGTCTGGCTCAAGATTATTTTGAAAGCCTCATAGTCCCATTTTATTGAGGATGATATGGTGTAGTATTATGGTGGGAAATCATGAATTCATCCATTAAAATTATTATTGTCTCATTCATAAAATGTGTGCCCTTATCACTAGTCATACTTAAAGGACATCCATACCTTGTAATAATATTTTCCCATAAAAACCTAGTTGTTGTAGCTGATGTACAATCCTTTTTAGGCGTTTCTTCTACCCACCTTATTAAATAATTTGTGCAAGTTATGATATAGCGTTATCCAATTCTCGCACGTGATTGGTGAAATAGGACCCACAAAATCTATAGCCCACTTCTCAAATGGCTATGCACTAGGAATAGGCATAAAGGAATTTCATCTCATTTTCCTAGTTTTTCAAGGCAAGATAGTGATCACAAGCGTTGAAATATGTCTTAAAATATTTATATAGGGTTTCCCACCATAATCCAACAAGTATAATCTTTCACGTAATGGTGTCACCTACATAGTGGCCACCTATGATACCACCATGAGCTTCCTCCATGATATTTTTGCACTCATGTTCTAGTAGACAAAGTGGCACAATACTTCATCCCAGCCTAAATTGTACAGGTCACCACTAATCAACATATAGGTGTCACGCATATAGAAAGTTGGTTCTTCTCTAAGGATTTCATTCCTTCTAAGCCATGCATGTTCGTAGAAAGATAAAAATGTCCTCTAATTCTAATGGTGCTCGTTGTAACCTATATAATTGTGTTGGTCATGGTACCTTCAATTACCTGTGCTTCTTCTCCCGATCAGATTCTAGATAAATGGTTTGGTCCTAAATTTATTTTTCCCTAGTTTTACCATGACCGTGAAATTGAATTCTTGAAATAAGAGTACCCATCTGCATATGCACCCCTGTAAATTAGGCTTATTTACCAAATATTTCAATGCCATGATATGTATAAAAGACAAATGGTATAGCTATTAGGTATTGTCTGAAATTATGTAGCGTATAGATCATTGAAAAATCTTTGCACTCTGTAGTTGTGTAATTCTACTTTGTAGGAGTCAGCTTTCTACTAGAAAAATAGATAGGATGATCTATAATACCTTCTCCAGAATGAGCCACTATTGTGCCAATGGTCATGTAAGAGGCATCCACATGTACATGAAATGGTTTTTCCCATGAAGGAAAATGCAGAATAGGTGCGGTAGTAAGTTTCTCCTTTAATTTCTCAAAGGCACGCACTTGTGGTTCTCCCTAGTAGAACGTACCTTTTCCTTTAAGTAAATCCTCCAAGAGTACATTAATCTTGGCATATCCTTTAATAAAATTCATGTAATATCCTGTATGACCCAAAAATCCATGCACCTCACTCGACCGTAGGCTCTTTTAGGCCTATAATGACTGCAACCTTAGCTGGATCAACCAACAAACCTTCCTTGCAGATTATGTGTCCTAATAGTATTGCAAATGGTGTAGAAAATATGCACTTCTTAATGTTCAAAGAGATACTCAACTATCTACATCTTTCAAACATTAAGTGAAAATTGTCACAATGATCTTTAACAAGTCCATACACCATCCAATCATCTAAATAAACATGTAAGAAGTTGTGAATAAAGTCCTTGAACACTTGAAAACTATGCATGAAAATATAGCAGGCACATTTTTAGACCAAAAGTCATCATAGTGTAGGTGAAGCTACCCCATTCAATAGTAAAATTAGTCTTTTCCTGATCCTCTTGGGTAATCCTAACCTGATGATACCTAGAGAACCCATCTGTAAACGAATAGATTTCATGCCCTGCAATGCCTTCTAGTATTTCCTTAGTGAATGGTGTAGGAAAGGGATCAATCACACATGCAACATTCAGCTCCCTATGGTCCACTTAGAAAATCCTAATCCGATGTCCATCCTTCTTGATACTAATCACCATTGGACTAACCCATTCTGACTCGTCGAGGGCTTGATGATTCTAGACTTCAACATTTTTCAATCTTTTCTTTAACCTTTTCACGCAAGTTGGGGTTCATCCTGTAGGGTCTCTTTCTAACTAGGCACGCACCCTCTTTAAGTTTTATCCTCATCTCCCCTAATGATTCATGTATGCCTTTAAGCTCATGGTACCCTTGAGGTAATAAGTCTTGATAATCCCATGTAGTAACTCTATGATTTTTGTCACTTCATATTCTGACCAAATAGTCTCCAATTATGGCCTCCTTAGGCTCATCATCTGATCCAATATTCACTTTATTTGTCTTCATAGGTTCATGATAGGTGCACGTGGTCTTATCTGCATTTTCCATCACCTCATGCCTATATGTTAAATGGTTTACATCTAGATTTTCTACTTCTTCTGTCATCCACTAAGTAGAACATTTTTCCTTTTTCTTTCTCAAGGAAATCATTAAAGTAGTGTGTGTTGGTCGTCCTCTGTTTCTTCAAAGACGCAGCTCCAAGAAGTCCCTTCATCCAATAATCTGAAGAGTTCTTTATTCAGAATTGAACTATCTCATAGTTAAGCACATGAATTTTCTTGCTTCTTCCACCGATATTGAAAGGAATGATAAAGATCATCAATTACAAGAACACAGATGAAACACCATGATCAGTAAGATGAAAGCAATTTTCAAGAATAGCTTTACATAAAACCTTTAGAAACAAATGAGCAACAATATCATTTATTATGAAGTTATTTACCTTAGCTCATGTTCACAAGATCTTTATTTACCTTTATAAGATTTATTCGACACTTCTGTTCATTAATATTTCTTTCCTTCTTCTTATTTAGATATTAGGAGATACCATCTAGTTGTTAGGTATATTTCTTTCCTTGATCTATGGTAACAAACTAGATCCTTGATGTCTATTCTTCTCTAAATTATGGTCTTTACTAGTTCTTTGATGACTAGTTATTTCCTTGATTTATGGCTTGATCTACTACCTTGACTAGTTCTTATGATCTATTCCTTACTTTTTAAAATAAACCATTCTTAATGTAAAATGGCATTGAGTTCCATAATAATATATGATATCATTGCTCATTTGTTTGCAAAGGTTTTATGTAAATTTATTTTGGAAAATTGCTTTTATCTTATTGATTACATGGTGTTTGAGTACCTCTCAAAGGCCTAGAGGCATCAGAAAGGAGTGATGTCGAAAGTGCACGGAGAAAACACTAAACATAATTCGATACACTAAAATAGGTGTGCCAAAATCCAAGAACAATAACCAAAGCAAAGGCAAGGACACAAAATCCAGAGTGTCATGATCCAAGAAAAGCCAAGGTAACAAGGCAAGTACACAAACCCCAAGAAGCATGATCAACACTTCTCATATTTCTTTTCAAACTCGCCATGAGTGATGATATCTTTATTTGTTTCAAATCAACATGGATGGATGAAGAAGATGCATGCATATGACTTGGTTTCAAAGATTATGCAAAATGGGTGATGCAAAAGAACATCTGAATTGAGCTTTGATTCTTGATCATGTCTTAAGAAATCTTAGTTTCTCATCCTCGAAAGGTGCAATGTACTCATGTGTTTCTCATGATCCTTAGAAAGAGCCAATTCTTTCGGTTCTCCCAAAGCCTCCTCGAATGTGTGATCTTCCACTATCCACTTTAAACCTAATGTCATGACGAGAATCCTTTAACATGTGGAATAGAGGAAACAATACCTTGTGAATGTCTACTATGACTCCCACTAGTGAGACCCCTAGAATGAAGCATGCGATAACTGCGAGTAGTATGCTTTTAAAAAATCCATGCACCCCAATAGTGGAGGATACACAACATGTGGTGCAAAATTGTTCATGTGGAAGAACATGGAGTTGAAAGCCTTCATATGGTTTAGAAGAATCAAGAGTAGGAGCATGCTCTATCTTCTAATAGATCATGTCAATGCCATAGAGAGCAATAACTTGTGCATGTCTTGATACTAGGAACATGGATATTCATCCACAATATCTCATGGTGATGTTGTAGTCGATAGTAAATTGGGTAGGGTCCAGTGTATTTTGTATCCTTATCGTGAAAAGAGATTTGATGAAACTGTGAAAATTTCATGAGCGATCTATCTTCTTCCACAATTTTACAATATCCTCTGCCCTTTCCACATACTTGACTCTTGTGACATTCATTCTCGAGGTCCATGATAGGTCTCACCTTCAAGTAGACTCCCAAAATTAGAGAGCTCTAAGTCGGATGCCTGCAAATTGCATCCAAAATTGATTACCACTCCTCCATATTTAACACTTTATAATTATAGTGCTGTCTCAAAATAAATATTTCCAGATGGAAAGATGGCTTTCTTGGCACAAAAAGCGCTTTTGCAAAAAATGCTGCTAAAAAAAATTTGAGTTACGAGCAAAAGATAAAAGTTTTTCTATTGTTGCTTCATATTTATTTTAGTTGCCACTAAAATAAAATAAATTGTTATTTCCTTTACCACACAAATAAAATTAAAGAGGGGTGAAGTTAAGTACCTACTTAGTAGGAATCACAAGTTTTAAGCCCTCATATGACCATACCATATGACCAAGGGTTAAGAATTTTAATGGGTGTGGGGTGTGTTGCGTGTTTTCTAGAAAGTCACATCCTTGGAAGCTCGGTGACTGTGACTTCTTTATTTTCTGAAAATAGCAACATGTGGATTTGCCCATGAATAGTAAAAACGTGCATTTCAACATCTCATGGACCCTCGCACTAAAAGGAAATATCCGAAAGACGTTCTTCGCACAAATCGAAAACAATCTATACCAATAAATCCTTCTTAACCTCTTTTGCGATATTCCAAAACCCAAAAAATGGTTTCCTCCGTTTACTTAACCATGTGGTGCAAATCCCGAGTGAATCTATGTATTTCCTTATTGATGACCACAAAAAAACCACAAAAATGTGTCCGCTTCTCGATAAATGGCGAGTGCTTCCTCTTAGGGTTTTCACACTTTGATCCTTAGAAGAAGCCTTGAGTGCCTTTGCATAAAAATGCATGCATCAAAAAATATGACCAAATCCCAAATATATGAATATAGCAAAGATTTTATTCCAAAATCAAACTTTCTCTTTCTGGATATTAACAACAATCTCCAGGTCGCTTACCACATGAAATGAATGATAATCAGATCGTCATCCAGAGTCCTTCCAAGAACACGATGTTAATCAAACACCACTTGATCAATAAGATGAAAGAATTTTCCAAAATAACTTTACATAAAACTTTTGCAAACAAATGAACAACAATATCATATATTATTATGGACCTCAATGATAATACATTGATGAATGAATTTCTTCAAATAGGCAAGGAATAACAATCTAAGAACCAAAATGATCGTAGATCAAGCCATAAATCAAGACCCAATAACTAGTCATCAAAGAACTAGTCAAGACCATAGATTTAGGAGAGAACTTAAACATCAAGGATCTATGTCAATACCATAGATCAAAGAAAAACTATACCTAACATTAGATAATATCTCTTAATATCTAAATAAGATAAAAGAAATATCCACACACATAAATGGGCAAGGAGTAAATCTTAAAGGTAAATAAAGCTCCCATAGTTAACATTTATGAGGTAAATGCTTCTTCCACTAGAGGCTTGGTAGAGATGAATTCAAACGTATGGGTCATTCCTACAATTAAATCCTACGTATTTCCGGTCTCTATATGAATTTCTACATGTACATACCAAACACACACGCAACCATGTAAAGTGGAATAAAACTTATGCACCTAGAGCCAAGGCGGTAAAGCTTCCTGCCCCTCTATCCAGAGTCTCTCACACTTTTGAACATGGTGCTAAACAGGTTGATTACCATGATAAGTACATATTTGAGTAGGTGCATTACTCCTAAAGAACCTAGTGGAAAGAGCAATCCTAATTTCATTCCATCCTACAAGATTATCCTTGTGGACCACCCACCAATGCATTGTTGTCCACATAGGGTGTATATGCTAGCATATTTCTTCTTTCAATGGGTCTATCCATTGTTCTTCCATGGCATGCAGGAATACCATAGGGTCTCCTTCTCTAGTGTAACAAGGTATTGAGTTGTTACCTATTCTCTGATATAACATGGTTTGCTCCCTTTAAGAAATATACTCTTTACTTCATGCCCTACCAACTCATAAGTGTTATGAGCCCAATTATCACAAGAAACACTTGTAGTATCATTAATAGACTGTGCATCCTCCCATTGAAGGATTCCTTATTTACATGGCTCAAGCACCTCTAGATCCTAGATGACACGTACATAAATCCTATTCAGGTCTTCTTCACTCAAGGGTTCAAAATAGGGCACAATTTTTCATCTATTAAAGGGATAATAACTCTTTCCTCCTTGTTTTCAAAGCTGATATAACCCTTGTTGAACTGAAGATCAAATTATTTGCATAGCACCAAGGACACCCTAATAGAGCTAGGAAGCTATCTGACTCTTCCAGCGCTAAAACCTCAAAATCTCTAGTGAACTTGGCTCCTTGTATGGTAATGGATGCATCTTTTAAAAATCTTTGATGGGAGTGGCCTTAGTCGGTTAGCCATGAACAATACATTAGAGGATGGCTACAATGGAGGTCTCCCCATCTATACCCATGCATCTAAGGTAAGAACATTGACTTACACTCCTGTATCAATTAGTATATCACTCAATAGATACCCATCCACAAGCATTCATAGTTATTTCCTTGTCATAATCTATCTAGGCTATGAGGGGGAAGATTTACATGCAAGGATCTATCGTCTAGTCTCGATACTTGCATGGATTTATTTCCTTTTAATCAATTCCCCAATAGTGGAATGATATTCTCTTGGCGCAACAATTTTCACACTTATCTCAAGTCATCCATATCAGTTTGGACCGTCTTTGATGCTTTCTTTTGCTACATCTTCCATGATTTATCCTTTAAATATTGTATCTCACCCTAAAGATTCTTGAGTACCTCCATGGTTTCCTAGTAAAATTCCTTCTAATGGGCAAGATCTGGGTACCGTGCATGTAGAACCTCCTCCTTAGTGATGGTGGGACTTTTCTACAATGCTTCTTTGGCACGCGCTACTTCAGCGCGGGTCGTGATCTTTACCGTAATGCCTCATATTCTAGTTCCAACTTGGGAATCCACTGATTTTCCACAACATGTTGTATCCTAACCATCCCTGCACCTTTGTTTTATTATTTATGATGCTTGCTAAGATGCTCATATAAGTTTGGGCACTCCTCATAGCTATGATTCTTTCCATAGAAAGAACATGTAATATTCTGAGGACATTCATGCCTGTAGTGGTCAGGAGATCCACATGTATAACACGTTCCATGAGGGAACTCACTTCTTCCACCACCATGGTATCCTCGACCTCATCCATGAAATCCTTCAAACCTGTCATGCCCTTCATTAAAACACCGTTCATTCATCATAGTGCTCGATTGTGTTCCTGATCTTGATGCTTTGTTCTTACCTTTAGAGTTATCTGAAACTCCTGTCTGTCATACACCGATATCTATAGCATCATGGATCTGACCAATTAGTTGGTAGTCTTCCATGTCATGATTCATTGTGGACCTACATATTTTGTAGTAGCATGAAACGGTCTTCCTTATCGCATGTTGTAGAAATGGGTAGTGGCTAGCATCATGATTTAGATGGCATATCTCACATTCCAATATCAATGAGCACACTGATCTACAGGGAAAACTATCCTTTGTGTGACCTTCCACTTTATAATATGTGTACCAAATCCGTGTCACGTATCATGTGCTCAATTTTCCATAGTTCTCCAATTGATTTTCCATAGATGTGATATGTGCTTCTAAAAATGGGCTCACCCCAGTGTTCATACTTCTAACTGCCTCACCATGTAAGGTTGCTTCAAGTGATTTATGTGGATCAATGTATGTTTTATGTGATAGCACCCTCCTAAAAGGTGTAATCAGACCTCCAACAAACCATTGTGCATGTTGGATTGCATGAATATCATAAGAAAACTTAGATAACAATGTTTTGAAATGAGCATCATACTCTCTAACACTTTCAGTAGTTTCTTGTTTAATATCCTTGAGCGCACTTATACTCTTCTACTCAAACTCGGGGATGTGAAACTCTATAAGGAAAGCATCTTTTAAAGCTGCATAGTCTACGCAAGTCTGATCAGGGTCAAAATTTTTGTACCAAATGTGTTCATGCCCTTGTAATGTAGTAGAAAATTAACTTTACCTATGCTCAAAAGTTGTGAATCCTTTTGCATGCAAGTATTTCACACATGTGTACATGTTCAACAGCATCCTCTATGCCCCTATACTATGGGAGATGAAGAGACATCTCCATGTAAATATTATGGGGTTGGTGCAGACCTTGCCCACCTGATCCAGAACCTCTTGTGTTTCCTTTGCCTCTAGATCCACCGGATCCACTAGAGATAGAGCCACCTATACCTCCTAATCCCAAACTTGTAGCTACGGTCGACTCCAGAAGATGTACTTCCATGTGTCCCAATAGTAGTATTGAACTATACCCCGATAGTTTGTGAAGTGTTACTACTCCCAAAGATAGTCCAAAAATCTACACACCTGAATTATGTGTGGATGATACACCCAAAAAGGTACTCCCATATAACAAAGAATCCGTTAGTACTCATCTCCTGCTCTCCCATTGCTTGAATTGTCTTGTAGACTGTTTGTTGTACTAGATACTAGAAGACCAAGTGCAAGGGAAAATTTTCCACGTGAATTCAGATGCATGCCCACGGACCGGTAATTTATATTGGTGTGCTTCTATGTGAGGCCAGGAGGTTTCCTTGACATCCTTTCCCAAATGGGGGAGTTCTGATTCTTAGGTTCCACGTATTCTAGGTGAAATTCAACTCCTTCCCAAACTATCTTTCTCCACAATGCCATTTTCTCTATGACCTCCCCACAGCTTCTCTACCACCCTCTCGCGCCTCATTATACCTAAGCTACCTTTCTTCTCTTTGCCTCTCTTCCGCTAGGTCTTCCATATTTCACCAAGCCCACTCCTTCCCCTACACATGGTGGGCTTTAGTTAGCCATCGATTTTCTCTCCAATTCAAAGTTACCATCAAAATTTTGATCTCCATTCAAATGCCTTATAGGTAAGCTCCCTGGATTATTGTAAAAATTGGAATTCAGCTACCTCTAGGCATAAATAAGAGGAAATTGAGTACTCCAAGATATAGCTATTTAAAACACCACGTATCCACAATGCGAGTCCAAATTAGATCAACATCATAAAGGGCCTAAAATTCCTCCTATGTCTAGAAAGTGTTTGATACCTCCAATTCTGCATGAGACGCATAAGCAATCACCACTCATACGGTTCTATTGGAAAGATAGTGAAGAAGCTCTCGTACAAATAGTCATATAAATTCTACTCCACCACTAATGTGTGTGCATTAAACTCAAATCTAGTGTTGAGCCTCCGTGAGTATTCTTCTTCCAAGTCATGTATCCACTCTTCAACACTTTTTAGGGTCAATCAAGTACGTCTTTAATGCGAATTATCCTAAAAATAATTGAAAAAGAGGTCTCGATAATGGTACTAATGATGCGGTCCAAAATTTACTAGTAAATCCCAAGTGCATTGGCACATCACTCAGCCTAGACTAATTGCTCACCCGAAGCATGCAAAGGTACTAGGCCCCTCTTTAGGGTTCCTATTATCATTCTTTAACATGATGAAGACTTAAAGCATTCAGATCTATGACTAATATAACATCTTATAGTACATATTCAGAGCCATATTTTAAAGTATCATGAATCAAAAAATAATCATAGCAAGATCATTCATGCAGTAATAAACAATAACCATGATTAACACTTTGATTCAATCAATAACCTCCATTATATTAATTGTAGTAATACATAGAATCTTCTTACAATAATGGCATCATATGCTCATGCGCGTACAAATTTGATAGTATAATCTCACAGGTAATCTAGTCCTACATACCTTTCTTATGCTACGTAGTTCACTACATATTTATAAAGGTGGGGACTTTCCCTTCACCGCTTATCTAATCCCAAAATAGGTTGCATGATATTATTAACCACACGTCATTACAAAAATAGCCACACATGTAAGTGCGCTAACACTAGACTTCTTCTAGGTAACTGTTAGTACTAAATCTATTCTCATCCTATACTCATGCAAAGTGCTTCGTAGCTGATCCTCCAAAAATAGCCAATGCATATCGCACAAGTATTTTTCTGGTATGTATGTTTCACACGCTATCTCCAAAAGTAGCTCCTCATCTTGAAAATGACTAAGTCCCAAATATGTCATTGTCATCAATGCATGATTCCTTTCCGATCCTACCCAAGCTTTTGAATGCACTCTTCTCTTCCACAAGAAACTTTTGTATGCTTTTCACTAAGTGCCATATTTTAACCGACCATCATTGCAATAGTAATCAGCTTCCAGGCGTGCAAATGCACTTATTACATTGTTGCAAGAAAATTTATCAGGTGGACAAACTTTTGGATTTCTTTCCAATGCTCTGGGAATCTAAGTCACTTTAATTAACCGGTCCGGTTCTTGTATATGCATGCATGAGAAAATGTGGATTTTTGTGGTGGCCTTTCGATTGGGGATCCAACAGGGGCACTCCACTGACCCTACGGAAAAGCTAGCAATATCTTACTAGGGAAGACTTTTTCTAAAGAGTGGGGAAAGGGAGTGAGAAAAGAGGTAGGAGAACTAATGTTGCAGGTAGAAAATCAGATTCCTACACACACACTAGTTAGAAAATTCAACACATACATTTATGGAAAGAAACAACTCTACAAATAGAAACAAGAACAAATAAAATTCACTGATCACCAAGTATAAAGAAACCCCTTAGTCAAAGAAAGGTAGAAAATTCTTCATATATTGATTGATTAAATAAAAGTTTTACATAATGTGGGAATGGAGGAAATTTAAGAGTAGAGGATAGTGGAAGAAAATGGTTAGCTCCTTTTATTTCTCTAGGTACAATGCACTCTTGAGTTTACAAGATCAATCACCAACCCTTTGAAATGGGAATGGCGTTACAATTTATAGAGTGAGAGGTGACTTATTATCTACCCCCAATGGATTTTCATATGTCCTTGTGCAACTTGAAACTTTTCAAATTCCTAGGAGAATATTAAGTCCCTTTTTATAACATAAAGGTGACTTATTACATTAGGAACATTAGGACATATGAAAAAGTGCAACCCCAACGCAAAATTAGAATATTGGAAAGTGAGAGAAAGTTGGGGGAGAAGAGGAGAGAGAAAGAGAGAGAGAAGAAGAAGAGGAGATGTCATTCCTGATGAAGTTCGTTGATCCTTGTTGATGGAAAGCTCCAAATGTAGTGAAACTATGAATCTTTGAATTCCTTGCACACTTTGTGAAACTCTTTCAAATTGGCTCATGAATCACTCTCCAAGTTGAGTGAACTATTCCATTGATGATCAAAATTATGGTACCATTGTCAAATTAGATGGTTCGTGTCTTGGGCTCATAGTGGAAAGAGTAGGCTAGGACTAGCTTAAGACTCTGCACAGACACTGGGTGTCTTGTAGCGGTGAACAAGCCACTTGTGAATATTTTTTCTTTGATCCTCCTTCGGTCCTTGGAGGCCATGTGAGTCTTAAGGTCATTCAGGTCCATGTACAAGACATCATTTTCTTCCACATCATACTCATAGGTGAAGGGTTGTGTCGGCTTCTGACCCGTCCATTTCGGCTTCATGTCTCCCTTAGAAAAATCAACTTACTATTTTTAGTAAGTGTGAAAAATCAAGTCCCCACTCTTCAACTGGATGTTACAGCTCAGTTTTCCTCTTTCTCCCTGCATTCCTCATTCCTTCTAGATAAACTTTCTATTTTTAGTAGGTGTTTGAGGGCCCATGACTATTTTTAGTATTTTCCAAAATGTCCATTTTGGTGAATTCTCAGCTGTAGTGCACCTCCAATGACTTCGTCTCCTTCGCAGGTTCTTCTTGTCGATGACTTTCCTGAAATAGTAGTTCCTATGTAGTAGACCTGCTATTTTTAGGAATTTTAATTTTGGGAGTCATATTGATGTGGAACAAATTTTTTTGATATGGTTTTTCTCCCAATATCACCCCTATGAAATTTCGGGTCTACATGCTTAATAGTCCAGGAGATTTTAAAGTTTCATTTTTTAGACTTGGCACTATTTCTGGATGCAATAGCCATTAATGGACCTCAAAATTGCAGGTCTATTTTTATCCTCCATTTGTGAATAAAATTATATTTTTGATGTGGGTTTTTTTCTTTTGGTGCTTCACGTGCGATCTTACTTCAATCCGGCAACTAGTTTGATGGGAAATCCCACTTCTTTCTTCGTTGAGCTGGAAAGGAGATTTCTTCATTGTGGATGCTCTGTCGCATGAGAGGAGAGTTTGAGGTTATGTTTGTGATGGTATTATATAGAGGAAAAAACATAGAAATAAATGGTTCATTGATTTGTGCACTGGTTTACAAGCTTTGTTCGGATTTCCATTTTTGGCTATGGAGATTGTATTGTTTTCTTCTTCGTTGTTCTTTGTTTCTCCTTCTTAGCTTGATGAGAATTCCTTTTGAGACCTGCGTATCACCATGGGAAATTTATTTCAGTTCCTTGGTTGATGTGTTTTGATTTTTTTCAATGGCAGAGTGATGGAAGCAAGTTACAGAGGAAGGATGAAATTTGTTTGTGCACAAGAGTGGAAGCACTAAGAAGCATTGAGCGGAAATTCGATTTTTTGAATTTAAGAAATTATGAGATGAGAAGCTTGGGAATATATTTCCATGATTTATTTCACTGACCTTAGGGACATGAGGGACATCAAATTCCATGGTGGTCAAGAGGATGACACGTGGCAGCGATCCAACGGCAGGGAATGAAGGTGAGAAAAGTTACTTTAAAGCATTGGGAGCTGAAAGCAAGTCACATGGATATCCAAAAGGCTCCCCATAGGAATATGGGTGAATTTTTACATTTCTGTTGTCCCTCACCTTAGGGAAATAATGGAAATCAGTTTCCACTATGTTCTTGGACCTGACAAGTGGCATTTGATCCGACGGCGGGGAGTGCATGCTCCAAACATGCACTTGGGGGCTAAAAGTTAGACATATGGATGTCCAAAAGGCTCCTCATAGGTGTCTAGATGTATTTTTCAAGGTATTATGTCCCTCAAATCATGTAAATAAGGTACATTAGTTTCCATGGTGGTCATGGAGCTAACACGTGGCGATTGATCCGATGGTAGGGAGTGCATGCTCCAAAAATGCCCCTGGGGGCTGAACTGTCAAGTTGTGAGGTCACATTAGGATCCAAGAGGTCACATGGGGGTTGGGTGAATTTTTCAATGGTTAGTGTACCTGACCTTAGGAACTTTAGGTATACAAAATCCTACCAGCTCTGGAGTGACACGTGTGCTCCTAAAAATGACTATGTCTGAAATCGCCTTTGAGAGGGTAACTTGGAACGATGATAACTTGAGCTCTCGGTGGAATTTCTTGGTGAAATTTAATATTTTATTGAATGGAATTGTTATTTTGAATCCAATGGTGGGGGTATCATGTCTTTATTCATCCACCTGATCCCTAAAAATTTATATTTTTTACTTAATACTCCACTTGTGCTTGATAAACATTGCCTTCAAATCTATGTGACAAGGTTTTGTGAAACATATTATTTCACCATCATGTAGGTATTGGAATCCTATTTTTGGAGATGTTTTTTTACTTATAATTCCATCCAGAGCTCCCAAAATCTTCTTCTGAATCTCGATAGCTATTTTAGGCATGTGTACTACCTAGGCTTGTGAACCTTGTTTTTACTCAGACTGCCCCAAGTCTTTCAAAAATTCCCAAACCTCCAAAAATAATTTCCATGATGTTTTAAGGTCTTCAATTCACCTCCATGTTTAATTTTTCCCTTCTATTCCACTCCAGGGTGGTTGGTCCATTCCTAGGAAGGCCAGTGATAGCCCTTCCCAATACCGCCAAAAGATAACATCTTTTGAACTCCCTAAAATCACCTAGGGGGAATGAATAGACTTTCCTAAATCACCTAGGGGACCAATTTGACATCAAATAATGGGTGACCAGACTGACAGACTTTACCTGAGGTTCCTAGGAATGATAGGCACGGAAAAACTTGGGTATAGTATAGTTGTGTTTGAAACTTCCAATTTCCTTGTTGCACATTTACATGAAAATAGTTGGCTCTAGCTTGTGGATATGACATGGAATGATTGTATTGAATACATGACATGGGAATCTAGAATATAAATTTTAGACCACATAATTCATTGACCAGTTCCTTATCCATTAGGCCTTGCAGATTCACGTGCAACTTACAACAAGGGAGAGAGAGAGAAGGAAACACACACACACACAAAAATGACAGAAAGGAAACACATGACACACAACAGAAGGGAAACACACCTAAAAATAACATATGGTATAAGATGGGGGACAACCCTCTTTCACTAATGTACTTTTTATTTCTCAAACTTTACCCTTGAAGAGGAAACACCGAATGATGATGTTCTGCGAAGCCATTGATAGGTTCCAAAAATTATCTTCCCCTCCTAAGCTACATATGAAAACTAGGTGCTTTCAAAATTTTCTTTTACTTGGTAGGAGTGAGTCCATGTGTGATTCTTGATGCCCAAGTCCTTGCTTGGAAATTCCACTTCCTTCATGTTCTTTGAAATCAGTTTCATAGTGCTAGTTTCCTTCCATGTTTATCCATATAGTTGATTCTCCATCGAGTGTGCTATCACTACCCCAGAGCTGATTTTTGTTCCAATTCCTTTGATATTCTGAGTTACTTTCTTTCCTAGGTCTATGCTCATTGAAATCTTCTCCATGAGAAACATTTGATTCATCATTTATCTCTGCTCCACTGTGAGGTGTTTGAGTATTGACGGGAGAATTAGAGGAAAACTCATAGTTATCTTGTATATCTATGGCATGAGTGAAGAGATAAAGAATAAGCTCGGGTCTTACACAACCTCTACTACATCCAATATTTCTTGCATAGAGTTATGATTTTTTGTTTCCTACAGCTCATCTTTATATGCCTTTGAATAATGTAACTCGGGAAATTTTTTGGAGGGATTACCTCATCATCTTGGGAATCACTGCACTCTACTAATCCTTCATCAAAAACAACTTCATCTTTAGAGGTCTATAAACTCCTTGCTTCAATTTCTTCATCATGGAAAGAGTCTTCATCTTCAATGGAAAGAAAATATCTCCATTTCGGTATTACATCCATCAACCATTATCTCAAGAGTGGCATCATATGTTTCATCTTGCCTTATCTCAATATGTCCAACCTTCACATTGGTTAAGGCTTCCAAATCAGCTTCACTCTTGTCTTGCAGATTTATGGTTTGCATCGGAGCTCGAGACTAAGCTTAAGATCTTCGATTTCTTCTATGGCTCTAAGCATTTCTGTATAAACATTTTTTTGGTTGGTATTTTGTCAAGACAAAATATGAGGTTCAACCACAGTACATGGGATTAAATACCTCCTCGAAGATAGGTGATGTTGCATGTTTATTACTAGTCTAAAACACAACGAAATAATATACGATATTCACACTAATCTAACCATTGGGGTTGGGATAGAATCCCAAATCCATATCCATAATAGGTGAAGATCTTGCTCTTTTGAAATGAAATGGATCGGAAAATTATTATTATGGAAAGGAAATGAGGTGAGGGGAACGTGCTTTCTTTCGATCAAATGCGAGATCATGAAATAATCATACGAGTTTTTAGACAACAAATGTAATGTTTGAAATGATTACAAAAAAAGATGCTAAAAAATAATAGCTTAAGATTATGAACATAAGAACAATATCTTAAAAAGATACATCTCACAACACAAAGTTTATAAAATAGCATCAGATTCTATTCCTCAAATGATTAAAAGAAAACACAAAGTCTTTCTTCTTCACAATAGATCTCAATATTCCAAAAATCTCAACCCTTTGGAATGCATAAGCATCCCTTATTTATAATAAAAGGAGTTGAGAGAAAATAGGATAAATCCTAGAAAATAGTATTTTTAATGAGAGTCCTACTTTGCTTGACTCTCATGCAGGAGACCAAGTCAAAATTTGCTTCCTATGTGATGAAACAAAAATGAAAAAGACATGTTGATTTTAGGATTGAAATGACATGTAACATTGTGCCTATTCTATTTCATCATCTTTGTCTTCCTCCAACAAAGCCTGCTTGTCCTGAAATTCTTGGAACTTTCAGATTATACCCTACATCTCATTTTCATCAGGTGCGGTGGAATGATCACTTAGAACTTCACATGTTTCTTGAGTATCGCTAGCGTTGCTAGGAAGCTTTTCCAATCTCTCGTTGAGTTTCCTCAGGATTTCCCAATAATGTTCAATTTTCACAAACCTTTGTTAATGATTTCCAGGCCAATCCATAAGTTGGTTCACGCTAAATTAATTCTTGGATATGCTTGTAAAGATAATCAATAGGTAGAATACTGAGCTTTTACTCAACATCTTAGCACAGATCTTGACTAGCTCTTCTTCTATGTCATTCATGTCATCAACCAATTGATCTCTTGATTCCTTCAATTTCTTTCGCAAGCTTCATTGAGAATCCTTTATTCTAAATCTAATGGCTTTGGTTAGTTTAAAATGTTTTTCCCCATGTGGAATGATGCCTTCTTCAACCAAGATGCGGGGACGGAACTGTTTCAGCATTCGAGCTTCAAAAGCTAACTCTAGGTTCTCGACATCTACTAAAATTCATCATCCATTTTCTCTCCATCCTTCTTTATATCCTCCAAGGATTTTTAGACTTCCATAGTGTCCTCAATGACTTCTTTTCCTTGCAGGAGCAGCCTTTGGATCCATTCATCGACTGTTCTCCCCTTCTCATTAATCATCTTGATCATGGGTACCGATGAAAAATTAAACCTGATAGGAGTAGAGGATGATGGTGTTGACTCAAGAGGCTTTGTGAGCTTGAGTAGTACTTCTATCAGTTGTACTTTCTCTTTTAACTCATATTTTTCTACTTTAGTTTCCTTTAGCTTCGACATACCACATTCATGGCATCTTGTGCATCTGTTGTGCTCCCTCTATTGTTACTTTCCTAGATCAACCCTTGTGATTTGATAATATGTGACCATTATATCATCCTTGGTTTTATCAACCACGGGAGTAACAATTTCCACAAATTTATGCCCTGAGCCATCCACTAAATCCTTGAAATTATTTTGGGTTTCTTGGCCGACTTGGTAGGAGTGACCTTGAGGGAACTGAAATCAAAGGTTGGTAATGGAACTACCACCTTCCTCTTCCTCGAAGTCTAATCTATTAACCATTGAGGCATATTGGAAGAAGTTACTCCCATTGTAGGTGTTACGGTCACATCCTCAGGTGGAGGAAGGTTAGCTTATGGAGTGGTGACCACTTTGCAAGTGTAGTGTCCGTGATAATGGACTTAGGGAATGAAGGTGTAGAAGGAGGAGGCATATCCATGGTTAAATGAGGTCCAGTGGGGAGAGGTGAGAGGCAAGAGAAGATACTATCCATGGCTGAGGAACTTGGTGAAGAAATATGAGGTAAGGAGGGCTAAATGGGAGGAGGTAATGATTCTGAAATTAGAGCTTGAGAGATAAGAGGAAGACTTACCTCTGATGAACTGTTAACCAAAAGAGGAATGGAAGATTGAACAATCTCTTCTCCTGAAGGAGGATTTCCTTGTTTTGGTTGTGGAGGTGAATCAAGAACCTCAACTGTTTGTGGGAGAGTGGCCACTGATGTGGTTACTTGATCTTCTCCCTTTCTGACAAACTTAACCTTTATTGGCCTCTTGGAAGGGTTCTTATCCTTTTCCTTTTTTCCCTTGGAGGGTCCCACTTCCAAAGTATCTAGCTTTGAAAAACTCCCTTCTTTATAACTCATTCCCTAAGAAATGAGCCACACCTTAGTACGGGCAAGAATTTGAGTAGCTCTCCCCACAATAGAAGATTTCTCAGCGATGGACCAATCAATGGTGAGAATACATATCGGTCTTCATTTAACCCATCATATGAGGCATCAAGGACAATCTCGTTATCCATGGTGCCCTCTGGGATGTTAGATAAATCTAGCATCTAGATTTCTTCAATTGTCAACCTATTATTGTCCTTTCTTTGGATGGCAACTTCATCCCGAAGATCAACCCAAATATCTTCTATGTTGGGAACATGTAGATATAAAGTCCCGTATAATTTAAGGACTCCTCGAAATTAAATCCATCTTTGTACTTCATGTGGTTCATCAACTTGTCCTCGAAGCTCATGCACTACATTCTTATAGTTTTATCATTGTTGAGCACGTGTACCTTCATGGAAATAGGGAAGGATACGGTAGCCTTGTGTTTACTTTGTTGGAATTTGTGGAAATCCAACAATTGTCTTACCAACTCCATTAGGATTAGCTTATCACCTGGGAATCTGGGCAATTGGAAAGGATCACTGGGTACATGACCACCTGAAGGTATGTGAACTTCTTGAACTACAAGAAGATACAACCCCATTTTGATACTTTGGCCCATGCCTCATCAGAGACTCTTCTCTTTCTTAAGTCAGGGTTCAAGCATGTAGATGTTCTCAGAAAAGAAGGTGTCATTCACTCTTCGAATTGATCCTCGGACCCCTTCATTGTCAACTAAGGGAAATATCGATATATATGTTTGGTTGAATTACTTCCCTTCACGTCTAACCCTGGATAATTCCTCATACCGCTGCTACATAGGTGACATATGATGACATATAAAACTTTCCAAAGAGTCAAGATTGTCTTCATCCGGGAATCAATCTTGTTACTTATAAGATTGCTCCAATCAATATTTTGTTCATTCTTCTTTCTAAGGACCATGAATTGATACATCCACCCATGAAAGTATCTTGATTTGGGGAGTCCAAATACTTGACTCAACAGCGTGATGATGTCACCGATTTCAAGGATGAAATCACTCCTGGGACAAACTTGGGAAACCTAGAGATAGTTGGCTTGGCTTTGATCAAGAACTTTTTATTCACATACCTAATGCAATCTTCTTGATCTTTGTGCCAGGATTTCTATCCTAACTTAAGATCTACATCGACATATTCCTAAAATTTGGGTAATCTTTAGAGGTCATCAAATTAACCCCATCAAACTTAACTATGGTTTCTCCTACTTGATTTTTCATCGAGCGGGAATCGAGTCATAATTGGAAGAATAGGCCAAAATGAACTCGGGGCATTGAGTAGACATTGGGAATCCTACTTTACAAGAGGGAGGCCATTATTGGTTATTGACTTCATCTAGGGACTCGAGAAGAATTCTTGGTTCTGCTCCAAAAGTCTTCTATGTCAATGTTACCAAGCTCTCGTATCTTAGATGTTGTAATTACAATCTATGTAGGAAGGGGATTCCATTTTCCGGTACTTGTATTTCATCTTTCTGACCTTCCGACTTATCCTTAGATGATCCAAGACCTACATGAGAAGTCCTAAAGAAAGAATGCCTAGATAACTCTGTTTGAACAATCGAACTTGGAAGCTTGTTGAGCAACCCCACAGACCCACCACACCAACCGGACTTTGAGACTTGTCGAGAAAATTCGTGAAACTCGACACATAGGCATAAATCAAGGGGTGTTAAGCACTTTACAAAACCTGATGGTCTGTGAAATTTGGAGGATGCTAAACACTTCGTGAAACCTGAAACAAGAAGTTGGAAGATGTCGGGCACCTGCGAAACCCAACACAAACAAAAATGAAGGATGTTAAGCGACTTTGAAACATGATACAATGTTGAACTAGAATAGTGTTGAGGAATTCACAAAACCTAATACTATGTGGAAAAATGATGGTGTCAAACACCATGTAAAACTTGACACACAGGTGTCAGGTTTCTGGGATGTCAGAATAGGTAAAATCTCCACCACGCTTGTAAGTTAAATTTTATAGATTATTCCCAAAACCACAAGAGTATATCCATGAAAGGAAATAAGAAAACACCTAAGATGGATTTGTAAACAAGGGTTTTCATGGAAATTCAACAAAAATGAAGAATACAACCCTAAACCCTAAACCCAGAGGCAAGAAAAATCAAAGAGGAAAAACACCAAAAGAATGCTTCAAAAACAAACACGAAAGATCATAAAATGATAAGAAGAAAAATACCTTCAATCGAGAAGTTCAGTCGGGTTTGGAGGTCGAAGGAGCATGTACAAAAAATCCATGCAGCAAAAATATGTCACGTAGAAATGACGTGTAAAATTAGAGTATTTATAAATCCCTAGCATTTATTACACCTCCTCCAACATGTGTGCTAACTAACCGACAACTCGACATTAATGCCATGTCATCATGCTTGGCACTTCCGAAATCACAAACAAAGGTTTTCTTAACAAATTGGGTTTCGGGAACCAACAGACATGTCTAGATGTTATTGGGTTCTAAAAACCTGACGCAAAGGATCATTTCAAATTTCGGGTTTCAGGAATCAAGCAGCATGTAACATGTTTTTTGTAAGGTATGTTCCGATGCTCTCGGGTTCCGAAAACCCGATACACTGGCATGTAATCAAGTTTCAAGTTTTTGAAGAAAATTGACATAAAGCATGTAAAATACATGTTTGCATGCGATGGAAACCTAAAAACCTGAAAAAGCTCCTTCAAAGGGAATTTTTAGGAGGTTTTCATCAAAAAATTTCTATGGTTATCTCAATTTTAGCTGGAATCACTAAAAATGAGATAACACATTTCTTTCAAACCTTTCATGGGCTCATCACAAGCTGATTTTGTCTCTCCATAGATGGCTTTGTTGATGTCATCTTAATCCCCAAATAGGAATGAGAATAACTCCTCGTCTTGTAAAATCATATAATCTTATTTTTCTTATTTAAAATCATCGAGAACCATCTCCTCTTCCTCATGAATTACATCATCCGAGAATTTGGAGCTTCCTCTTGTAACTCAAATATCCTTAATGCTTCTTCAAATTCCAAATATCTCTTAGAAGGAAAGTCTGGACCTATCAAGATAGGAATATCCTCTTCCTCCTCGGTTTCCACCAAGTGATTCATCTACGCTGCTATCTTGATACAAGATGCTAGTTTCGGTTTCCATACTTTCATACCGTGCACCTCATCTTCTTCTCGGGAAGAAATTTCTTCATGTCTCCCTTCACTGGTATGGTTGCAAATGACGAATCCATCTAAATTTTCCCTCCCAAGTCTCAACAGAAACTTCTACTCACCAACATTCTGAATGAGGTTGGGACATCAGCTACCAAAATCATCACTGAAATTTTCTTGTCTTGAAATTTGGCAAGAGATACATGTGCATCTTTGAACTTCCCTACGAGTGGGACCTTTTTCAACTCTAGGGAGTAACAAGAGCTGCTAGGTGGAGCCATGGTTAGTTTGATAACTTTAGAAACCTTCAAAGGCATCATGTTATTTGAGGCACCAGAATCTATTATGTAATTGTTCAGTACATATTCTCCAAAAATAAGGAGACATAGAAAGGTTCAACTTTATCATTCTTTGATGCACTCAGAGAAAGCATGTTCTGTGAGGGAGGTGTAGGTGGGTTTGACAATACTCCTTTTGGATTATGAACTACATCATTGGGTGTTAGACTACCATTTATGATGTATCAGACAAACCTCTCAAATTGTTCAAAATGAGTCCTTAAATATTCATTTTCAGTAATTTGGAATTTGGCTTTTTTCACATATTGTATGAAATCAAAAGGAGTAGATGCATCAATGGGGGTGGGGGGACTGATTTTGGAGTCCAGGACAGAGCTTAGGATCAGAATTTAATTTTTGAGGAATGGATAGTATTTTGAAAGGCACACTAGGAGATTTCAAGGTATTAGATTTTGTAGGAGCAGATTTGGATTTAGAATTGGGAGAGGCATCGAAGACTTACTTGGAAAAGTGGGAGCCTTCTTACTTGTTACAGGATCAGGCTTTAGCAATGTCGACTCCATGGAAGGTGGAAGTGAAGATCCTTGACTGATTATTTTGTTTTGTGGAGTCGCCACAGGAGGATCATCAACCTTATTTTTCTTAGTAGCGGTGGAGGAAGAGGCTCTTTTCTCATACTGAGAATGAGTGAATACCGCACATGAGAAATTGGGTGCATCCTCTTCATCTTCTTCATCACATCCAGAATACTCATAGAATCTGATTTATGTATCGTTTTCAAGCTCATCACTTTCTATGAAATTAACAGTTCAAACTCTTCTTCACTTTCTTGAAATCTGCAATTTATGTTCATGGGTGGGGCCTCTAAGGTGAGCCTTTGGGGTTCTCATGCAATCTGATTTTTGTTGCTTCTTTGAGAAGATACTCATTCAAATAATTCCCTCTTCAAACATGCCATATCAATTTCCAACTTTTACAGTGATGGATTGGTTCTCTCATCTTCATGATGTTGGGCCTTGCCCTTTGATGGATTCTTGATCTTCCTAGAGAGGACGAGATCGTCATCAATTTCAATGGCCATCCTTTATGCTTCTACAATGCTCCTTGGTTGGGATCTTCACAGTAAAAATCCTACTTCTGATGATTGAGCATTGATGAATAATCTCTTGACATTGTTTTGAGATGGTGAATCCTCTTTAGGTATACTATGAAGCAACCATTCAAATGAGCCATGAAGTCTCTCATGGTTTAGTTTTCTCCTTTTCTCATTTGAGCCAACTGCACCAAGAGGTCTTGAATGTCTTTAGTTGATTTAAATATTTCCTTGAAGGAAGTCTTGAGTCATCCCAACCAATGATGGATTGGGCGGGCGGGAGGTAGAACCATTCTGTTGCTTTTTCTTGAGAGACTCCATAAACAATCTTATAGCAACATCTTCATGTTGGACACCAAGAATTCCACATGATTTCATGAAAGAAGTGATGTGTTCTTCTAGATATTGTGTGTTGTCACCTTTGATCTTTGGAAATTTCTTGCGGGAACCCATTCGTAGATCATGAAGAGGAGGTTCAAGAAGAAATGGGCATGTATTCCTTCCCCATGGAACAATGGGTTGAGGTATTTCTTCTTCGTCTTCCATTTTTGTCTTTGTTTTAGCTTTTACTTCAGCCAATTCTTCTTCAAATTATAGCACTAGAAAAATATGCAATAGGAATATGAAAAGACACCATAGAATGTGAAAAGTCACGTGCAGAAATCAGCAATGTGTCTTTTAGAAATGGACTTTCATGAACTCTTTTTTCTAGTTTTTTCAATATTTGATTTTATTTTTGTATTTTGAGACTTGCAGGTCATATTTTGGGTGTAGATGCTGCCAATTCTACCCCACAGTGGGCGCGAATAAATTTGGTGAGAAAATTTGTCAGTGTAAAAACTTATGGATTTCTTGCCAATGCTCTGGGAATCTAAGTCCCTCTACTTAACTGGTGCAACTGTCATATATGCATGCAAGAAAATGTGGATTTCTATGGTGGCCTTTTCACCGAGGATCCAATAGGGGCACTCTACTGACCTTGTGGAAAACCTAGCAATATCTTACTAGGGAAGACTTTTTCTGAAGAGTGGGGAAAAGGGAGTGAGAAAATAGGTAGGAGAATTAATGTTGCAGGTAAAAAATTAGATTCTTGCACACACACTAGTTAGAAACATCAACACATGCATTTATGGGAAGAAACAACTCTGCGAATAACAACAAGACCAAATAGAATTTACTGATCACCAAGTATCAAGAAACCCCTTAGTCAAAGAAAGCTAGAAACTCCTTCTTCTTGTATTGATTTCTCAAATCAAAGTTGTACATAATGTGGGAATGGAGGAAATTTGAGAGTAGAGGATAGTAGAAGAAAATGGCTATCTCCTTTGCTTTCTCTAGGTACAATGCACTCTTGAGTTTACAAGATCAATTGCCAACCCTTTGAAATGGGAATGGCATTAAAATTTATAGAATGAGAGGTGACTTATCATCTACCCCCAATGGCTTTTCATATGTCCTTGTGCAACTTAAAACTTTTTGAATTCCTAGGAGAATATTAAGTCCCTTTTTATAACATAAAGGTGACTTATTACATTAGGAACATTAGGACATATGAAAAGTGTAACCCCAACGTGAAATTAGAATATTGGAAAGTGAGAGAAAGTTGGGGGAGAAGAGGAGAGAGAAAGAGAGAGAGAGAAGAAGAAGAGGAGATGTCATTCCTGATGAAGTTCATTGATCCTCGTTGATGGAAAGCTCCAAATGTAGTGAAACTTTAAATCTTTGAATTCCTTGCACACTATGAAACTCTTTCAAATTGGCTCACGAATCACTCTCCAAGTTGAGTGAAATGTTCGCTAATGATCGTAATTGTGGTACCATTGTCAAATTGGATGGTTTGTGTCTCGAGATGATAGTGGAAAGATCGGTTAATACTAGCTTAAGACTTTGCACGAGACACTTGGTTTCTGTGGTGGCAAATAAACCACTTGTGAATATTTGGTCTTCGATCCTCCTTTGGTCCTTGGAGGCCATGTGATTCTTAAGGTCATTCAGGTCCATGTACAAGACATCATTGTCTTCCACATCATACTCATAGGCGAAGGGTTGTGTTGGCTTCTGACCCATCCATTTTGGCTTCATGTCTCCCTTAGAAAAATCAACTTACTATTTTTAGTAAGTGTGAAAAATCAAGTCCCCACTCTTCAACTGGATGTTACGAGCTCGCTTTTCCTCTTTCTCCCTGCATTCCTCATTCCTTCTGGATCAACTTTCTATTTTTAAAATTTTCACTAGGGCCCACTTACTATTTTTGGTAAGTTCCAAAAATGTCCATTTTGGTGAATTCTCAGCTGTAGTGCACCTCCAATGACTTTGTCTCCTTCGCAGGTTCTTTTGTCGATGACTTTCTCGAAATAGCAATTCCTATGTAGTAGACCTACTATTTTTAGAAATTTTAATTTTGGGAGTCATATTGATGTGGAACAATTTTTTTGATATGGTTTTTTTCCCAATATCACCCTCCAAATTTTAAGCATGCCCACTTAATAGTCCAGGAGATTTTAAAATTTCAATTTTCGGACACAGTAGTGCTTACTTCCTGCGCAACCATTAATGGACCTCAAAATTGTAGGTCTATTTTTCTCCTCCGTTTGAGAAGATAATTATATTTTTGATGTGTTGTTTTTCTTCTGGTGCTTCACGTGTGATCTTACTTCAATCTAACAATTGGTTTGACGGGAAATCCCACTTCTTTCTTCGTTGAGTGGAAAGGAGATTTCTTCGTTGTGGATGCTCTGTCACATGAGAGGAGAGTTTGAGGTTATTTTTTTGATGGTATTGGATAGAGGAATAAATATAAATAAATGGTTTGCTTATTTTTGCAATCTTTGGTTTACAATCTTTGTGTTAGGAAATTATATTGTTAGTGCTCCATTGGTAAATAATAATTACGTGAAGTAATTATAATGTTATTTTATGTTAGTAAATATGTTAGTAATTTGTTATATAGTTGTTAAATAAAACAACTTATAACAAATACAAGTGTGTGAGTTTGGACAACTCACGTAGATTGGTTGGAGAGTTGTTATAGCTACTTCCTATTATTTAGGAAGTCTATTTCCTATATATACGGATGTATCTGTATCAAAGTAGATGTAATATTAAGAAGAAATCTGAGAATTATTATTGTGTAAATCTGATACTGTGCTATTATTTGGTATCAGAGCGATATTATCTTTGTGCCTGTAATGGATGTTTAGTGTACTTGCAAGGGGCAAACATCTAATTTTGCAGTGCCCCTGTTAATGGGAATTTTGTTTCTTAGCTTTTCAAATTTGCATCAGATCGGTATTTCCTTTGGTGAGATGATACCAATCTTGGTGGCTCCAAAATCTGCGTCCACATTTGTTCGAGGTTTTTTGATCTATTCAAGGACACAATTCCGGTTCTACAAAGCCGCTGTTACTCTTTGTTAAATCCCTCATATTTGACGGCTCCTCCAACCACAACGCTGTTTTTTGATCTGTTCATATTGTTATAGTCCCTGTGTTGTTATTGAGAAAAGAGTTTTTATTTTTATCAGATAGGATCATCCAAGCTACATCGAATGCATCGGTGTGTCAAATAAACAAAGGAATTACTAATATTAGGAGATATTCGTGACAGATTTTGTAATTTACAGGAACTTGAGATTATCATATCTCATGTGGTTTGAAGGAGATTCAAGTGTCCCACTGACTCGCGTTAGAAGAAGACATGAGGCAATTACACAGATGCCACCAGATCTAATAAAATTCATTTATCTGCTTGGAGATTCTTGCAACAAGTTTATCGATCACATTTGAGGAGCTTGGATCTTGGAGACTATGTACCATGACTGCAGATTCTTCCTGAATAGTGAATCTTTACGCTAAGGCTGCATCTCCACACTTCTATTGTTGATGCATTTTTATTTGGAAACAATAGATCTTCCCAAGAGGAACATTTCCTTGGATTAACGTGTCATATCTCTTTCTGAGAATGCACACCTGGCACATTTTGGCCGCGAATAAATAGGGAGAGGAATCAAAGGCTCACTAAAGACAAACATACGTTTTCCATGCAACAGTCCATATATAAGTTTAGAAGTCTAGGGTCAAAAGGTCAGTACTAATCAATGTTACGTAGGTTCACATTTAGTTCATTGTTGAGTCATATGTCTGTTGTTTTAGTCTCTAAAGTATGCGAGTCATTTTTTTTTGTTTTAAAGTCCAAATAGTCATCGACACCATTCATGTTAACATAGTCGTATTTATTGCACTGTTTAAACTTCGTAAAGCATTGTCTAGTAGTATGTAAAAAGTAATTAAAAATTACTTTTTAAAGAATCATTATGTTATTCAAAAGCTTAACAAGTCAAATAATTCCATATAGGTGATTTTAGGATTTTTAATACTCATTTTCATTTAAAAAGTAATCTCATTTTATTACTTTTTAATTTAGTCGAGTCTTTTTGTCCGATTCAAAATAGTCATTGTCAAGTCGAGTCGATTTTTGTTTAGTCGTCAAAAGTTCATTGTGGGTCAATGCTATTGTAAAAAGTGTCGTCTTCCAAAGTTTGAAAAATAAAAATTTTGCCCGCATTTCAATTTTGGACGCATTTTCGCTTGTACGCGACGTCCAAATTATTGAAGGTATTTTTTGAGCTTCATGATCACATCCGGCTGAACTAGCAGCATGAAACAGGAGGCAGGAGGAAAATGGAGGTTGGAGGTCATTCAGCGACCTCTCATCAGTTGCCAACGACGGGGCCACATATCAGCTTTGGTGACAGGTGTGTGTGCAGTTTGATTTTAGTGCTTCCAGTGTGGTGTGCCTCAGTTTGTAGTAATCTTGTTTTCAATAAGTGGAAATTTCACATTGAGGGGGGGAACATCATTCCAATGTTCCATTTCCAGTATGTCAGTTTTTTCTATGTATGTATGAGCAACAGATGTCAGCAGAATTTCCTATGTTATTCCCTACAGTGAAATGTGATGAGGGCCGATGATAGTACTTGGCACATCATGATGTGGTTGTAGGTAAACCACTTGAAAACCTTCATTTGTGGTTTGTGGTAAACCAATAGCAAAACCACCATTCTTGGTTGTTGGTAATCCATTTGCAAAACCATCACTTTGTGGTTTGTGGTAAACCAATTGCAAAACCACCATTCTCGGTTTGTGGTCAACCATTTGCAAAACCATCCCTGAGGTTTGTGATCATCCTATGAAAATCACCAGATCATGAGCAGGTGCAAGTATAAGGTAGGTTTTCCCCATGTTCGCACTAAGGGGGGGAATGTTAGGAAATTATATTGTTAGTGCTCCATTAGTAAATTATAATTACGTGAAGTAATTATAATGTTATTTTATGTTAGTAAATATGTTAGTAATTTGTTATATAGTTGTTAAATAAAACAACTTATAACAAATATGAGTGTGTGAGTTTGGACAACTCACGTAGATTGGTTGGAGAGTTGTTATAGCTACTTCCTATTATTTAGGAAGTCTATTTCCTATATATACGGATGTATCTGTATCAAAGTAGATGTAATATTAAGAAGAAATCTGAGAATTATTATTGTGTAAATCTGATCTTATGCTATTACTTTGTTCAAATTTTTGTTTTTTGGCTTTGGAGATTTTATTGTTTTCTTCTTCGTTGTTCTTCATTTCTCCTTCTTAGCTTGATGAGAATTCCTTTTGATACCTGCATATCACCATGGGAAAGGTATTTTAGTTCCTTGGTTGATTTTTTCTGATTTTTTTTCAATGGCGGAGTGATGGAAGCAAGTTGCAGAGGAAGGATGAAGTTTGTCCATGCGCGGGGAGTGGAAGCAAATGTTTCAAGCACTAAGAAGCACTGAACGACAGTTAGATTTTTTGAATTTTTGAAATTATGAGAGGAGAAGCTTGGGAAAATTTTCCATTCTTGATTTCCCTAACCTTAGGGATGTGAGGGACATCAAATTCCATAATGGTCAAGAGGATGACACGTGGTGACAATCCAACGGTAGGGAATGAAGGTGAGAAAAGTTGCTTTAAAGCACTAGGAGCTGAAAGTAGGTCACATGGATGTCTAAAAGGCTCCCCATAGGGGTTGGGTGCATTTTTTCCATGTCTGATGTCCCTCACCTCAGGTACATAAGGGACATCAATTTCCATGGTGGTCTTAGAGCTGACATGTGGCGTTTGATCCGACGGCAGGGAGTGGGTGCTCCAAAAATGCACTGGGGTTGAATTGTCAAGTATTGAGGTCACATAAGGGTCCAAGAGTTCACACGAGGGCTAGGAGAATTTTTAAATGGTTGGTGTACCTGACCTTAGGTACATTAGGGACAAAAAATCATGCCAGATCCTGGAGCCGACACATGTCCTCCTAAAAATGACTAAGTCTTGAACCTGTCTTTGAGAGGGTAACTTGGAATGATGATAACTTGAGCTCCTGGTGGAATTTATTGGTTAAATTTTATATGATCCTAACTAGAAATGGAATTTTTACTCCAATGTTGGGGTTATCATTTCTTCATTCATCTATATGATCCCTAAAAAGTGGATTTGTGATTTGAGACTCCACTTATGCCGATAAAAATGTCAAGACAAATCCTATATGCTAAGGTGATGTGAAAAATATTATTTCACCATCATGTAGGTATTGGAATCCTATTTCCGGATATGTTTTTTTACTTCTAATTCCATCCGAGCTCAAAATCTTCTTCATAAGCCCAACAAATATTTTAGGCATGTGTCTGCGCTGGCTTGTGAACTCTGTTTTACGTAGAAATCCCCAAGTATTTCAAAACTTCCCCAAACATTCCAAAATAATTTCCATGATGTTTTAAGGTCTTAAATTCACATCCATGTTGAATTTTGTCCTTCTGTTTCACTCTCAGGTGGTTGGTCTAGTCCAGGAAGGCCGGTGATAGCCCTTCCCAATACTACATAAAGATAAAGAACTTTTCAAAACTCCCTAAAATCACCTAGGGGACCAATTTTACATCAAAAAGGGGGTGACCAGACTGAGATTTGACTGAGGTGCCTAGGAATGATAAAACATGAAAATTTTGGCACAGGGGTATAGTTATCATGCTTGGAAACTTCCAATTTCCATGTTGCACATTTGCACGACAACATACACATAACACCAAACTAAATTGAAAAATCATAGCAATGAGGAAGGAAAAAAAAAAAGGAAATACAATAAGGGAAATATAATCTAAATGGCAATATTGACTTATTACAAACACTAATAAGGCTTATTTATAGTAGGGCTTTAGTCTACTCCCATTGAAGTAACCGGGTATCTTGTGTTCCATTAAGCACCTATAAGCGGTATGCATCTTATTCAAGCATGTGAGTGATAACATATGGTCCCAACCAATGCACCTTAAGCTTTCCTAGATGGCATAAAAACTTTGAATCATAAAGGAGTACCATCTACCTAACCTCAAGCTTCTTGTCCTTGATGTGACTATTATGTCATGCCTTCTATCTGGATTTCTCTTGCTTCTGAATCCAACATGTTATGGTGTGCCTCTCATCCGGTTGTATCAACTTGTCAATTATTTCTTCCAATTCTTGCTCATCAGCTAGACCTTCCTCATGCACAATACGCAAAGAAGGTAACAAGAATTCCATGGGAAGAACTGCTTCTGCGTCATACACCAATTGAAAGGGTGATTCCTTATTCAACCATTTATAGGTTGTTCTATATAACGAAATTACGTTAGAAACTTTATCATCCCATTTTGTCCTTCCAACATCACAAATATTTGTCAAAGTATGGCTCAATATCTTTTTGAAAGCCTCAATGGTCCCATTTACCTAAGGGTGATACGGTGTTGTGGTGTGGTGTGCAACCATAAATTCATCCAATAATATCCTGATTTTCACATTCAAGAAATGAGTGCCCTATCACTTGTCAAAATCAAAGGGCATCCATACACGCTGTAAGAATATTTTCCCACAAGAACATTATTTTTGTAGCTGGTATACAATCCTTTATAGTTGTTGTTTCTTCCCACCTTGTCGGATAATCTATATAAGTGATGATAAAGTGTGATCCATTTCTACGTGCGGCCAGCTAGGGAAATAAGACCCACAAAGTCTATTTCCCATTTTTCAAAAGGTTTCACATTTGTAATAGGCCTCAAAGGAACTTCATTTCTTTTCCTAGGTTTCCCAAGGAGCTAATAGTGATCACACGCCTTACGATACTCCTTGACAATCCTTGTATAAGGTTTCCCACCAAAATATCAAGTAGAATCTTGCGTGTGATGGCATCACCTACAGGTGTCCTCTGTAATAATACCGTGATGAGCCTCCTCCATGATCATTGTGTGCTCATGCTCCAATGTACACCAGTGTAATACTTCATCTCGACCCAATTTATATAAGTCACCACTGATCAACATAAAAGGTGTGGCGTGAATCGTAAGTTATTTATTCTCTAATGCTTTCATCCCTTCTCGCCCATACACATGTATAAAAATATAACAATGTCCTCTACTTCTCGGGACACATGGTTTAACATGTATAACTATGCATCTGGAATTGTATATTTAATACTCTATATCTCCTCTTCTATTGAATCCTTGATAAATGGTCTAGGCCATAATTACTTTTACTTGGCTTTACCACAATGGTAAAGTCAAACTCTTGGAATAATGGAACCCATTGACATATTCACCCCTGTAAAATGGGATTATTTACCAATTATTTCAATACCATGTGATTTTTATAGAACAAAAAAGGTGTTGCTAATCAAGTACTATATGAATTTATGCAGTGCGTAGATCATTGACAAAGCTTCACGCTCCATGGTTGTATACATTTATTCTGCGGGAGTAAACTTTCTACTAGCAAAATGGATAGGATGATCTACAATATCATCTCTAGGATGAGCTAGAATTGTGCCAATGGCCATGCCAGATGTGTCCACATGTACGTGAAATTATAGATTCCATGAAGGGAAATGTAAAATAAGCATCATAGTAAGCCTCTCCTTCAATGCTTCGAATGCACGTTACTGCGATTCTCCCCAATAGAACTTCCCTTTACCTTTTAATAACTCCTCCAAGGGTGCAATAATCTTAGCATATCCTTTGATAAATATTTTTGTAATAACCTATGTGGCCCAAGAACCCGCACATCTCACTCCAACCGGTGGGTTCCTCCAAGCCTAAAATGACTACAATCTTAGCCGGATCTACTAACAAAACTTCCTTGTAGATGATATTCCCTAACGAGTCTCAAATGGTGTACGAGAACATGTAATTCTTGATATTTAAAGAGATGCTTAAATGTCTCAGCACCTCTCAAACATTAACGGAAAATTGTCACAATGATCCTTGATAAGCTAGTACACAGTCCAATCATTCAAGTAAACTGTAATAATTTGTGAATAAAATCCGGGATTCTTGAACCACAATGCGTAAATATACTCCGGGCATGTTATTTAATCCAAAGGGCATCACTTTGTGTATGAAAATCTTCCCCATTTAGTGGTGAAATTTGTCTTCTTTTGATCCTCCTTATAAACTCTTTCTGATGATATCCACATAATCCTTCTATAAAAGAGTAAATTTTACACCTATGATGCTTTCCAATATTTCCTCAATGAATGGTGTAGGGAAAGGATCAATCACTCATGCAGCATTCAACTCCCTATAGTCCACATAAATCCTAATTCTTCCATCTTTCTTTATGTTGATCACCATAGGGTTGACCCACTTTGATTCCTCTATGGGATCAATAATGCTAGATTCCAACATCTTGTCTATTTCTTCTTTAAATTTTACGTGCGTTGGGGTTCATCCTATAAGGTCTCTTCCTAACCGGAATGCACCTTCCTTTAGTTTAATTTTCATCTTGCCCAAAGATTCATGGACCCCTTTCAACTCATGGTAGCCCCTAGAAAACAAGTCCTAGAAATCACATAGCAACTCAATTATCTTAGCCACTTCAAAGTCAGACCAATAATATCTAATTATGGCCTCCTTAGGTTCAGCATTCATGCTAATGTTCACTTTCTTCATCTTCATAGGTTCATGGTAGGCACACACCTTTTCATTCGCACTATTTAAAATCTCACGCATACCCTCTGAATGATCTATGTCTAACTATTCCACTTCTTCATCATCCACCATATAGACCATCTTTCCTTTCTCCTTCTCTAGGAAAGTGCACACAAGTGATTCTACGTCTATCTCATGTACTTCATCAAAATTTGCTTCTAAGTCTGACTCACCAAATAACTCCTGAATGATTTCTTTATCCTTTTCACTATCTCTCATAGTCAATCGGTTCATAACCTGTAATTCCTCTTTCATCGGAGATTTAGTGGAGAAGTAGTCAAAAGTATGGATGATCCCGGCAATCAATTCTTGTCAATTTCCAGTCTCCTTATGTAGATCCGCATAAACATATCAAGAACGCGGGCAACCTCACAAGGTGAAATAAAGAATTTTCACCCATAATGAAGGTGGTAAATCTTCCCGCACCTATGTCGAGTCTCTCAAAATATTGAACATGGTGCTAAACAATATTATTACCATGATATTTACAAATTTGAGTAGGTTCATTAATCCTTAAAAACTCGGGTTGATAGATCAATTCTAACTTCTCTCCATTCTATGATATTATCCATATGAACCATCCACCAAAGGTGCATTTGTTATCCCTCATAGGGTATACACTAACATATTCATTCTTTCCACTTGATCCTTCCACTTTGTAATTACATGGCTTGCAGGAATACCTCGGGTTTCCTTCACTAGTGTACTAGAGTACGAGTTGTTTCCTAACCTCCTAACATAACATGGCTTACTTACGCATGCGCAGCTTCTCTTCTTACTTCACTTCCAACCACCTCATAATTTCCATGTGCCCAACTTTCACAGGTAATACTTGTAGTGTCACCGATGGATTTTGCATCATCTCACTGGAGGATTCCTTCCTTAGATAGCTCAAGTTCTTCCCGGATCTCGAATGGTGAGCACATAAATTATGGTCGGTATTCTTCACTTAAGGGCTCAACATAAGGTGCAGATTTCTGTTTGTTAGAGGGATAATAACCTTTTCTTCCTTATTCTCAAAATTGATGTATCCCTTATTAAACTATAGATCAACATTATTTACATAGCACCAAGGATGCCCAAGTAGATCTAGGAAGTTATCATCTTATGCAAGCATTAATATCTCAACGTCCCTAGTGAACTTGACCCCTATGTAGTAAGAGAGACATATCCTTCAATACTCCATTTAGGCATGGCCTTAGTCTGATTTTCCATATACATTACATTAAAATTTGGTTGCAATGGAGGTCTCGCCTATCTAAACCCATGTATCTAAGGTAAGAACATTCACTTCCTTGCCTGTATCAATCAAAATATTGCTCAAAATCCATCTATCTACAACAACATTAAAAGTGATCTCCTTGTCATAATCTAAGCTATGGGGAGGGATATTAGCATGCAAAATCTATCTTCTGATCTCAATACCAGCGTATGGATTATTTCCTTTCAACCATCTCGCTAGTAAGAAAATAATTTTCTCCTAATGCACCATCTTGTAGACTTCCTTTAGATCATAAAATCTAATTGGAAAGTCTCATCCGCCTTCTTCTGTTTCAACTTCATGTTGTTCCTTTAAACAGTATATCTCACCCTACATATTTCTTAGTACCTCTATGGTTTTAAGATAAACCTCCTTCTGATGTGTAGGGTCTGGATATTTTTCATGTAAAAATTCCTCCTTAGTGATGGTAGGCTTCTGTTGCAGCGTTTCTCAGGCATGCACGCGTAGCCTCAACGTGTGTATTAATCTTCACAGGTACTACCTCGGGATCTAGTGCTAACTTTAGCATCCATTGGTTTTCCATGGCACATTGTATCCTAACCATCCCTACAGCCTTGTTCTCTTGTATATGCTTCTTGCTTAGGTGTTCATATAAGTCAAGGCACTCTTCATAGTTATGATTCTTTCCACAAAAAGAAAAATTAATGTTCTAAGGGAATTTGTGCCTATAATGGTCGGGGATCCGCACATATAGCATGTTCCACAAGGGAACTCACTTCATCCACTGTTGCGGCCTTGGCCTCTGAATCCACCATGGTATCCTCAACCTCTACCATGACCTCCCTCAAAGCACCCTTCATTTTGATCATAGTGCCATTGAGTGTGATCATGATCATGTCTCTCACCTTTTTCCTTAGAGTTATTCAAACCCTTGTCTATCGTACACCAATATTAATGACATCATGGATTTGATCAATCAACCTACGAGTCTTTTGTAGTGTGAGTCATGGACTGAACATTTTACGGTAACAAGACATGTTCTTTCTTACCACGTGTTTTAATAATGGAAAGAATCTTACATCATGTCAAATGGCATGTCTCACATTCAAAGTAAAAGGAGCACACTGATCTGTGAGGAAAAATATCCTTAGTATGCCCCTCTACTTCATAATCTATGCACCAAATTCCACTACATGTCTCATGTACTCTATTGGTTTATATTTTATCAAGCTACTTTACCATTGCTGCAATTTGAGCTTCAGGAATGGTCTCACTCCGGTGTCTATGCTCCCAACCTGCTCGGCATGTAAAGCTACTTCAAGTGCCTCGTGCGGGTCTATATAAGTCTTATGTGAGAGTTCCCTCCTAAAAGGTGTAATTAGGCCTCCGAAAAACCACTGTGTGTGATTACTTGCATGGATATCATATGATAGTTTAGAAATGAGTGTTTTGAAATGAGCATCATATTCCAGACAACTCCTCGTAGTGCCACTGCTTGATGTCCTTAAGCATGCTTATACTTTTTTACTCGAACTCAAGTATATAAAATTTCTTAATGAAAAAATCCCATAATGTTGTATAATTCACACAAGTTTGATCGGGGTCAATCTTTCTGTAGCACAATGTGTGGGTGTCCTTGCAAACATAGTTCTAACAAAATGGCCTTATGTTATGAAGTTGTAATTCCTTTCACGTGTCACAATATCTCACACATATGCACATGATCAGCAGCATCTTCTATTCCCCTATACTCTGGGAGATGAAGTGACATCTCCATATAAATATTTTATGGCTTGTGAGGACCATGCCCACCAGATCTAGAATGTCTTGTGTTGCCTCTCGCCCCTATATCCATCGGATCCGCTAGATCATGAGCCATATGTTCCTCCTGATCCTCCACCTGTGGCATGAATTGAACCATAGGATGCACTACCATGTGTCCCAACAATGGTGCTAAATTGAACTCCTACAGTATGTGAAGTTTTGCTACTCCCCGATGTGAGTCCAAAGATCTATGTTCCTGTGTTATGTGCTGATGATACACCTAAAAAGGTTCCTCCAACCAGTCCTCCAAATAATAGGGAATATGTCTACTCAACCATAAATGCACTTGATATATGATTCACCCCTGAACTTGCTGATAAGTCAACTCTACCTCTTGCTACTCTACTGCCCAAACTAGCCTGCTGACTACTAATGGTGCTAGAAATTGGAAAACCAAGTGCAAGGGCTAGGTTACCATGTAGATTCAAATGCGCGCCCGCCCAAATTGTCTCTCTTGGCATGATCTCATAAGCGACTGATGAGGGTTCCTTGTCATGATTTCCCAAATGGGGAGTTCCAGATGCTCTAGCTCCACACCCTCTGCATGAGCTCCAAATCCTTCATGAGTCATCTCTCTCATCAATGCCATATGTTTTGTAATCTCATGTTTCCTCCCTACATCCCTCTCGTGCACCTCATTTTACTCAATCCACCTTTCTTATCTTTTCCTCTTTGTTGTTAGGTCTTCCATCCTTCACCAAACATGCTCCTACCCATGCCCATGATGGGGTTTAGATAGCCATAGGATTTTCTTCCAAATTTATGGTTACCAACAAGATTTTGATCGCCGTGGAATTCCTTGTAGATAGGTTCCCTTGGGATAATGTAAAAACTGAAACTCAACTACCTCTGGGCACGAATAAGTGGAAATTGAGTACTCCAAAAAGAACACCACGGAACTAAGTGTCCACAATGACAGCGTCCAAATCAAATTAGCATCATAGAGGGCTTGAAATTATCCTTACATCTAGACAAGTGTGTGAAACTTCCAATTCCTTTTAGACACATAAGTAACTAGTCACTCGTACAACTCTATTGGAAAAATAGCAAAGACTCTCTCATATAAGAAGTCATACAGATTCTACTCCACCCACGCACGTGCGTCAAACCCAGATCTAGTGTTGGATCTCCAAGCATAATCTTCTTACATATCTATTATCTACTCCTATACACTTGCCAAGGTCAACCAATATGTATTCATCATGTAACATTCTGAAAACAACTAGAAAGAGGTCCCAAAATGGAACCAATGATGTGTAACCTAGAATTTACTTGTTAATAACCCTGGCACATTGGCACATGACTTAGTTAGGGCTGAGCGCTCACTCGAAGCACATAAAGGCACCATGCCCCTCTTTATATTTTCTTGGACAAAATGTTAGCATGATGGTGCATATAGATATTCGGATTCTAACAATAATAAACAACACATGATGCATAAACTAGATCTAGCTTTTAGAATAGATCGAGAATGAACTAAATAGTGACTATAACAAGATTTACCATGTAAGAATTAGATTTAGTCATGTTCAACACCATTATCCAGTCAATATGAACCATTGTGTTAAGTACTGTAAAACAAAAAATCTTCTTACATTACATAATTATCTTCATAAGTCATGCACGTGACAAAACCAGTAGCATAACTCTACCATAGTTTTCACCCATTAACTTGTGAAAATCAATATATATATATATATATATATATATATAGGTGGGGACTTTCCTTCACCACCCATGTAATTATCAAAATAGGTCACATGCTAATAATATACATGCACCTCTATAATAGGATGCAAAAATTCAAGTGCTCTAAGAATAAACTTCTTATAGTTAACTCGAGTTGAAGTCCTATTATTAGCCTAAACTATGCATGGTGCTTAGCTTTAAACATTCCCAAAATACCATTGCATGGACCACAAGCATTCATGTCTTTGTGTGCTCAAACACGATACCTCTAAAAATATCCCTTATCCAAAAGCAACTAAGTCCCAATCGTAGGTGCTCCAATCCTATCATAGCACCACACACTTCTAGCACCCCATATTTGCACCCCCATACTTAGGCCATTTCTGTCTTCTCAAAATCATGCTTCCTCTTCTCACCCATATACGATATCATAGTAGGGTACTCTATTTTATCTTTATCATAGGCCTTGGAAACCCTAGGTTGACCTAGTGTAAGGATTATTACCCTCTCAATACGCAACCACGACACTCACAATAGCCTCTTTAAATATATCCACTATGTGTTGGTTCATTTTTGTCTCTTACTCATTTCCTTAATACCCTTGTAGAATGGAAGACTTAGGAGTGTAAGCAATTGAGACACATTCTTTTCCTATCATACATTTTGTTGAATCCAACATGAATCCTACAGACCTTCTAATTAAGCACAACTCATTAAAATCATCCATATTCAATTTTGACCGCATCCGAGCATCCAAAAATCCATAAAACCTCAAAAACCTACCTACACAGACATCATCACCCATGGGTGATTCTATGTATTTGTTCAAATCTATTTCTAAACACCATCACCCCTTTGAAAAACTTCTTACATGACTGATCCCTTATGTTATCCCAAATATGTTCCCATATGCTATCAGTGCCCATGTAAACATTTCTACATTGCCAATTGTGTCTATAACCTTCATTTCTGGACTTCCTCTTGGCTAGATTATCACTCCATCATAGAGTATTTGGGACTAGGGTCTTCTATTTTTGTTGTGTACAAATTTATTAAGACCTATCATCTTGAAGTTGAATTTCCTTTTACATAGACTATTGTTTCATATGAGTACCTATAAAGAAGTCTTCTAGCCATCGTAATGGCCCACCTCACGATAAAAAAGAAGAAACCAAAAATGATGATACCTTTTATCATCCTCTTGAGATTCAAAAGTTTCTCTCTCAGTTTCCCCAAATGAAAAAAGAATCATAAGAAATACTTATCAAAAGTATTCTTAATTTTGTCTCTAAACAACTTGAAAATAGAGTAGAAAAAGGAAAGGTGCCAAAATAGATTCATCTGAGAATTCCTCTAATTCTAACCCTACCAATCTCATTCTCCAACTTATTAATAGGATGAGCCAACAACAATATCTTGTTACAACTCAATTCTATCCAATACAAGCCAACATGGCTCAATTAGTCAATTTCCCTACAATGAGATCTTGGGGCACCAAGACCCTCCTTTGCCAAATGGGCCTAATGGGGTGCCCATCACCCAAACCCCTATCTAAAACAAATTCTTAAGATTATTCCAACAAGATCCTCTAATACCCCCTTACATTGTTAGCATATATATTAGTGGTATTTCTCCTTTTATCTCTTAGGATGGGTCTATTGATCCCACCATTCATAAAGAAGGACTTTTCTAACCTTTACAAGGATTGGATCATAACCAATTCATATGTTGCCACCAAATTCCTAATTAAAAATATCACCGGAAAAGCTTTGGATTAGTACCATACATTACCTCCTAATTCCATTGTTAAACTAGAGTCCCTAGTGACATCCCTAGTGAATGAATTCTAATATCATGATCTACCTGAAAACAATATCAATGCTTTCTTCAATTGCCAACAATCTGAAAATGAATCAAAGCGAGATTTCATCAAATGTTGGAAGACACTATCTATGCGAGTAGAACATAAAATGGCTAATGATAGCCTCTTCCAACTATTCTTACTCGCCTTCAATAAAAGGTGAGGTCCTTTTCTCCCACTTCCCTAAAAGAAGCCTTTAAAAAAGCCAAAAGAAAATATTGTCTCATGAGGGAATTCAAGAAAGATCCTCCTAAGAGTCAAACTATAAAGGAAGTTTGAATCCTCCAATGTTCTAAGGAGAACAACGTGACAGGTCTGATAGAGTCTCTGGTAATCTTCCTCTTGTTGTTTCTTCAAATAGGATTGTTTTTAACATTGATCAACAACCTAATAACAAATAAATTCAGCCGAACTAGCATTAACCATTGAGTAAGGAAGATTTGAAATGTCGCTAACGTAACCCGTTTACCACGATCTTGGATCCTTCTCAACCTATTCCTCATTTTCATGATGAAAGTAAGTTTGGTTGGTGGCATGTTAATTGGGGTCACTCTCATGAAAATTGTCATACACTATGAATGGCTTCCATCAACTTCTTCTTAGGTCCCCAAATTTACTATGATGCAATCACTCGCGAGCTTTTGACCAATGCAATCAAGGTCCATGATGCGGTTCAACAAAATGATCATTATGAATCTATCAACGAAGCTAATTAGAAACTACAAATATTCTGTAATCATATGCCTAATTCTTAAGAAGGAGCCTTCAGTTCTTGTAGTCATCTCACACACACTATAGCCTCCACTAGAGCATGTGGTTTGACTCGAGACCATAGCCGAATCTTTCGCGGTGGATGCTTCCACATCAGTTATGATGACGATTATGCTTTACATGACCCTCACCGGCCAACTATGTCAAGATTCGTGATAGGAAGTCATGTGTGTTACCAAAAGACCCTTTGACCCAAAGTAGCTTAAGACATGAATGTCTTCCTCATATAAGAGGAATTCTCGAGTAAAGTTGCTACTTCATCCCAACAAGTGCCTCGAGCTACAGATTGCTCCACCACTACACTTCCACATACTACTTTTAAGCTAGCCGACAACAATTTTCCCTTATAGAAATGGATGACCGGTTTTTCAATTTTTGATTATGAAGTCAATGATCTCATGGGTGATAATCCTACTATAAAATGCAAGGTAGAAGGAGAAACGTAGAAAATAAGATAGTTGAATGTACAAGGAAACACAAGAGAACATAAAAAAACCATAAATATATCAGTAATATCTAATTTAGGCCAATAATATATATAGATACAAACACATACAAAATCATATCGTTTAATAGAGTTGTAAATACATATAAACACGTATTTGGAAACAAAATTAAACGATAATATCAAATTTAAAAGTAAAAATTTTAGACACAGCACGAAAATGTAATGTCCCAAGTGGAAGGAGGAAGCCCATTATTATAGAGGTGGCGCGGAAATGCAATGTTCTTCATAGCGAGTTTATATTAAGTCGGTGTTAAATATGAGCGGCATCCGATAAACGTGTTCGCCATTTCAACAGGAGATCCGCAATAAACATGTGAAATCTCAAATCGGTGTCTACAATTGGCATGCTTTAAGGCGTGTGGGCTCCATCGGAGTCAACCCCATCTTTCGATAAAAGATTCTCAATAAGTCATTGGAAAGCATGATATAAATATGACTAGTTCATAAATTGATATGCACAGAACTTAACTTTCTGATATATCTAATGGAGGACCATATGAGTTTATTGCAGAATGGAGATCAACTAGATAAGGCATGCCATGGTTTTTCAAAGCTGCATTGCAGACAACACTTGAGTATGTTCTCTCATTCTTACGGCTTCATAAATCCGGGAAGGAAACCGTTGAGCCTTTTTGGTACATCTCTGACTTGCAAACGATTTGGGTACCGGAAAATTGCCAAAGAAAAAACAAATGTGCAACGGAGAAAAATCTGTTTAAAATTCAGATTGTACATTAAAAGGAGGAGATTTGCATTTCGTTTGCCTCGAGTCAGAATATCTCCTCTTGTTATGATGGTGAGAAGAGCCAGAGATTGTTACAAAATGCTGTTAAAAACAATGAAGCAGAATCCTGCTATCGTCTTCGACTCACAATGGGGAATCCCAAGCCTTGTCATTTAAGATGAGATCTGTTCATGGGTGTATCCTGATGAAGAAGAATGTATCAAGTTGAAAAAATAGTATTCAAGATCTGTGTCATTATATGTTGTTTGATTCAGATTCTCGTCTTTTTCGGTTGTCATTCCTCAAATTTTGATTCTAACTTCTGGATGTGCGATGCGGATGCAAACAATTATCCATTGTTTTGTGATTACACGTTCTTTATAATTTCTGTAATCATCACGAGATTAATAATTTCTATAACCATCACGGGCTTGTCACTGTGTTTTGGAACCATCGAAGAAAGCAATTGCTATATTTTTAAATTTTGTTCGTGGGATCTTGGACAGTGTGCCGTACCCAAAAATTATTTTTAACGTTTAGGAATATATTGCGAAATTTTATCACTGGATGGCAGGTTATATTGTCTGGTTTCTTTAACAATGCCTAGTCTAATTGTGCCATGCGTTAATATAATTAAATACAAATAAAAACGGCAATTGTAAATATTTTTATTTGCGGAAATAACCTATAATAGAAGTAGAATTTTACTAAAATACCCCAATGACAAACAACATTGCAATACATTAAAGCTAGGACGGAATATTACATGGTTCGGTGGCTCATTATAAAACTGTACTAATTTTAGAAAGTTTTTAAATGTCTATAAAAGTAGTTGTTTCACTTATAGAGAGTTCAACTAGATGCATCTTTTTTGGATTTGTCATGCATGAAATATTGGGAAGAAAAATATTCTATACGACCTTGTAATTATGCACATTAATTTTAGCGGTGTGTAGATATATGTAGGTGTTCTTTCAACATAAAAAAATATATCACTATATAGTATATGATAGTGTCACATCTCCATTTTTTTACATGTTTATTTGTTGGGAAAAGTAGATTTTGAATTGATTGAGCATAAAGAAAATGGTATAAAGCATTACAAAGAGGGAACAATGACCGAGCACCCTATGTGTCACATTGTGATTGGTTCTTACAAAGTATCATTAATACAAAGGTCAACGACTGTTGATACTTTATTTAATAACCTTTGGTGAAACCAAGTGTACATATTTTGGTGCATGCACAACTATGAGGTCCTTTCCTCTATTGAAAGAAAAAAGTATGCCTAACAATTTATTGATTGGATGTAGCAATTTCATTGAATGCTTGTAAATTTTATTTATATTTACGCCGAAGGCGTTCACGATTGGTCGAGGCTTGTCCCTCTAACAACAAACAAGGAGGTGGAAAACATAGATAGCGGCGGCTAGGCCTATCTCTCACACAAGTTCGCACAAAGGCAAAAATATTTTCCGTCACGTCGCCGTTAGTTTTGTCAGAATAGGTAACAATGTATTATGTTGTTACCTATATAGGTAACAACGTAATATGTTGTTACCTATTCTGTCAAATTTCCATTTGCGGTTTTATAAAAAGAACCGGCACTATATAGGTAACAACGTAATATGTTGTTACCTATTTTGTCAAATTTCCATTTGCGGTTTTATAAAAAGAACCAGCGCAGTATTCTTTCATACGTGAGTGCGTAGTAGGATGGTGGGGCACGAAAAATAGGACGCGGGGGTCGCGGGTTTGAGGCCGACTGGGTGCGAAGATTGACTACACAGTCAATGTTTTGCACAAGTTCGCGTTGATTATGAACCTGCGTGATGGACAGCATAGCGAGATAACAACGATACTTCGACGACATAATAATTTTTTATTTTGATCCAACGGAAGTAACACCATCCATTTAAATCACTTTATTCATATTACCTTAACTATTCATTACTTTTCCGTACTCAAACAAATCGACATGGAGGCAAATTTCTTCGATGTAATCAAGAAATTTGTCACCCTAACGCCGTCGACAATGATTATGGTAAAAGAAGGCTTTCGCTAACCTCTTCCATTTCCAAACCTTGAAACCCCACGACATCGGATCGAGTCAGAGGCCACCTGCTTTGTCTTTCATTTCTTCATAGATTCAAAGCCTCATTCAAGGTGTTTAATTTTATATTGTTATTTTTAAATTCTATCTTCAATCTATGCTACTTTTGTCTAGCTTTTGCATTTTTTTGTAATGTTTGTTATGCATGTAGAGTCATTACGGTCGGTTTTGGATTGTAGAAGCGAGAAAATCACAAGATAATTTATATGGGTGATTAGAGAGAAATGGTGGAATCTTAAATATATTTTCATCCATCGCTATTACAAGGCATCTATACTGAGAGGGTTTATTTTTACGCTGAAAGTGTTTTCTCAAATAGACAACCGAACGGTGTCTGACATCCTTTACGCCGCGGGGCATCTTTGACGTTCTAATCTTGGAGCCATTTGCGGTGAAGGGAGTCCGAGTGTGAAAGTGTTGTATGAATCTTAGGGCACGGAGGGTTCAAACCAAAATTACGTGGCTAAAGATTATGTGGGTAAAGATTGTATGTTTATGGAATGCATTTTCAATGTCAAACCACTATCCTATTTAAAAAAATTTAAACACATGAGAATTTTATTTAAGTTTTTAAAAATATTGAAAGGCATGAAATAAGAAATAGTTTACCATCATAAAATAACCTATTAGTTTGAAATAGTTTTATACCTTTATTTTTAGGGTCTAATTTTTTCAAAAGAATTATAATTATTAATAATTTTGTTTATATTACTAGTAATAAAAGTATTTAAAAAATAGGATATATGGTTTGTTGTGGATGAGAAAAATGTATGAAAGGCTGAAACAAAACATAGATAGACAACATTGATCAATGGATTATGTTTTGTTGGACACCTTAGTTGAAATTGTATTGTGGGTTTAGATTTTGTTGTTTTTCTGAAGCATAAGTTCTGTTTTATTGAAACCCTTCTTCAAATATGTTTCGCTCGAAATTCGCCAATGTGCGAGCATCCACCAAACTTTCATTTTCCATACATGTTGATAGAATTATTTTTGAAAAAAGAGCCACTGGAAAATGTAAATCACATCTGAGTAATGAAAGAGTGGATTAGCTTACCCTTTGAAAGAACATTCTTAGGAATGCAGGTCTACAATAGTTGGAAATGGGTAGTGTTATTCGTTCTACCACAACAAAACACCACCATCATCTTCGTTAGATACTTGACTTCTCAAATATGGTATAGTAATCATTTATTCTCTTCTATGAATTAGCCAAGGTACTTTAGTTTTTGGGTGGTCATCTTGATGGGATTTTTCTTGCAAGATCCACCATTGAATTTCACCTTGCAATGTTAAACTTGAATAACATTAGAAAATTGGTTACATGTGCTCTGAGATATTCATAAATATCGAAACTATATTTAAGGCAAATAACGAAGCATGATAAAGAGAAGTCATGGGTTAAATTTGACGGCCATTTAGATACTTCCAAATATTTGTAATAACCATTGAATAATTTTTATATACATAATATTGTTAAGTATTTTTTATGGACTCAAGGTCTTAGTCTATTGGTGAGTTACAAGTAGTTTGCAATCGTCAACCCAAATTCTATTCCCATTGATTCCATTGGACATTTTCAATAACTAGCCATGGAGACGCCTTGAGGTTGGGGTCGAGCTTCTCGTGTGAACAAAATGGAACACAACGGGGTACTCCAAATGCAAATTGCTCGTCGGAAATTAAGGACCCAAGCCCACCTCCATGTCCCATTTAGAGAAAGTGTTCCTCCACCACTCCAATTCATAACTCTAGTATAATAAAAATGTTTAGCATTCAAAGTTTAAGTCTTGTAGATTTTTTTGAACTTAAGGGATGGATGATCGAGGGATGATTATGGAGGATCAGGGTGCAAAAGCTTCTGCATTAGGTTGCGAGATTCATTGCCGCGCTAGTAAGCATTAATCTTGGCGGGCCTCGGTCTATAAGTTTGATAGGACAATCCATCGCCCTTTTCAAAGAAAAATTCAATCCCAGTTCCCTGGCGTAGTCATTCCATCTGGTATGTAGTAGGGTGGCAACATGCTTCTTTTCCGCCTGATTTTTCACAGGATTTCAAACACATTCGCGCAGATTTTCATCCCCGAAAAATGAATGTTTCCTATTCTTCTTCTTCTCCACAAGCCCTAATTCCTTTACGGCTTCACAACGGAAACATTCCTTTCACCTCGAGCAGTCTCATAATCGGGCTCCCTTCAAACTGAAACCCTGGGTCCTCTTCAGACAAAGATTCTTCTTCGCGTTATTCCCTCCCTTGGGAAAAAGAGGATGATTGGGAATTTAGCTATGAGGAAGCATTTTTTCTTCTTCAGCTGAGGATGGCAAGGTGGAACTTACTGAAAGGGATGGGTTCGAAGGTCAGATAAATATTTTCAAGAGCAGGGCTATCATCACCAAATTCACAAGAAGCTGGATTTTGACAAATGATATTTCCTCCTAGTGTGAAGATCAATGGGAGGAGGGCTTACGACTTCGTTTCTCGGCTAAAGGTATCTTTCTTATTCTCTTTCGCAACGGTGCTCGCCGATCAAATGCATTAAAGAAGAAAGATATCTTTCTTCTCAAATGGGGCCCCTTCGTCATCCGTGGACTCCCAACTTTGACCCCTAAAAATTGAAGAAGAAGAGCATAAAGTTCTTGTCCATTTGTATGCTTTTTCGATCGAATATTAAAACCCTAAAATTATAACCAAAATCTATAGAAGTATGGGGAAATTCATTCAGATAGATCTCAAAACTTTGGAGGGTTTATTAGCTGCATTTTTCAGAGTAAGCATTGCTATTGATCATTCCAAGCCCCTTGTGTAGTTGGTCTCTTTTCAGAGTCATTATGGAACTTTGATCCAAGCTATCAAATATGAGAGTGTATTCCATAAGTGCTTGAAATGAAAAGAATATGGTCATCTTTAGAAATATTGCAAAGCCCCCTCGAAGAAACTTGGCTCTAGGTGGATCCCTAAATAGGCTCCCTCGACTGGGCTTGTGGAACTTAACCTTATGGTTCAGGCTTCTTATGTTCTCCTCAAGGCCCCTATGGGCCTGATTTTAGAAGCTGAAATCATCCCTTTTCATGATAAAAATTGCTCCCTTTCCCCTTGGTCCCTCATAAAAAATTCCTCTCAAATCATAGAGGAATCAACGCTACTCCTCAACATTATGCAAGACGGTATGGATGCAGGGAATGACACGTCTGGGGAGGAATTGGAAAGATGGATCTAGGAGAAGGAGACACTTTTCGACTCTCATCCCGCCCTGGAAAATAAATTTGCACAGGAGGAAAGCGTCGGGGAAGATCTGTTCATTGATCATGTTAAAGATTATTATTTAGCGGCTACTCCTAGTCTTTCTAAAATTCCTAATTCTAAACTTCGGACTCGGTGGGAAGGCCTAACAATGAAGCTAAAACTAAGAAAGAGATCGCCAAAGGTAAGAAAATTCAGATTAGTATTTTTTTTCCAAAAATTGAGTAGGGAGGGCCAGTCCCTCCTGAAGATCCAATGAAGATCTTGTCCTGGAATGTTAGGGGCCTCAATTCCCCTAACAAGCAACGCTTGGTCAAGCGTAGAATTTTCAAATAAGAGGTAGATATCTACTTGCTTTAGGAAATAAAGATGTGCATGACTAATTTTGGGGTAACTGGTCATCAAAATGGAAAGGATGGTAGGGTATTTTTGTTGATTTTGTCAGTGCTTCTAGTGGTATGGGGATTATTTGGAGGAAGAAGAAGGTGGTTGTTTCCTTTATCAACAAGAGAAACAATTGTCAATGGTGTCGGGTCCAAGTTTTACACCCTAAGTTGTTTCCTAATATGTAATATATATGGCCCCTCTAACCTAATTGACAAAATAGGCCTTTGGGACTCCATTTTAAGAGATATGGAAGGCTTTGGAGATGAGTTAATATTGGTAGTTGGTGACTTCAATGAAATCACTTTAGATAAAGATAAAAATGGTGGCATCTCAAGAAACCCCCAATCACAAAAGGATTTATTCGATTTCATTCATTCTTCAACGTTGTTTGATCTGGAACCTAAACAAGGTTGGTTCACCTGGTCCAACGAAAGGATAGTTATTAGCAAGATCACATAATTATTGGAAAAATTTATCTATAATGAAGAATGTTTGCAACGCAATATCATCCTCAAAAGTGCAGTCCTACCTATTTTTGGCTATGATCACTTTCCCATTTCTTTTCAAATTACCTTTGAATCAGCTCCCAAACAATCTCTAATCATATTTGAGCTCATGTGCTTAAGATATCCTTCCCTCTTCGGTTTGATAAAAGAATGGTGGGGTTCCTTTTCTTTCATAGGTACTAAGATGTTCATCCTTTCATAGAAACTTTCTAGTTTGAAAGGAAAACTTTTAAAATCGAATAAAATTCATTTTAAGAACATATTTTCCAAGAAAATGTGGGTGGAGGAAAAATTCAAGGCCTTGAAAAATAAATATTGAGGTCAGGGATTGGTCAAGAAGAATATAAGAAAGAAAAAGAGCTTTGAAAGAAGAAAGAAGAAATTTACTTGAAACAAAAAATACAAGGAAACATGGCTAAAAGAAGGGGACAAAAACACTAAGTTTTTCCATTCTTTTGTCAAGGTCAAGGCGTAGTTTTAGTTACATATCTAAATTAAAATCTCAAAATGGGGATTGGATCACGGATCAGAAGGGCATCAAAGAAGCTTGATAACATACTTCTCGGAACTATTCGTTGGAGATTGATTTTCCCACCTTTCGTCTTAGAACGCCTTGTTGGATCTTGTCCCCAAGTTGGTTAATAACACTTGGAATGATGAGCTCCTTGCTCCTTTAACAAGGGATGAAATCAAAGTAGTTTTATTCTCCATGGAAAAGGACAAAGCCCCAGGTCTAGATGGATTCCATATGGCTACTACCATTTTTCAAGATTTATGGGAAATTTTTGGCTCAAATGTTTGGGCTACGGTGGAGGAATATATGTCCTTGGGTAAAATTCTTTGAGCTCTCAATCATACTTTTATCTACATGTACCCAAAGAAATCCTGGATGAATTTCTGGATGATTTTTGTCCTATCTCCTTATGCATAACATCTTACAATATCATCTCTAAAGTTATTTCTCTTTATTTAGGGCCCCTTCTAGATTCTATCATATTAATGGAACAAAGAGAATTCCTCCCCATTCGCTCAATATTTGATGGTATTCATCATCCCCAAAAATTAATGCATTCTCTTTCCATGAACCATCATCCGAGCATGCTTCTTAAGATTGATTTTAGTAAGGCCTATGACAGAATGAATTTGCACTTTCTCATCAAAGCCATGCTAAAATTCGGGTTTAGCCCATCATTTTGTAACTTGATTTTCAATTACATATTGGCCCCTAGTTTCTCAGTTCTTGGAAATGGTTAACCAAAGAGTCTATTTTGCAAGGAAGAGAGGGATTCAGAAGGGGGATCCCATCTATTCCTTCCTTTTTAATTTTGATTGTAGATTCCCTGAACAGGGCCCTTTCTAAAGCCATAAGAGAAGGGCACTTAAAAGGTCTTCGCATAAAAAATTGAGTAGATCCAATTTCACACCAAAAATTAACAGATGAAATCTTCCTATTCGGAGAAGCTACATTGATAGAGGCTAGAAATATTGGGTTTATAATGGACTCCTATTTTGAAGCCGCGGGTCAAGTCATCCGTTCCTCAAATTCAATTATTTTATTTTTCAATGCCCCCAAACTCCAAAAAATATTTTGGGCTTCATATTGGATTCCCTTCCTCAAAATTATTTAGGAATTCCTCTTTTCATCTAGGTAGGGTGCTCCTCCTTTTGGAATGATCTCTTGTCCTCCTTTGAAAAAAATTTACTTGCTTGGAAAGGCAAGTGGTTTTCCTTTGCTAGCGAAATTTAGCTAATTAGATCTGCACTAAGTGTGCTCCCAATATATATGTTCTCGGTTATGAAATATCCCAAAATGATCCTTCATAAAATCAAGAAAATTCTAGGAACGTTTCTTTGAAAAGGATCGGGGAAGAAAGGAAGGTCCATCGATCAAATGGGAGGAAGTAAAGATGCTAAAAGAGCTAGGAGAAGTAGGGATCCTAGATTTAAGCCTTCAAAATACTACTTTAGGAGCTAAACATATTTGGAATCTCATTTCAAATCCCACAAGTCTTTGGATAGAAATCGATACATAAATACCTCCATAATGGAAAGTTGGAAAACATTAGTACCAATCATGACCTCCCAAGAGGGTCGCATATGTGAGATTTCATTAGTTCTTGTAGGCATGTTTTATCCTCTCTCATCTATGGGAAAATTGGCAATGGAGCTTCTACTAACTTTTGGGAAGACTCATGGAATAGATTCCCATCTCTTGAAGACACTCCAAGGTTTGGATTAGGTCAAGATGGCTACTAAGGTGGCTTGGGGGATAAGGTTGATAATTATGTGTTCCATAATTTAGATGGTTCCCCCTCCCTATCTTGGAAGGACGTAAACATTTTAAAATTCCCATGGGATTCTAAACCACTTATCTAAAAAATCCTCAATGAATGGAGAGTTGGTTTTTCAGCCAAAGAAGATCAACTCCTTTAGTTAGGTGCTAAATTGGGTCAATACTAAGTTAAATAAGGATATGAGTGTCTAATATAATAGGAAGGCAAAGCTCATAAATCTTGGCAAGGTTGCTAGGATGCCAATTTCCTTCCCAATCCAGTGCTTTTAGTTGGCTCATTTATAAAGGTAAGATACTCACTCGGGTTTAGAGAAGGAAGTGGGTATACCAAGGGCCTCAAGATGTTTTCTATGCGAGAAGGAGGAAGAGGATATAGATCATCTATTGCTTCACTTCCCATTTGCCTCACAAGGTGTTGGTCATGGCCATGCCAAATCTATACCTAGCATTAGTACCAGAGAAAACTATTAAGGAGGTTCTTCACTCATGGCCAATTATAGGAATAAATTATTCACTAGGTTTAATTTGGATCTGTAGTCATTTCCTTCTTCTTTGGCATATTTGGTGGGAAAGAAATTTTTGTCTCTTCATAGAAGACTCGTCTTATTTTCATGTAGTTACTCAGAAATTGGAAATTGCTATCTAAAAAAATGTAAGCTTCTACTGTAAAAACATAACATATTTCTCCAGCATAGATGTGGAAATGATGAAATCTTGGTCTCTTATAAAACTTCCAGCCCCATGTGCAATTTTGAAGCAAAGCAAATCTAAATGGGAGAAACATTTGCAGAGGAAGGATAACAAGTGGATTTTTCCCCCTGGGTATCACAAGGTCAATTTAAATGGGGCTTCTAAGGGGAACCTAGGTCTTTTAGAGGCGGTTGTATCCTTCATAATTAACAAGGTGTGTTGATTATTGCTGGTTCATTCCACTTACAAGAAGGGACTTTCAATTTAGCAGAATCCTAGGCCCTCCTTTTTTTGGGTAAAAGGGTAGTTGAATGTGGGAGCTCCCACCTCCACATTGAAGGTGACTCAAAAACTATAGTCCAGGCTGTGTAAAATGTAAAAGCTCTACACTGGGCCCTTGATGTCCACATCACAAATATTATATTTTGGCTTGGAAAGTTGGATTCTTGGAGCATTAGACATGTGTATAGTGAAGAAAATTTAGCAGCAGATCATTTGGCTCATGAAGGGGAGATGAAAATGGAGGAAGCTATCATTTCGAATGACGTAGATAAGTGGCCTAAATTAGCCGGTATCATTGCAAAGGAATCCAAAATTAATGATGATCAAGCGTGACAAGCTTGGCTCATCGGATCTCATTTTTAAAAATAGTGTAATGCCTCATTATCTCTCATTAATGTCTTCTCTTCTTCAGTATCAGAGAGTGATAGGTCGTTGGTTAGTAGTTGTTTATGGCTATTACGCTCTTACCCTACATGTTTTTGAACTCGAGAGATGGCCTTCTACAGAAATGTTTCTTAGTCACTCCTAAATAAAATCTTCTGCATTGGCTCTAGTTCAGTTTGTAACGCTTTGAAGAGTATTGTGGGGGTAAATTATCTGCAGGGGAGTGGATGAGATAGGAAAATTCAAAAATTACATCCACATTTGTCTCCATTCTGTTGCTTATCGGAAAAAACAAAGAGGAGACCATTTTGATAGCCCGCCATATTATTCTGTTGAAGCGTGTTGTGGGTTTCAAGGAAGAATTTTCTAAATTTTTATGCCCTCAGCCTTCTTCAAGCGACGGAAGCAGGGGAGGCTGAATTGGATGCAAGGGAGTGTATAGTTGAGCTAGAAATAAGAAATACAATGCTTTGGGATTTTATCATCATAGTCCATAAGATATGTAGGATGAAGGATTCGGGCCCAACTCACATTTGACCTCTGCATTTAGATTCTCTGGCTACACCAATTGGCCTGATCCATCCAAAATTTATCATCTCATGGTCAAAGGAAAATCCTATTATGAATTCCTTATGAGGGGTGCAAAAGCTAGGGAAGTGGGATGCCACGTCAACAATCACAAAGGAGTGCAGAGTCTGGGAATTATATTGAGGCTAGTGTCATAGAGAAGGTTGATGCAGAGGCTCGTGTCAAGGTGGAGGTTTTAGATTTTTTAGATTAATTTCATGGTTATCTTTTTGCTTAATGGTGTATAATCTAGTCTTTTGTAATTTTGGTATTAGGGTGGGAGTAGTTTCTGCATATTGTGTTGACTGCCTTGTTTTTTGTTATCTAGTCAAACATAGTAATGTAAGGATGGGGCCCCATTAACCTCTCGTTTCATGGCTTTGGTAAAAATTAAAACACACACACACACACACACACACACACACACACACACACACACACATATACATATTGTATAGTATATTTGAAGCGTTGTATTAAAATATTACCGTCACCTACAAAATATGTGATAGGCATAGGTGGTCATCAAATTTAACCCCCGAGAGAAGAAATGGCTCTTTACATAGTTAGTGATGTGAAAGTGTAATTTACTTTTGGTAATACGCCAAAGGAATTTTTTCAACTAGAAGCCTAAGTGAGCTCCGACATTCGTATTGAAAAATAATAATAATGTCCATCCACCATACAAGTCTTATCAACGACCTCCAACTAATTGCATATTTCCTCATGTTTTACTCATAAATTAGCCAAATATGCATAGAATCGAAACCATCCATGTTTTTCATTAATAATTTTTTCAAAAATGCCAAAAACCATATAACTTTTTCTTGTTTTATATGTAGTGATAGAACCGATTGATTCACAATGAACAACAATAGATGAAAAGAAACAATTGTCATATAACCCAATAATTAAATGAAAAACTCAACACATTGAAATCCATTTGTATTGCAAGTTGATTTGAATTTCTAAGAAAGGGTTGCATTCCCCTCAAAAAATTTCTAAAGAGTAATGTTTTATAGTATCTCCAAAAATGAACAACAAATTAACTAAATCACAAAACTAAGGTATGTAATAAAATGGCATCTTTACGTTGAATGCGTCACACAAGTTGAAACCTAATTGCCTTTTAATGGCTTGTGAGTATTCAATTTCATCCTATTCGTCCACGCTCTATCCCATGTCAATGACCTTTAATTAATCTCCACTATCTCGTGTGTTCCCAATAGGCTATTCTATAAAGCCTTGATCCAAAAATAGCTACATCAACATTGTCTTCATGGGGTATTGCTCAAGTTCACATGTATCCTCCATAGCACCATGCCCACTTTGTCCAATTTTATTTTCCACAACATTATCTTATGAAGCAATCTATTTTCTAGGTTTTGAGAAAACCTAGATCAGTTGATACTCCATATCAAAATGGAGATCATCAAATAGAGTCTAGGAAGCTTGGATTTTGTTGGTTCCTTCAATAATTAAAGGGATTTTTACATGGCGTGTTTCAATATTGTAGCGATAGCTAGGGAAATTTTTAGTTTCAGCTCATGCGATCTACAAAAATATCCTAAGACACTTGAGATCTTAAGTATACACTTTTTTTTCTAGCAGATTGTTCATATTAATGAGCTGAATCTGGTGCATACACAAGCTAAATTCACCGGACATCAATGATCATCTACAAGCTTCAAAACTATATTGATCTCGAATGTCCTCACGAAAATTTTGTAAACACAACCATTCCTTCTTCAAGATATTCTTCCATGTAATAAGAAAAGGATTACCTAGGTTTCTTATTTAGGAAAGTTTGAATGAAATGAATTACGAGACATATGGGAGGATAGACACCTTCCTAAAATGATAATTATAGGATTTTAAAAAAATTGGTTTATGGGTCTTATATCCATTGGGCATGATATTTGGTTAACAAAGGTAGTTTTTGTACCTTGCCTTAAATGAGAGGCCCTCACCGACTCACGAACTATAATAAGAAATAAAAAAATGTGATGCTCGGTTAAAACAACCCACTTGAAAAATTATGGTCATACAAATATACTGACCCAGAGAAAACAACCTAGGGTTAGTTAGAAAATTATGGAATAATTTATTTTTATTAGAAGTGTCCGCTGACCAAGTTGCAAGACAACAGCTTTGGCCTATTAGGTTCTAGAACAATTCTAAATTACTAGAACATATTTTTCCTTCATTAACAAACATCAAGTTCGCATGGTTCAAATTTTAGGGTTAGAAGTTTCAGTTAGGTTCAGGGAGTAATTTTACCCCCATAGCCACTCTCTAACAGGCTCAGGGTTCCAACTTTATTTTTCTCATACTTAACGTATTCAAAATTTCCCTAAACCATTTCCATTATATAGTAAATTTGCTCACCTTTTTAGTGATATAAAGAAGTCCTCCTAACTTGGGTTAGAACTCAAGTTATTAACAGAGAGAACTTTAAGGATCAAATTTTCCCCAAAGGGACACATGTCAAGCAGGGGTGAAAGGCAAATTTTGGGATGGAAAGTCGCGGGGTGGCTTTTGGAATTTTTCCTTATGCGGGATAAAATTCCCATTTGCACTCAATGCCTCTGCAGGTCCTCCAGGAGACATGTGGCAGCCTCGAGTCTTCACCGGGGGGAAGAAGTGGCGAAAGATTTCACATTTCGCCCAAGAGGGAGAGAAGTCAAAACAACACCCATGCACTGCGGGTCCGCTAGGGACATGTGGACTCAATAGGCCATCGTGGGGATGAAGGAGAGGGAAAGGTGGGTGGCGGAGATTATTGGAAAATTTCACCGAAGGGGAGATAAGGGGAAAGTTAGATGCGCGCTGGTCCACACATCCGTGGGAGGATTTCAAAAGGCGGGCGTGGGTGTGGGGGCATGCGGGAAATTTTCAAAAATTTCCAAAGACAATTTTTTTAAAAAAAAAGAGTCCTCTACTCCCCACTAACACCCAAAGGCTGCACGTGTGGCATCTGTGATAGGCTACGAGTGGGCAAGGAGAAATGGAATTTTTTTCCAAAATTTTCAAAAAGGTCTAAGGGCAAAAGAAAATGCCGCACCTCCACCGCTGCCCGTGAGGACACATGGCAGCCTCTGATTGGTTGCGGGCTGGAGGAGGAAATTTCAAAAATTTTCCCAAACCAAAAGTTTTCAAAAAAAAAATTCTAAGGATTTTTAATGGAAATTTTTAGGGCTGCGGGCCCTATGAGAAAGTTTTCCCAAATTTTCTGAAAAGGCGAAAAACTTCAAAGTGCCATAACTTGAGCTACAAAGCTTGGATTTGGGCAAAAAAGACTTTCTAGAAATCTCTTGATGCCCTCTTTGCATAAGAAACATAAATTTTATATTTTAATAAATTTTAAGTGGTAAATTTTTCAAAAAGGTTCTGTAGGCTTTTTAAAAAGCCAACTGGTAATTTCCAACTTTCAAATTTGATTAAATTGTATCTCCTCCTTCACTCAACATGCCAAAAATACATGGAGGATTTCTCTAGGGAGGGTTTAAAGTGTTTTAGGAAATTTAATTTTCCAATTCATCCCATTTTGAATTTTGTCCAACAATTGACAGAAAAACGGATGAGGAAGGGATTGAGTTCGATTTTGCAATGGTTAAATTGTTTTCTTAAGTTTTCTTTGTCAATTTGAGTTCCTTGATGGCTTAGCATGCTAAATTATGTCAATTCCAAGTTGATTATTAAGTGAAGGTCTGAACTGTACAATTTGATTGAATTTATTTGCCAGTATTAATCTTACAACAGAGATCTATTTCTTTTAAATATGTATATTAATTTTTATCATTCAAGTGAGGCATTTCATTTCTAAACTAACCCAATAAATTTAGTTTTTTATAACAAATCATTTCAAAGCTAAAATACCAATTCTGATTTCAAATTTTAATATATTTCCAAGGATACAAAACAATATACTTCCTTCATACGTATTTCTTTCCTTTATAATTAAACAAAGATCCCAATCACAATTTGATAATTCAACTCAACACAACAATGCAAATGAGAAATGAACTTGCAATTCTTTATTAACACCAAAGAGAATACATCTTTGCATATTCCATTCCTTGAATGCAATTAACAGAGTTCTATTTCTTTCCAATAACAATACATAATCTACATGTCTTTCACAATTTCAATATCTAACTTCATAATCAAATTACATACATCTTTCTTCAAAAAATACATCTTACAATTTCATCCACAAGTGGGAAAGGATTACAAATAAATATGTCACAAGAGGACCGTGTGAAACTACATTTTTACTTTGCTCCCTAGAGGATAGTAACATGCAAATTTTCTCTTTCTCCAAGTTGATCACAAAAAAATAAGGGGAAAAGGCAATGCTCTCCACCCAACCAAGACATCCAATGAAAGGATAATCCTTCCTTCATCATTGGCTCCCGAGCCCCAACCAAAATACAATAAGATATGCAATTCAACCCATGGAAACAACTGGCTTCCACAACACACAATATTCTTTCAAACATGCACATTTCAATATAAAACATAGTTCAACACAAAACAACAGTTTAACCTGCAATAGAAAACATTCAAATCAAAACTTAGGCTTGATCATGCAAGCCAAAGGAGAAAGGTCTATGGGGAAGCTTCTTATGCCTCCCAATTGAAAATTGGGCATCCACTAGTAATAAACCACCAATAAATTTCACCACACATATACTTATTCCCCCACAAATCCCTCCTTATGCCCCCACAAATTTCTTTATTCCCCCACAAAGTAAGAAATGCAAGCTATTTCTTTTCCATGGTGGATCCCAAACCCAAACTCCCTCTAAAAATCTGATGCCAATGACATTCCCTTATGCCCCCACCACATGGATTCCCCACACCTTCTCCTACACCTTCCCTAAGGCAGTCTACCCAACTAGCCAACAAATAAATCACAAAGCATGCACCATTCACACAACACAACAAGAAAAAGACAACATAAAAGGGAGAGTTAAATTCCTACCTCTCCATGGTTACTTTTATTTCCAACAATGCAAGCTTCAAATGCCAAGAACACGGCTGTTCAAAACAACAATGCCAAGTATGAATTTATCTCTAAACTCCACAATCCACAAGAGCTCCAAACAAATAAAATGCATCCCTAAGGAAGAATGCAAAAACATTCAACAACCCAAAACAAGGAAAGAGTTTGAATTATATAGAAGAGGGAAGAAGAGAGGATGATGTGGATCCATGTAGGATGCCACATCACACATCCTCAAATTCAAACACAAAAGACAAAATCCATTCTCCCAAGCACAATAAAGAGGTGGGTGAAAATATGACAAGTCACTTGCACACTCCAAAAAGCCCACACCTCAAGGGACAACAAATTAAATAAAGTGTAAGAGAGTGCAATTAAAAACATGCAACATGATTAATAAAATTCATTATAAAATGCACAAATCACTTCTCCAACCATAAGTATGGTTGGTAAATTAAATTTAGAGCCATGGGACAAGTTTTACTTGTCCCACAAGCCTCAAAAACATCCCCCAAGGACAAATTCGAATTTATCATGGAGGTGGAGTATTTCATACTCCAAAACTGACTTATAAAAGATCTTACACACACTTACACATCCCTTACATATTTAATACAACCATCCAACAACTCATATAATTACTTTTTCCATATCTCAATTTTATTTATTAAATTTTAACATATGATTCCTCACATTAATCTACCATATTTTAATTAATTAAAAGAAGGGACAAATTACTAATAAAATACATACAAACAAATAAAGGAAATCCCCACATATATGGGAATCAGAACAAAACAACACACAACACAATAAAACAAGTTGCCATGGTGACCTTGTCGAATTCACTTAGAATTCCATTTTGGTTGGTCTCCGATCCCCGATTTTTGTTGTGATATTTTTAACCTGAAAATACAAATACCTCCTTCAGCCTTGTGGCCATATCGGAACATCCAATATGATACAATTAAAATCACAAAATCATATAAGTGAATCACAACAACATCAAGTAACAACTACATCAATTACATTTTTAATCAACAACTATATCATCATCAAATAATATCCATTTTCTAGATCAACTCATAATATCTAAATCACATGTTTAACAACATCCATAAAAATCTGTGTTAAATAATATATCATCATCCACATATAAGGTGTCTCTAATTGATCATGCATCATAATCAAATCAAGATCAACAAATAATCCATGATAAATGTCTAACAACGTACTAAATACAAACATAATAATGTCTATACTTGTAATCACAATATCAAAATAGGTATAAAAAAGGTGTCAAAGGGAAGTGGGCGCACTACATTCCCCTCTCCTTAGACTCAACTTCCTCTTGAAGTAACTTGGAACAAATGTGAAAACTAAAATCGTAATGAAGTAGCATTCTCCCATGAAGTTGCGGTCTCGTCATATCATCTGTCCCACTTGCACTCGGACCTAATCAACCTCTCTACCTCGAATTCCCAGGGTCCCGCGATCTAATATGCGAATGAGATCCACCATCACTTGCCCCTAATCCTGCACCTATAATGATATCCAATCTAACACATGAGAAGGATCTACAATATATCTCCCGAGAATTGAAACATGAAAAAAATCATGTATGCGAGACAAGCTAGGTGGAAATGCTAGACAAGGCCAAAAGGGCCGATATGCTCCAAGATCTCAAAGGGACCAAAAATCTAGGAGCTAACTTAGAAACTTTTCCATAATGGATAGGGCTCTTGTGTGGCCCGACACAAAGAAAACCTACATGCCCACATCAAAACTACGATCGATTTTATGTTGATCTACATACTTCTTACCCGCCTTTCATGTGCCTCTTGCAATCTCTTCCCGATCAACACCACCTATTGCTTCATGTCACCGTAAAAGAGATGGTCCAAGAGATACTCTTTCCTCTAACTCTCGTCCTAGCTAAGGGGTGTCCCGCACTCTCTACCATACAAAGTCTAAAAAGGAGCCATGCCTATAGAACTCTGGAAAATATTATTTTAGGTAAACTCCACTAAATACAGTCCTCCTCCCATTTAGACTATTGATACATCACACACATCCCGAGCATGTCCTCTAAAATTTGATTCACTCACTCGGTCTATCCATCTGTCTCGGGGTGATATGTTGTCTGAAGTTGATTCTCATCCCGAGGACATACCGTGCATGGTAGTCCGTAAATGTGAAGTGTACAACGGATCGTGGTCAAAATGATCTTCTACGAAATCCCGTGACAACCCGACAATCTCATCCAAATATACCCAAGCCATTTCTCTATCTATACAAGTGGTCTTCACTAGAGAAAAGTGAGCCACTTTCATCAATTTATCAACCATGACCATGATGGCGTCGTGGTGATATCTTGACATCGGTAGCCCAATAATGAAATCCATGGAAATGGTGTCCCACTTCCATTCAAGTATAGCATGAGGATAAAGAAGGCCTGTTGGATGTTCATGATTGGCCTTAACTCTTTGGCACTCCAAACATCATGACACAAATTGGGCCACGTCTCGACAAATTCCTCTCCAATGATACAATTGTCGCAAGGTGGCATGCATCTTCTTCACTCACAGGTGGGTGAATAGGGTGCACGATGTGCCTCCACCAAGATGTCCCTTCGCCTCAAGCCTCCATCTTTGAGAACATATATCCATCCTCTATGCCTAATAAGACCATCTATCTATAAGGAAAAACCATCAAACTTCCCCTTAAGGGTCTCTCATTACTCGATCTCTGCTGCATCGCAATGTAGAAGCCGTTAAGAGGAAGTTGTTGAATAATCCTACTCCATAACTCTATGCTCACCGATGTGGCCATATCCACATTTCTCTATCTTCTACCACATTCTCCTTCCCCTTCACATGCTCTATCTCCATGTCATACTCACAAAGAAACTCCATCTAACGCCGCTAACAAGCATTGAGATTGGGCTGCTTGAACAAATGGCGAAGACTCAAATGATTTGTCTTGAGTGTGAATCTCTTGCCAAGAAGAAAATGTATGAATTTAACCAAAACATTTACAACTTCTGCAAAGCTCATGATCACGGGTAGGATAATTAAGCTTTGATATTTGAGTTTACGAGGCTCAAAATCCACTACTCTTCCCTCCTACATCCACACACCTCTAAGGCCTACCAACGAAGCATCCGTACAAACAAAGAACTCACCCTATGTATCCGACACTACAAAAATAGGTGTTGTAGTGAGGCACTCCTTTAGTGTCTTGAAGGCCTGCTCACATCTATCCAACCAAACAAACTTTTTCCCTTTCACATGAAGAGAATGATAGAGTGCGTAATCCGATAGAAGTCCTAAACAAATCTCCAGTAGTATCCTGCTAATCCCATGAAGCTACGCACCTCGGTCACTGTAGTGGGTGCTGGAAAATCCATAATGGCTCTAATCTTGGAAGGATTGATGTGATACCTTCCCTAGAAATAATATGACCCAAATATTGTACCTCTATGTCTGAAAGAAAGCACAATTCTCCAAGTTCCCGTAAAGTTGCTACTCCCGAAGACACTGAAGAACCTAGCGAAAGTTCTTCTCATGCTCCTCACATGTACATGAGTATATCAAAATGTCATCTAGGAAGATGAGCATGAAGTGATCTAAAAATGTCTTGAATACCCCATTCATCAAACTCATGAACATTGCGGGGCATTAGTCAAACCAAAAGGCACCACTGTGAACTCATAGTGTCCATATCTCATGCGAAAGGCGGTCTTATGAATGTCTGCCTCCAAAATCCTCATCTGATGGTACCCTAATTAAGATCAATCTTAGAGAAAACTGTGGCTCCCTTCATCTAATCAAACAAGTCCTCAATACACGGAAGTGGATAACGATTCTTGATCGTTACCTTGTTCACCGGCGGTAATCCATACACAACCAAAATAATTCATCCTTGTTCTTCACAAAGATCATCGATGCACCCCAAGGGGATACACTAGGATGGATACAACCCTTCTCCAAAAGGCCCTCAAGCTGCAACTTGAGCTCACAGAGCTCTGGGGTGGTCATCCGATAAGGTTCCCATGAGATAGGCTCTGCTCCTGGAACTAGATCTATATGAAAATCAATCTCACGTGGGGGTGGTAACCCCGGTAGCTCCCCTAGAAAGACATCTACAAACTCTCTCAAAATGGGATGATCATCTAGTGATGGTCCACTAGGCCCATCCTCTGATTTGTCACTAACTATAACAACATACATCTGACAAACCCGTCACACACACACTTCTTAAGCTGCATAACAGAAATGGTGTGAATAGAAACGGTCTCTTGACCCCTGAAATCACATACGCAACTCCCAAATCATCTACACAAGATATAGTCTTGTGGTAATAATCCATCCTGGCCCTATGTGTAGATAACCAATCCATACCCAAAATGACTCCATACGAGCCCAAAGGAAGGATACAAAGATCTAAGGTAGTGGTGAAAGGTCCCAAATCCACTACATACTCCTTAACTAAGGAGTCTACGAGAGATATTGGATTCGAAGCCATCTCGACATCCCAACTAAGACCCTACCTAACTCACTACCACTAGCACCTCGCATCACTCTACTAAAGATGGTGCAATGAAAGAATCAGAAGAACCAGAATCAAACAATACAAAGGTAGGAATACCACTAATGCTACTGTGGTCTCAATGATGTGCTTTGGTGCTCTTCCTAGTGGTTCTCAACCACTACATAAATCCTATGGCTATGTCCCATGTCACCAACAGATCGGTGCTCAAAATCTATGTCTTACCCTTGTTGTTAGGGTTTTGTGGGCAATCTATCCAAAGTATCCAGTAACTCCACAACCAAAATATCCTCCTGATCCTCCCAATGAGTAGCACCTCTAATAGGTGCCCTAAAATCCGTGGTGGTGTGGACCCTAATGATCTAGCCGAGTTCCGCTAAGGTCTTTCTTTGTGAAGCTCCCACCGACTAAGCTCTAAGTCCACCCCGTGTCTTGATATGACCCTTAGGGAGGCCCCATACTCCAACCTCTCGTGCATCATCTCTTTTTGGATGTATATGAGGTGGGCGGGACTATTATTGCTACTGCTGGGTGTGGCCTAAAGGATGACTATGTTATACCTTGCCACACGAGAAGGGTACTAACCCCCTTGACCTATCATCTTACATCTGTTGTATGCAGTCCAAACTCGGTCTCTATCTATCTTTGGGTCTTCCCTCGAGTCTCCTCTGTAATATAGACCTTATCGATGGCCTCTGCTAATGTCTTTGGGTAGTGAATCCATATTGCACCTCCAATATCTAAATTTAGGCCTTGGATTAACCTTGTGAATCTGCACTGCTCATCCTACATATACTTTACATACTACAGTAGATCCAGAAATCTACTCTCACACTTTGCTAAAAGAAAGAGATGCTATCGAGGTCATGGAACTCATCGATCCTCTACTATATGAACCTCCGTGACAAATACCTACTCTTGAATCACTCCTCAAAAATCTCCCAGGTCATTGTCTCATAATCTACATGGATCTTCTACTCCTCTGTCCTCCACCATACTCCTGCTCCATCCCTCAGTAGATGGATCGCAACACGAGCTTTCGTGTTGCTAGAACAAGGACAAATCTTGAAGTAAAATACTCAAGCTCACTAGCCAAGCCTCTGCCTAAAATCCACCCATGTCACTTGAGTAATATGAAGGTTGAAGCTTCGGGATCTCCTGATGTGATTTGTTGTTGTGGTTTGGCAGCCTCTAGGTCTCTCTACACGCTCATCCCTAAGATTAGGGCTCTAAGACCCTCTATATGCTCGAACTCTTGTCACCCCGTCTCCTAGGTGGCGACTCTACTCTGGATGACTCCGTATGGGAGTTCTCTCCTTTATGCTCCTCGTTGGGTCGAGGAAATACCTAACCCTTGATAGAAGGGGCTTTGTCATGATTAGCTGCATGTCCTCCTCCTAATCCTCCGCGTAGTGTGGCATTAACATCCTAAAGCATCTATAGAATATGAGGTAGGATAGCTACTACACCCTGATCTGGTCATGGTGGTGGTGGTGGTGAGTTTGAGTCTCTATGAAGGTTCTTCTCACTCCATCTGAGCCTCTTGCACAAGACCAAAGCAAGAGTTATTTTATTTTGTTAAGTTTTTCACAACTTCCATGTTTACTAAAATACACAAATTCTAGCTTAAGTTGTTTTCTAGGTTTAAAAGTGTGCTAGGTTTAAGTTTCATGTCTCAAGTTTTCTAGTGTGCCCAATGGTCCAAGCCTTTGAACCACTGCTCTAATACCAAGTGTGATGCCCTGGTTAAAACAACCCACTTGAGACCTAAGAAACAACCTAGGGTTAGTTAGAAAATTATGGAATAATTTTTTTTATTAGAAGTGTCTCTGCAACCAAGTTGCAAGACAACAATTGGCCCTATTAGGTTTTGAAAAAGTTCTAAATTACTAGAACATATTTTTCCTTCATTAACAAATATCAAGTTTGCATGGTTCAAATTTTAAGGTTATAAGTTTCGCTTAGGTTTAGGGAGTAATTTTATCCCCATACCCACTCTCTAACAGGCTCAGAGTTCCAACTTGATTTTTCTCATACTTACCATATTCAAAATTTCCATCAATCATTTCCATTATATAGTAAATTTTCTTACCTTTCCTAAGGTGATATAAATAAGTCCTCCTAACTCCTTGTAAACTCAAGTTATGAGCAGACAGACTTTAGGGATCAAATTTTCCCCAAAGGGACACGTGTCAAGTAGGGGTGAAAGGAAAATTTTGGGATGGCGGGTCATGGGATGGCTTTTGGAATTTTTCCTTGCATGGGAGAAATTCATTTGCACCCCATGCCTCCGTGGGTCCTCCAAGGACACGTGGTGGCCTCAGAGTCATCGCCGGGAAAACAAAGGAAGGGCGGAGCGGCGGAAGAATTTGGGGCATTTTGCCCAAAGGGAGAGAAGTGAAAACAATGCCCATGTGCTTGTGGGTCCGCTAGGGACATGTGCCACTCAATAGGCCATTATGGGGACAAAGGAGAGGAAAAGGTGGGCAGAAGATTATTGGTGAATTTCTCCGAAGGAGAGATAAGGGGAAAGTTAGGCGCATGGGTCCATCATCCGTGGGAGGATTTCAAAAAGGTAGGGCGCGTGTGCGGGCCATGGGGAAATTTTCAAAAATTTCCAAAGAGAAAATTTTTTAAAATAAAACATGTTCCTCCACCGCCCCCCCTCCTAGCATCGAAAGTTGCCATGTAGCACCTATGATAGGCCGCGAGCCGGTGGGGAGAAATGGAAATTTTTTTCCAAAATTTTCAAAAAGGTCTAAGGGCAAAAGAAAATGCCGCACCTACGCCAAATGCGCCTCGTGAAGACATGTTATAGCCTCTAATCTGTTTGCAGGGCGGTGGAGGAAATTTCACAAATTTTCCCAAACCAAAATTTTTCAAAAAAAAAATTCTAAGGATTTTTAATGGGAATTTTTCAGCCACGGGCATGCCAGGAAAATTTTCCCAAATTTTCTCTCCAAGGCATAAAAACTTCAAAGTACCATAACATGAGCTAGAAATCTTAGTTTTGGAAAAAAGGGACTTTATGGAAATCTCTCGATGCCCTCTTTGCACAAGAAACATAAATTTTATATTTTGATAAAGTTTAAGGGGTAAATTTTATAAAGGATTTGCAGGCTTTTAAAATCCAACTGGTAATTTCCAACTTTCAAATTTGATTAAATTGTATCTCCTCCTTCACTCATCATGCCAAACAGACATGGAGGATTTCTCTAAGGAGGGTTTAAAGTGTTTTAGGAAAGTTAATTTTCCCAATTTATTCCAACTTGAATTTTGTCCAACAAATGATAGAAAACGGCCGAGGAAGGGATTGAGTTCGATTTTGCAATGGTTAAATTGTTTTCTAAAGTTTTTTTTTCAATTTGAGTTCCTTGATGGCTTAGCATGCTAAATTATGTCAATTCCAAGTTGATTATTAAGTGCATTTCTGAAATGCACAATTTGATTGAATTTATTTGCCAGTATTAATCTTACAACAAAGATCTATTTCTTTTAAATCTGTATATTAATTTTTATCATTCAAGTGACGCATTTCATTTCTAAACTAACCCAATACATTTAGTTGTTTATAAAAAATCATTTCAAAGCTAAATTACCAATTCTGATTTCCAATTTTAATATATTTCCAAGGATACAAAACAATATACTTCCTTCATACGTATTTCTTTCCTTTACAATTAAACAGAGATCCCAATCACAATTTGATAATTCAACTCAACACAACAATGCAAATGAGAGATGAACTTACAATTCTTTATTAACACCAAAGAGAATACATCTTTACATATTCCATTCCTTGAATGTAATTAATAGAGTTCTATTTCTTTCCAATAACAATACAGAATGTACATGTCTTTCACAATTCCAATATCTAACTTCATAATCAAATTACATACATCTTTCTTCACAAAATACATGTTACAATTTCATCCACAACAAGTGGGAAAGGATTACAAATAAATATGTTTTCACAAGGGACTGTCAAACTACATTTTTCCTTTGCTCCAGGACAACAACATGCACATTTTCTCTTTCTCCAAGTTGATCACAACAAAAGAGGGGAAAGGCAATGCTCTCCACCCAACCAAGACATCCAATGAAAGGAGAATCATTCCTTCATCATTGGCCTCCGAGCCCCAACCAAAATACAATAATAGATGTAATTCAACCATGGCAACAACTCGCTTCCACAACACACAATATTCTTTCAAACATGCACATTTCAATATAAAACATAGTTCAACACAAAACAACCATTTACAACTCGCAATAGAAAACATTCAAATCAAAACTCAGGCTTGATCATGCAAGCCAAAGGAGAAAGGTCTATGGGGAAGCTGCTTATTCCTCCCAATTGGGAATTAAGGGCATCCACCAAGAACAAACCACCACTAAATTTCATCACATATATCTTTATGCCCCCACAAATCCCTCGTTATGCCCCCCACAAAGTAAGAAATGCAAGCTATTTCTTTTCCATGGTGGATCCCAAACCCAAACTCCCTCCACAAAATCTTATGCCAATGAAATTCCCTTATGCCCCCCCACATGGATTCCCCATAGCCTTCTCCTACACCTTCCCTAAGGAAGTCTACCCAACCAACCAACAAATAAATCAAAACATGCACCATTCACACAACACAACAAGAAAATGACAACATAAAAAGGAGAGTTAAATTCCTACCTCTCCATGGTTACTTTTGTTTCCAACAGCAAGCTTCAAATGCCAAGAACACAGTTCAAAACAGCAATGCCAAGTATGAAGTTATCTCCAAATTCCTCCACAATCCACAAGAGCTCCAAATAGCAAAAATGCACCCCCAAGGAAGAATGCAAAAAGGTTCAACAACCCAAAACAAGGAAAGAGTTTGAATTATATAGAAGAGGGAAGAAGAGAGGATGATGTGGATCCATGTAGGATTCCACATCACACATCCTCAAATTCAAACACAAAAGACAAAATCTATTCTCCCAAGCACAATAAAGAGGTGGGTGAAAATATGACAAGTCACTTACACACTCCAAAAAGCTCACACCTCAAGAGACAACAATGTTTAAAGCGTAAGAGAGTGCAATTAAAAACATGCAACATGATTAATAAAATTCATTATAATAGTCACAAATTACTTCTCCAACTATAAGTATGGTTGGTAAATTAAATTTAGAGGCATGGGAAAATTTTACTTATCCCACAAGCCTCCAAAAACATCCCCCAAGGACAAATTCGAATTTATCATGGAGGTGGAGTATTTCATACTCCAAAACTAACTTACAAAAGCTCTTACACACATTTACACATCCCTTACATATTTAATACAACCAACCAACAACTCATATAATTACTTTTCCCATATCCCAATTTAATTAATTAAATTTTAACATATGATTCTCACATTAATCTACCATATTGTAATAAATTAAAATAAGGGACACATTACTAATAAAATACATACAAAAATGAATAAAATTAACCACATTAATAAAATGCACAAACCCATGGTCACTTATAAAGGAAATCCCCACAAAGGAATCCCTAACAAAACAACACACAACACATTAAAACAAGTTACCATGGTGACCTTGTCGAATCCACTTAGAATTCCATTTTGGTTGGTCTCGATCCTCCGATGTTTTGTTGTGATATTTTTAATCTGCAAAATACAAATACCTCCTTCGGCCTCATGGCCATATTAGAACATCCAATATAATACAATTAAAATCAAAAAATCATCTAAGTAAGTGAATCACAAGAACATCAAAGTAATAACTACATAAATTACATTTTTAATCAACAACTATATCATCATCAAATAATATCCATTTTTTAGATCAACTCATAATATCTAAATCACATGTCTGAACAACATCCATAAAACATCCATGTCAAATAATATATCATCATCCACATATAAGTGTCTCTAATGCCCATCATGCATCATAATCAAATCAAGATCAACAATAATCCATGATCAATTTCTAACAACATACTAAATCAAAACATAATAATGTCTATAATGTAATCACGGTATCAAAATAGGTATCCAAAAGGTGTCAAAGGGAAGTGGGCACTATAAAAATCTTAACAAAGCCCATTTCACCCATAGTATTTCAAAATATTTTATTTAGTTTTATATTTATCGGGACAATTGTTACTTCCTATAACTGATGGATAATTTTTATCGTATTCACTAAGTAAAACCTCCATATGGCTTAACATAGATGCATATAATATTACTCTTAAGCTCACTACAATTTTTCATATAGTCATCTCATGTTACTAATCTAGAGGAAATTTTGAAGTCAATATATTCCCTAAACATCCCTAAACCATGACCAAATAATAGAGCATCTCGAGATCTTTCCGACGATATATAGAACTCGAAAATGGAGCTCATATGCAAACATTATCACAGTCAAAGATGGTTTAAAAATGGGTCAAACTTGGTCAACTGGACAATTTGGACTTGACATGTGCTAGAAGTAAAAAAATGGAAAAAATGTTCAATGCATTATTTTTAATGTTAGTCTTTGTCACTCGTAATTGGACAAATGGGCCCCGTTATTTCCTAGTTGGGGCCCCTTAGCCAGATCGAACCACTTTTTAAGAGGGCTTCATTTAACACCTTTTCTTCATATTAACAATGTCACAAATGTAATTATATATGCATTATATTATTATTATACAATGAATGTGGTAATATATATATATATATATAATATTTCGTTATTCAGGCATTGGATCGAGCCATGACCACCATTTCGACAATCTTTCCATACATCCTCCTAACTGGACATTGGACACAAGTCGACTGATTTACATGCAACTTAGTGGGGTGGTCAACTCCCACCGAATGAACTTATCTCTCCACTTTTCTCATCCACATCTTTGTCTTAACTCCTCGTATGCCATGGAAATTATATATATAGCTCCCTCGAGATCAATATTGGTGTAGCGGTTCAAACATAGCTGACCACATATACATGGCACCCCACAACTTGGCGAGACCATTTGACCTCTCAAACTAGGTACATACGTGGTGGGTAAACAAACCTCACATCTCAACCCAACAGATTTGGAATCCCAAACAATGTTTGTAACGAGCTCATCATGGTGAAGAAGACAATGCAAAGGTGTGGCCATAGCCACAAGGAGATAGGGAATTTAAGCCGCTTTAAACCACAAATCTATTCTTTGCCCCCTCAATGTGGGATAAATCCCCATATATTAGCGAAGCGGCTAAAAAGGAGGTCGAGGGGTCAAACCAAGACCAATGAGTTTCAAAAAACTCACTCGTTGATTGAGTTAGATATTTCAACGATCTAAAACCAAGATCACCGTTATATGAAAAAGCATTTTGGAGCTCTTTGTTTAAGGGGCATAATAGAGAAAGTTTCATAAAATATTATATTTAAGGCACTAAAACTCAACACTAGAGCTCAAGTGAAGTAGTGATTTGTTCAAAATTCCGATACGCTCGTGATGGTATAATTTTTCTCTCATTTTGGACTTTTGTGATGTTTTCTTATGTTATGGAAATCACATGAAGAAAAATATCATAAGGGAAGAACCTTTGCAAGTGATTTAGGAAGGTGAAAGACAAGCATTGAGCTCTACCATCATCTTGTTGATGTGGAATCACAACACCCCTAATTATTACAACTCGAATGAATGAAACCGCAAGTGCGATTGCATAACATGGAGCTTTTCCCAAAGTGTGGGACTTTACAATTGGGAAAGCTCTCTAGATGAAGGTTAGTTCCTATTCCTCTATTCTAATACACACACTCAAATTGTAGAGGATCTATCCTAAAATCTACTCTAACTTTCCAAGGAGATATGGTTGAAAAGATTGAAAAAAATTAAACCTAATCTACATGAGGTGATGCACCAAAAGGAATGTTGAACACTTTCTTTGCATGGAGATGAAAACCAATAAGTTTTGAAGGGGATGAATACACACCACAAGTCAACCAATTGTTATGAATTCATTCACCATTAAACATAAACCATTAAATATGTAACACAATTTAACATGCACAGTTAACCAAAATTACAATGAGAGATCAAGAGAATGTAATGAACATAAGAGATGGTTGAAATTCATCCACAAACTTATATTATTGCTCCACAAATTTGATATAGTGCATTACAATGGCTAAGAGGCAATAATTTTCATTACAACTTTAATGGGAGGTTTAAACTCCACAAATTCACTTACAAATAAGAGAAGAAGGGAGGTGTAAAGAAAGATTATCCAACCTTTTGAAATGAGCCCCTCCTCTATGTTATATAGGAAGAATAAGAGAGAGGGAAAGAGAGGAATTCAAAATTCAGAACTTTGGGCATTTGATTTTGGAGTTTTGTTACTTGTTCATCCACTTGATTCATGAAACCTCTGAAACTATGAAACCCCAAAGTCTAAAATTCGAGAATTTCTAGTTTCGGACTTCAATTTTCAATTTTATGCATTGGGGCTTCAATGTTCAAATGCCAAAACCCCAAGTAAAAATTTGGACTTTGGTTTCATACCTTTGTATTTTCGAGGCTCGGGTATCGGGGTTTTCTAGTTTTAGGATTTTGTGTTTCAAGATTTCGGGGTTTCGGGTTTTGGGATTTTGGGGTTTCAAGTTTTAGGATTTCGGGGTTTGGGTTTGGGATTTAAGGGGTTTTGAGTTTTCAAGATTTTGGTTTTCAGGGCTTTAGGTTTCGGGATTTTGGGGTTTCAAGTTTCGGGATTTCAGTTTTGGGATTTTAGGGTTTTGGGTTTCATACCTTTTTTCTCCCGTGTGGCACTGTTTCACCATGAGTTCCAAGACTTCAAACTCCAAAATTGACCTTCCTTTTATGCGTTGAACTCGAATTTTAGAGCTTTGCGCTCCTGTATCCGAGGTTTCACCATTTTTTATTTGGGCCTACCTTCAAATGCCATCACCTCCGAAGTCTAAATTTCAGACTTTGGAGCTTATTCATTTCCTGAACACCTCTGTAATGTGCTCGACCTGCCTAACCTATTGTTAGACAATCCCAAAGTGTGATCTCTCCTAGCTGAATCGATCCCTCATTTTATTTATATGGGGGTCATGTTTGTAAAATTTCTCCTAAGTTGAAAAATCGGATAACATGTGATTCAAAGGTCTAAAAATATGGTATTGTAGGTTTGATCTATTTCTTATTAATTATAAGGGTTAATGTACTTGCAATTCAAACAATTTTAATGGATTGGTTCTAAACAAACTCAAGGACACATGAATTATGAACTCTATAAACAACCCTTGTGTTGTTATTTCTACATTTTCCTTTCAGTACTTGATTATTTTCAATAATTAAATTCATAATTTGAATATGGATGTAATAATTAATCAATAATAGACAATTTTGGGAAAAACAATGAAATCGGGTAAATTGTAATATGAATTTTGAAAGGATTTGATCAAATAGTGAATTAAGGGAATTAAAATTTAGTTTTGGATCAGTCATAAATCATATTCTAATCAATTTTGGTTTAATCAAAATCGATAAAATTTATGAATTTAAAAGATCTGGAAAACAATTGAAATAGTGAAATTATTACTTACGTTTTCGGATCAAGTTTTTATCATATTTTGCTCGATAATTTTTTTCAGTTGAATCTTATTTTTGTGATTACTTCATTTTTATAGTTGTTTCTTGAATGGGAAAAGTGTAGTGTTCACCATGATATACAATGTCTAAATAGGTAAATCTTGATGAGATTGAGGTTTACAATCACCGAGATCCAGGAAGAGAACTCTCTCTTGAGATCCAAGTATTACTCCTTAGAAGAGGAGAATGCTGATTGAAATCAAAATTGTAAACAGGGATGATCTCTTGGTAAATTTGTAGAATGGTAATCGAGAAAAGGAAATATCTTTAACTTTAGATGCGAAACAATGACTAATAAAAGAAGCGCAAGTTTTTCACCACCTAATTATGAGTCTTCTTCCCGATCATACTCAAATTTCGATTCAAGTAACAATATTTTTGGATCTTTTGTAAATTTCACTAAAGGTATGGGATCTAAATTATTGAATAAAATGGGTTTTATTGGGAATGGCATTGGTAAGAACAACAAAGGAATATCTAGCCCAATACAGGGTCGAGGACCATCCTCGTTATAGTTTGGAATTTTCTAATGTGGCAATGGATATTGGAGAATCCTCTAAGCATGTTGATGGAAGAAGAGCTTCGATAGAAAAGTGTATACCCCACTAGTATGATAAAATAAATTTGGTAATAAAAATTAGTGAAGAGGTAATGAGATTCAACCTCTATTTTGTTATCAAAATCATAAGTTGGGGAAATTTTTCAAAACTTATGCGGATCCACTCTTTCAATTTGAAATTTTTTTTTAATATATAGAAAATGATGAATGCTTTTCCTTGCACTTTTTGTGGATTGTGTAATCATTTTATTGCCTTTTACATTATAAGACAAGTATTTCTTGTAGAAGTGGTTTCCCAATGAGCTTAATGTAAAAAACCAATCTCATAGCTTTTAGGCAAGAAATGGTAAAAATATTTCCTCATCTAAAAAGGAGAAAAAGAGGAATTATTGCACTCATTGTCACATGAGTGGACACAAGGTTGAAAACTACTAGAGACTTCACCAAACAAGGCATTCGATGAATGGTAAGAAAAAAATGGTTTACAAGGTAAAAAACTTGTTAATCCACCGGTTAAAAATGAATCAACCTTGGATCTATCCATAGATAATCCATAGATGATTCCATTCTATTTTGATATGGAAAATGAAAAATCATGTGATTTAGATAGATTTATATTTGCATAGCTGTAATTGATGAATAACATGCATTATTTTCAAAGCATTTGTGGGATTCTAATGTATTTGAAAGAAAAAAATTCCCATATTTTCATTTTCTTTGAAATTTGATAAATGTTGTTACCTATAGGGAAAATCTAAGGGACAGGTTAATCATACTCAGATTATACTTCTCACTTGTTAAGGATGAAAAATCCATTTCTCTTTTTAGAAGCGAGTATGCATGCGATTCGGTGGACATTGGTATAATGATTACTTTTAGAAATTTCCATTTCAAGTGACATATTTTGTTGAATCTCATTGAGAAAATACGAGACACCTTTTTTGTTTTGTAATTAATATACAAACTTGTTTGAGTCCATATCTACATAGGGTATTTACACGAATACCCTTATTATTGGGCATTGATTTAACTACCCTATGTGGTTACAATTGGATGAATATTTATTTCTCTAACAAACTAGCATGTAGATGTTGTTTGGTGATCAACTCTGATAAATAAATCCGTTATCGATTATGGGCATGCATAAAATTGATTCTATCCATTTTACAATTCAAAATGGTTGTTGTGATAGATATTACATTTACATATTCACGTGATTCGATTTTTACTATATATAGTTTGACATGTATGGTCTAAACACTATAAATAGTTATATTTGCGATGTTGAAAATTCCATAGGGACACTAGACACGAGCTATTTTTGACATGTAGTTGTCTTCTAACACTGATATATTTGGGTGGAATTGAATTTTTAAGTGATTGGATGTATCACAAAGTATCGATTGGAAAATTTATTTCTATTGTTTAATGGGTGTTATTATATGATCGATTATTTGTGATGGATTGGCCCGAGTGGGATTTGATAGTTCACAGTTGTTTGCGGGTGTTGACAGATCGTAGAGTATATTTATTGGACACTTTCTTTCTATTGTTGAATGGGTGTTTTTATCTGATCAATTTTTTTGTGACTAGCTACTCAACAATTTGCATTAATTTAACCCATAATGTTATTTCTGGATCCTATATGTGATTGTGAAATGCAGAATGAGTTAGCAATATTTGTGGGTGGAAAATAACTTTTTGTGGACAAAACACTTTCCCAATTGAGAGGAGTGATCCCTATGTTGCCAATTAAAGTGAATATGTTCCCTAAACCTTCCTAAACCATGACCGAAGGATAGAGAATCCTGAGAGATTTATGACTATATCAAGCACTCAAAAAATGGAGCTTGTATGCAAAAGTTATCGCATGTCAAAGATGGTTTTAAAATGGGTCAAACTTGGTCAAATAGCCAATCTAGACTTAACACGTGGTAGAAGTAAAAAATGGGAAAATGTAAAACCTTTTTGTTTTAAACATTAGTCTTCATCACTCATAATCATATGGGTGGGCCCTGCTACTTTTTGGCTAGGGGACCTTATCCAAGATCGACACACTTTTATGAGGGGTTCCATTGTCACCTTTTCTTCATATTAGCACTATCACAAATTTCATTATATATGCCTTATATTGTTATTATATAATGAATATAGGAATATATATATTTTTGTAGTGTAGTTTAATTATGCAGGAATTAGAAGCGAGTAAGGGGTAGCTCGACAAGATGGCCATATATTCTCCTAACGACATTAGACACAACTCGACTCTGATTTACATGCAAATGGTGGTGTGGTCAACTCCCCAACATTTCATAACATAGCCAACCACATACACGTGACACTAAACAACTCGGTGAGACCATTTGGCCACTCCAACTATGCACTAGTGCCACATACATGTCGGGTTCACAAACCTCATAGCTCGACCTAACTAATTTGGCGGTCCAAACATAGTGCATAGCCACCTCATCATGGAAAACAAAAAAATGTAGAGGCATGGCCACAACCACGATGAGATAGGGCGATTAAGACCATTTTAAACCCCAAATGCATTCTTCACCCACTCATGTGGGATAAACCACCACATAGATTAATGAACTAGATAAAAGGACGTTGAGGTGGTCAAACCATGGACCAATGGGTTTCAAAATAAATGTCTCACTGATTGAGCTAAATAGATTGGTGAGTTGTAAAAAAGCTCACTGCTATATGAACAAATCTTTTTGGAGGTATGAGAAAGGGGCATAATTGAGCAAGTTTAAAAATAATTATTTTTGATGCACTAAATGTCAAAAAAAGATCTTAGAGTGAACTAGTTATTTGTTCACAATTTTGACACACTCATGACAATATAATATTTTTCTCATTTTAGAGTTAATGTGATGTTATTTTATGCTATGGAAGTCACATGAAGACAAAGATCCTAAGGGAAGAACCTCTACAAGTGATTTAGGAAGGTGAAAGACAAGAAATGAGCTCCACAAGATTTTTGAAGGTATGAAAATATAGTATTGTAGGTTTTGATCTATTTCTTGTTAATTGTAAGGGTTTATGTACTTACAATTCGAACAATTTTAATGGATCAATTCTAAACGAACTTGAGGACGTAGGAATTCTGAACCCTATAAACAATCCTTGTTTTATTATTTCTACATTTTCCTTTTAGTACCTAATTATTTGTAATAATTAAATTCATAATTTCAATATGGATGCAATAATTAATCGGTAATAGACAATTTCGGAAAATAGTGAAATCGGGTAAATTATAATCTAAATTTTGAAAGGCTTTGATCAAATAGTGAATTAAAGGGAATTAAAATTCAGTTTTGACTCAATCATAAATCACATTAAAATTAGATTCTGATCAAATTTGGATTAATTAAAATCCAGAAAATTGATGAATTTAAAAGATCCTAGAAAATAGTTAAAAAAGTGAAATTATTACTTACATTTTGGATCAGTTACTCAATACTTATTTCATCATGTCCCACACTTTTCTATATATCAATAGGAATGTTAATGATGAGATACTACACCCTTAATCATATATCTTATATTGGATGTATATATAGCTGACTTATGGCTATCATAAATTCTTATCATTATGTATCTCTTTCATATATGTTATATTTTCATTAGTGGGTTGGCCTTGGTGTTGGCCATAGCATATGAATAGTATATATAGAGGTTAGTAGGTAGTAGTTTATCATCATTGGAGCATTTAAGTATTATTGTATGGTTTGGAGGTTGCCCCTTGAAGTGGCGAAGCTATTCTAATTGTATATTGAGATAATTATTCTAGAATATTGTGTTATTTGGTGTTATATTTATGCTCATGATCTGAATTATACAAGTAATTTCATTACAAGTGGTATCGAGGTTGAACTCGGCCAACACCGCGTCAAACCCTAATTTTGAAGGTTTGTCCATATCTCAACATCGATAACTAATTTTTCTCGCAAATGTTTCGTGGTATGGGAAATCAGTCAAGTAAGCTTCCCTCAAAAGTTTAATAATTTTTCACTTGTTTTACAAAATTTATAGTGGTTTTATGTTTTTTCATGATTCGGCTACATAGGGTACAATTTGTGGAATTTTTCAAAGTTATTTACATTTCTAGAAATAAGATTAAAAATTAGTTTGAGTTAGTTCTTTTAGTTTTATAAAATTTGGCCAATTCCTATTGAAATCCCAAACCCTAAATTTCACCTTGATCCTTAAATCTTACCATTTTGGGGCATCATGGTTGGGCCTTCGACAAGAGGAAAAAAGAATCCCATCACTCTGGGTAAAACCCCTGATAAGGATGAGATAATAGTTGAGGAGTTAGAGTTAGAAGGGGTATCTACAGAGTCCTTAGGGTTAGGGTTTACTTCAACTGACCATAAGGTCAGCTATCTTGAGTTAGAGTTGTGAAACCTCGAAGGTAGAGTGGCCAGAAAAGAAGATGTAGAAAAGATTGGACAATGATTGGAGGATTTCATTCAAAATTTAGCTACAATATCATGGGTCATCATATCATTCCTAATGAGCCATAACTCAATCATACTCATATATTAACCATGGTGGATCTTTAGGTTAAAGTAATAAACAAACTAGCCGGGGTGGATCTCGCAAACATGACCAATCCAAATACAAACACTCTACAAGCCCATAACATGCTTCCAAAAGTGGAAATGTGTAAGTTTGATGGAAAGGATCCACTCAATTGGATTAACCAGATGGAGAATTTCTTTTATCTTCATTAGATTCCATTGGGACAAAAGTTACCATGACATCGTTGTATCTTGAACTTGACCAATTCATTTGGTATCGATGGTTATGTGCTCAAAGGAAAAAGAGTGGCCTCAATGTTACATGGACAATATTCACCGAAGATCTGCAATTGCACTATAGTTCTAGTGTGTCAGAGAATTATTTCAGCCAATTAAGCAAAGCTCGGATAAAAGGAGAATAGTCAAAGATTACATCCATCAATTCCAAAACCTTTCCTTATGGGTGGAAAATATTCCTAAAGATAATTTGAATGACTTATTTCTTGGGGGTCTTAAAGAAAAAATTGAGACTGAGGTGCGTATGTTTAATCCTCATAAGGTTTCAGACTCTATGATCATGGCACGTAGGGTAGAGGAAAAATTTCTTTCAAGTCGGAAACAAACTATCAGTACTATCAGAGATCATAGCACCCTTCCACCATCATTCCCTCGGCCAGTGAGACTAACACCTCAACAAATTGAAGAAAAGAGAGCCAAAGGGTTATGTTTTAATTGTGACAACAAATTTGGACCAGGACATAAGTGTGTGGAAAATAAGTTGTTCTACATTGAGGGACATCTTGAAGAAGAAAATGAAGAAGACGAAGAGGTAGAACCAGAGGAGGAATTAGGAGATCCCCAACCAACAATATCATGTCATGCAATTTTTGGTATTAGCACTCCCCAAACTCTCAAAGTAGTTGGATTCTTAAAAAATAGAGGGTAACAGTGTTGATTGATTCGGGAAGTACTCACAATTTCATCAATCATAAGTTAGTGGTACACTTGAACTGCTTTGTTTATCTAGCTCTAGAATGTCAAGTCATGATCATTGATGGGAAAACTGTTAGTTGTTTAGGAAAATTCCATAACATTAATCTCGCCATGGGAGATTACTTACTAACTAGTAATATGTATGCCATTTCCATGGGAGGAGCAGACATTGTGTTAGGAGTTTAGTGGCTTACCACCTTGGGAACCATTGAAATGAATTTCCAAGAGTTGTTCATTCAATTTTAGTTAGAAGGGATGAATTTTAAACTAAAATGACTAAGAGCAAAGTCCCCATAGATGGTAAGTTCTCATCAAATGCAAAAATTGCTTAGAAAGGGTGTAAAAGGGTTTTTAGAGAAACTATTTTCATTGGAAGCACATCATTCCAATACATTTATACCCAGATATGCAAGTAGTTATAGATGAGCACTCAAGGGTTTTGGAGAAATGCCCAAGGGTTTGCCTCCAAAAAGAGACCATGACCATGCCATCCAGCTAGTACCAGGGAGTCAACCACCCAACATCAAACCTTATAGGTACCCCTATATGCAAAAAGAGTGAGATTGAGAAGATAGTTCAAGAGATGTTAGAAGCAAGAATTATTCATCATAGTCAAAGTGCTTACTCTTCTCCTATAGTGATGGTACGGAAAAAGATGACAATTGGCGCATGTGTCCAGATTATAGGGAACTCAATAAGTACATAGTTAAAGATAAGTTTCCTATTCCTATAATTGATGATTTTCTAGATGAGTTACATGGTGTTGTTTACTTTACAAAACTTGATCTTCATTCTGGATATCATCATATTAGAATCAAGGATGAAGATATTCATAAAATAGCCTTCAGGACACATGAAGGACACTATGAGTTCTTGGTAATGCCTTTTGGACTAACAAATGCACCCTCTACATTTCAAATCTTGATGAATTCCATCTTTAAGCCATTTCTTGAAAGTTTGTTTTAGTGTTCTTTGATGATATATTAATCTATAGTAAAACATGGGAGGAACACCTGCATCATGTAAATAAGGTGTTGGAAACTCTTGAACAACATCAACTTTATGCAAAGCCTTCTAAGTGTTATTTTGGTGTCAAGGAGGTTGAATATTTGGGTCATATTGTCTCTTATGAAGGTGTTAAAGTGGATCCTAACAAGATAAAAGCCATGCTTGAATGGAAGGTTCCCAAAACCCTAAAAATATCTAGGATTTTGGGGCTTATAGGTTATTATCGTAGATTTGTAAGGAATTATGGTAGCATCACAGCACCACTCATAGCTTTATTGAAGAAGGACTCTTTCCATTAGAATGAGAAAGCTACTATGGCCTTTGAGAAGTTGAAGGAGGCCATGTGCACCACTCTAGTTCTAGCCACCCCAGATTTTTCAAAAACATTCATTGTTGAATGTGATGCTTCAGGGTATGGTATGGGGTAGTACTCATGCAAGAAGGTCAACCCATTTCCTTTGAGAGCCACCAATTCAAAGGTAAGAATATCTCTAAACCAATTTATGAGAAAGAAATGTTAGCAATACTTCATGCAGTGAAACAATGGAGACCATATCTAATGGGACAACATTTCAAAGTAAAGACAGATCATGATAGTTTGAAATAATTCTTAGAGCAATGTTTATCATCAGAAGAACAACATAAATGGGTCTCAAAAATGTTGGGGTATGATTTTGAGATAATATACAAGAAAGGGAAAGAGAATGTAGTTGTTGATGCTTTATCTCGGAAGGATGAATCTACCCGAGGCATTGTTGTGTGCCATATCTGTATTATAGGAGGATTGGATAGAGGATGCAAGGTCTGAATGGAAAAATGACCTAGGTACACAAAATCTCATTCAGAATCTCCAACAAGATCCAAACATGTCAGAAATTTTTATGGAAAGGAGATGTTTATGGTATAAAGATAGATTATATCTATGTAAGAATTCAATCCTTAAAAATAGGGTTTTATCTGAGCTCCATGCTTCTCTAGTAGGGGGGTCATTCTGGCTTCTTAAAGACTTATCATCGAATCAAGCATGATTTTTTCTAGGAAGGGCTAAAAGGAGATGTCCAAAAGTTTGTGGTAGAATGCATGGTTTGTCAGCAAAATAAGGGTGAAACAATTAAGTCCCTAGGTCTTTTACAACCTCTATCTATTCCTAGCCAGAGGTGGGAAGAGGTGTCTATGGACTTCATCACATGATTGCCTAAATCAGAAGGTAAAAATGTAATCATGGTGGTGGTGGATAGACTCACCAAATATGCCCATTTTTGTGCTTTATCACATCCATTTGTTGCAGTACAAGCAGCGGCCTTTAGGATACAATTCGGAAGCTACATGGGACACCAAAGATTATAGTAAGTGATCAAGATATCTTTACTAATTTTTGGACTGACTTGTTCTCATGCTTGGGCACACAACTAGCTCGTAGTTCCTCTTATCATCCCTAGTCGATGGGAAAACATACATGGTAAAAAAAGTTTTTGGAGGGATATATTCGTTGTTTTAATCGGATAAGCAAGCGAGATGGGTCTAATGGTTACTACTGGAAGAATGGTGGTATAACACCTCTTTTCATACTTCATCTAAAATGTCTCCTTTCTTGGCATTATATGGGTACCATCCACCATCTATCACTTCATCTTTGAGAGTCCAGCCAAAGGTTCGAGTAGTTGAAGAACATATTCAACACCAACAAGAGGTGCTTTCTAGTCTCAGGGAGAATTTGGCCATGTCACAAAACCGCATGAAGTAGCAAGCAGACCAACATCGTAGTGAAAGACATTTTGAAGTTGGTGATTGGGTTTTTGTGTGTTTACAACCATATAAGAAAATGTCCTTAAAACAACACAAAAAGGATAACAAGCTTTCACCTAAGTATTATGGTCCTTATCAAGTGTTACAGAAGATTGGCAATGTAGCATACAAACTGGAACTTCCTCCGGCTACTCAAATTCATCCAGTCTTCCATGTATCTTGCCTAAAGAAGGTAATTGGATAGACAATATCAACCCAGACAGTGTTACCCGAGCTTGATGAAGAGGGTAGAATCATCCTGGAACCAGAATGCATCCTTCAGACACGCACTAAGTGATTAAGGACAAGGGTCATCACTAAGTATTTGATCAAGTGGAAAAATCTAGACAATGAAGACGCAACTTGGGAGGATGCAAATTTCTTGCAACATCCAGATCTTCTCAACATTGGGGACAATGTTTCTTCAAAGGGGAGGGGCATGCTACGCCCTTAATCATATATCTTATATTGGATGTATATAGCCGACTTGTGGCTATCATAACTTCTTATCATTATGTATCTCTTTCATATATGTTATATTTTCATTAGTGGGTTGGCCTTGGTGTTGGCCATAGCATAGGAATAGTATATATAGAGGTTAGTAGGTAGTAGTTTATCATCATTGGAGCATTTGAGTATTATTGTATGGTTTGGAGGTTGCCCCCTCGAAGTGGCAAAGCTATTCTAATTTCATATTGAGATCATTATTCTGGAATATTGTGTTATTTGGTGTTATATTTCTGCTCATGACCTAAATTATACAAGTAATTTCATTACATGGGAATCCCTAATCACTATCTTATTATTTAAAAAGAAACCCTACACTAATTCATCAAGGATACATGATTTTTTTTTAGATGTTGTTGTTGCAAATTCTCTAGTAGACATGTATGCACAATGTAAACCCTACACAAGGAATTGAACCATTTTACTAATCGATGACATCATGTTCTTAAAAAAATAATGAAGGATTTACATTAGAGAAATAAAAAAATAGGGGATTCCATAATGGTTTGTTCTAGACGTGATCCTCAATCTTAGCTGATTTAGTTTTTTTCCTTTTCTATTAGGACAACATTCTTAGCTGCAAATTGACCAAATCGCAGAGAATGCATCACTTAAAACATGCTTCATAAAATTGGGCTTGAAATTCATTTAATAGATTCTATTATTAGGCTTTTCATAGATGGTCATGAATTTATAAGTGTTGGTTTTTTCCATGTGGCATTTTCCCACATTTCGTGACTTCAAAGTGGCATTTTTAAATTTTTAAGATAACACCATTGTAATTTTTAGTCAAACTTCCTATTCTGGAAGTGTGGAAGGTTTTTTGAATATCTTAATTTTCACACTAAAGTTTTATATATTAAAACTCTTTGGGAATTAGTTGTGTTTATTTTTCCATGTTGTTCATAACATATCAAAGTCTCATAAGACCACATTATTAGATTCAAGTGCCTAAAATAAAATCTTGTAACATTTAATTGTATCAACCCTGCTAACAAAAACTAAGCATCTGAGAATCGACCTAGGATCCATTCATCTGCATTGCATCATTCCTAAGAACACTCATATGGAAAATTTATGGAGGGATCAATTGTCACTTGTTTACTTCTAATTAATTGAGTTTAAAACTGAAAAGTGTGGGTGCAAAGTGTGACAAGAAGTTAGCATTGCGGTAGATTTTCCCTATATATTTTTTTGTCTTTTAAGGGTGATTTACATTCATGTAAATAATGTAAGTGAAATTGAGATGATAAATTACAGCACAATATGCAAACATTGTTTGGGTGGGAAGAATATGAATCATGAAATAGATGTACATTTTCTTGAATGTTTTATCTCCAACTTTTCATTCATGTCTTTGTCTTATGTAACAATTTAAATGCCATAAAATCTAAAAATTTGACAGGATAAGAAACAAAACAAAATAATAGCAAAGCCCATTTTCCCCATGTTTTTTAAAAATATTATATTATTTTTTTAGTGTTTGTGTTAGTTGTTAGTGCCCTATAACTGACATACAAGTTTATTGCATTGAATAAAAGATCCCTCCATATGGCTTGACATAGACATTGTACAATGTTATTCTTAAGCGCGCTACTATTTTTGTTTTATTCGGCTCATGTGGCTCAATATTTCTCATGTGACTCAATACTTATTTCATCATGCCCCACACTTGTTCCATAGATCAATAGGAATGTTGATGAGGGGAAACCCTAATCACTATCTTATTATCTAAAAAGAAAACCTAAATGCAAATGTGCATGAAATTGACGACATAAGAAACCCAAAATGAATTTTTTTAACCTTGTTACCTATTATAATTTTCTCTTTTATATTTCATCCACTTTAAGTGAAAATTACATTCACCTAAATAATGCAACTGAGATTGAGATGATACAATGAAAAAAATATAACAAATATTATTTGGGTGGGAACAATTTGAGTTGTGGAATAGGTGTGGGACACGCAAGAATTTAATTCCCATATTTTTAATTTCCAACTTTCCATTCATGTTTTTCAGCTTATCTAACATATTAAATGTCATTTAATCAATTTTTTAACACTTTAAAAGATAAAACAAAATAATATCAAAGCCCCATTTTCCATTTTTATTTCAAAATATTCCATTGCATTCAATTGTTTAAATTTGGTTTATTGTAACATACAACTTATGAATGAGTGAATGAAACTGACTAAGTGACCCCTCCATATGGCTTAAAATTAACGCAATACACCGCTATTCATAAGGTCGATATTGTTTTCTACTTTGTTGACTCATGATACTCAATACTTCTTTCATCATGTCCCACACCTATTCCACGACTCAATAGGAATGTTTATGAGGGGGAACCTTAATTGCATTCTTAAAAGCTAAAGAGAAACCATAATCATAAATGAGCATGAAATTGACAACATAATGAACCCTCAATGCAAAATTGTAATTTTTAACATATGTTGACTTCAAGATTAAACCAAAATATGCAAGTTTTCCTTTCAAATATTCATTGACAACACCTTGCTTTCTAAGATATCTCCATACTATATTTCCAACATTCCCTACACACCATATCCCCTTTCTCTTTGAACAATTGAAAAAAATACACATGTTATATATGTGCCTCATCGTAAGAAAGATGGCTTCCAAAAAAATGGTTCCACCTAATAATATCATTTAGGAAATAAGAGATAAAATATGCGGAATAATCCCTTACAGAATCGCAACAATAGAAACTAATATGCGAAAAAAATTACGAGATCTCAAATAAAAGTGCAAAATAAATAACACAACACAGAGAGACAAGATTTAACGTGGTTCACCCAATTTGGGCACGTCCACCAAGAATCACTTGCTCATTTTATTACAAGCCTCCACTCTCTCCAATACCCGGATCCGTTTGGAGCTATGCCTCTCGAAATTCACACTGAATTCCAAAACACATCTCAATACATTTGCTTGTATATGTATCATATGCATGAGACCATATAAATAGACAATTGCTTAAGCGGTTTAATAAAAAATTGTGGGTATCAAAACAATGGGCAAAAAACCAAAATCTGTTCCATAAACCTATGGGTAGCCGAAGAGGCGGTTTTACAAAACAATGGGTACCGAAAAACCATGGGCCCAAAAACAGCCCATAACGATTACCCATTACCCATGGGTTAATAAACCACCCATGAAAATTTGCTTCGGGCGAGTGGGACCGCCGTAAAATTACTCGAGTGTAACACATAGAAGGTGTACCACACTCTAACATGAAAATAGGCTCCACAAACATAACAATATCCTCTCCCGATTGCTTCTCCTCCCTCTAACCCCCTCTTCTACACCCATTTTCCTCTTATATTTTTCTCCCTCTAAATAAACCCCTTTTTAGACTAGCCCTTCGGCATTAACATCACACACTTCACATGTGATTGCTAGTCACTACTATCAATTTTATTTTTCCCATTGAGTACACTTGGAATCCAATGCAAACCTTGTGTGAAAAGACCTAAAATGTAGAAGTTAAATATGTTTGTGTGTGTGTGTGATCTGCTATGTAATTGGAATGGATATATTTCATTTGTAAATTAATATAATGTGTTTGTTAAAATGGGTTTTGATATAAATAGGGAACAAAAATGTTAGTGACACATTATGTAATATTCACAAATAATAATGAGCATTCGGTGGATGTTTTGTTGTTACACTTGAAATATGAAAAGGGATCAAAACCACTTTGAGATGATGTGATCTTGAAGAAATAGTATGCACAATATATATAGTAAGAAAGCATTTTCCTATAACACCTGCAATACCTTTGCAAGATGATTACATAGTATAAACCGTATGAAAATATAAAGATTGTTGTGTTTTTTTAATGAAATATTCTCATGTATTGAGAAAGTATATGCATATGTATTGGGCAACTAGATTTTACATATTCAACATGGAAATGAGGGGCAATCTTTCTCTCAAAGTAATTGTTGGCATAACTTATACGCTTTTGTTTCTTTGTTAAATTTATTCTCTTTGGAGAGAGTTGATGTGCACAAATGTAGATACAATAGATTTTACATAAACACTTTAACACAAAAAATAAAATTGTGATGTGGTTCTACATATCTACATATACATGGAGATAAGTATATTGAACATAGACACAATTTTTCCTATTCTAACTCTTTATTTATATTTATTTCAAATAAAAAATGCAATGTTCATATCATAGTTTCCAATACATAAAATCAATCCATCTAACTAATATCTTTTGCTCCTTATCTTGTCACATACAGAACTCTCTTCCACTCTCCATACATTTGCAAAAATACTTATACTCACTCTACTCCATAACACACACTCCCACATCCTATACAATCTCTTACATGCCAACCTTATTCTCTTGTATTTGTATATGTTGTCTCTTTGAAAAACAATTGTGTATGTTATACATGTATAGTGTATAAGAAATGTCGGCAATCCATCCCCTAAATACCAATTCCTTTTATTCCTAACTTTTTCCAGCTCATGGCATATTGCATTTCAATATTCAACCAATGGTCAACGTATTTGTAATAGATTAATAAAGAAACATTCCAGCATCATCGCCAAATATAACAAATTATCCTTGGAATTGTCCTTCTCGGGTTGACTGTAATTATTAACTGGGGTTTTAAAATAAAATTATTACATCTATGTTGTTACAAACTCTCAAAAGCTATAAATTGGAGCAAATAGTATTCATGAGATCCTCTTCATGTTACAGAAAGATTCGTAACGTCTCATACCCACGGGTGGAAGTTGTACGTGATAGTATTGAGAAGAGTAAGTTTTATTTGCTTAAGATCTAATTGATCCTCACACAAATGTGAATTGAGAATAATCGATGGATAATTGGAAAATTAAAATTTGTGAACTTCAAATACTTGGAAAAGGGTACTCGAAAAGTTTATTAGTGACTTGGAAAATTGATTCTAATGAAACTTATGCCAAATTTTGTTCTAAAGCAAGCCACTATGCACAGGGGGAGGATCTTGACCAAGTTAGTTCTAATAGCTAACCTACTTAAAGACTCATGACTAAAGGAATGAAACTATGTAAATAAGGTTTATGCATGTGTTTTTACAGTAACATTCCATATTCTTATCTTAGCGAAAGGAGTTGAGTCTTCATGGTTAAAGTATTATAATAGTAATATCAAGTATAGGAACTTGAGTTGAAAGTGTGATATCACATCTAAAAGGAGTGGGATTGTAGGAAGAGTAAGATCATTATGAGATATAATTACACTTTTATTAGTACATACTAATGAATGGTTTGTGGTGTGTTGACCTTCTATAAGACAAGAATACTATTACATTTACAAGGTAAACAAGAATCATATATGGTAAAAGGAATTAGGCTATATAGTTCGATACAAATGCATGTTTGTGGATTTATCTTCATACCAGAAGTGTCCATTGGAAAATGTGAATTGTTATATAGAGGTTTGTTAACACAGTCTTTTAACTCTCATTTTTTTAATGAAGGAAAGTTGGTTTCAAGGATGAATGGATCTTGACATTTTGATCTTTGTTATAATTGTATCGGTATATAAGGTCATAGGATAGAGAATAAAGAATTATAAATCAAGAATTGTGTAAAGAGCATTATTACAAGGCGATAAGGATATTAGTGAAAAGATTCAAGAATCATATGTTACTTAATATTTTGTATAAAGGAATTTTGCATGACAAAGGAATTTAATGAGACATTAGAGGATTAATTGGTTGAAAACATTAACCGAATGTATCTAATGACCTTATTTATCTCGGATATTGAACATGTCATCAAATTTTGGACCTAGTAGTACATTTGGTTTGGATATGACCTATATTTAAAGTAAATAATCTATGGCTATGGTAGCTATAAGCTATAATTAGCTTTGTAACTGAGGTAAAGTGTGAATATTCCTTAAAGTCTTATATTTAGGTTTTAGCTTGGCTTTGAAGCAAGATTATTTATAGGATGTGCTTTGGTTATAAAAGTGAATACTCTCATTGTAAGATGCAATGAATGAAGCAATGAATATAGTGAAAAGTGAAAAGTTAGAGTTTCGAATGCTAGATATTATATTTGCAAGTTGTTCTCAAATTAATACAATAACCGAAATTTTGTGTTTTGCCTAACTCTCACGCATGTTTGTGGGGAGTCAACTTAAACAACGAAGGTCAGTTTTTTTAAATAACGCTGCAGTGCAGTGGTATGGCACGTGGATGTAAACTTGGAGGTCACATGTTTGATTTTACCTATCTCCTCTGCTTACGTACGTGAGGGATAGGGTCTTCCAATATTCTGTTGGGTGTTTTGTTTAAAACGGTATTCCCAACATAAGCTCTATGTCAATATTATTAGTATCCCTTTAATTTATTTAAAATATACTTGTTTCTAATTTTTTTGGTGTAGTTCATTGCATGTGTAGTTCCCTGTAATGTCCCAAATGGAAGGAGGAAGCCCATTATTATAGAGGTGGCGCGGAAATGCAATGTTCTTCATAGCGAGTTTATATTAAGTCGGTGTTAAATATGAGCGGCATCCGATAAACGTGTTCGCCATTTCAACAGGAGATCCGCAATAAACATGTGAAATCTCAAATCGGTGTCTACAATTGGCATGCTTTAAGGCGTGTGGGCTCCATCGGAGTCAACCCCATCTTTCGATAAAAGATTCTCAATAAGTCATTGGAAAGCATGATATAAATATGAGTAGTTCATAAATTGATATGCACAGAACTTAACTTTCTGATATATCTAATGGAGGACCATATGAGTTTATTGCAGAATGGAGATCAACTAGATAAGGCATGCCATGGTTTTCAAAGCTGCATTGCAGACAACACTTGAGTATGTTCTCTCATTCTTACGGCTTCATAAATCCGGGAAGGAAACCGTTGAGCCTTTTTGGTACATCTCTGACTTGCAAACGATTTGGGTACCGGAAAATTGCCAAAGAAAAAACAAATGTGCAACGGAGAAAAATCTGTTTAAAATTCAGATTGTACATTAAAAGGAGGAGATTTGCATTTCGTTTGCCTCGAGTCAGAATATCTCCTCTTGTTATGATGGTGAGAAGAGCCAGAGATTGTTACAAAATGCTGTTAAAAACAATGAAGGAGAATCCTGCTATCGTCTTCGACTCACAATGGGGAATCCCAAGCCTTGTTATTTGAGATGAGATCTGTTCATGGGTGTATGCTGATGAAGAAGAATGTATCAAGTTGATCAATAGTATTCAAGATCTGTGTCATTATATGTTGTTTGATTCAGATTCTCGTCTTTTTTCGGTTGTCATTCCTCAAATTTTGATTCTAACTTCTTGATGTGCGATGCGGATTCAAACAATTATCCATTGTTAAGTTTATTACACGTTATCGTCAATAATTTATGTAATAAACATTATAATATCTGCTTTTTGTAATAAACATTATAATATTTTTAACGTTTAGGAAAACTGGGGAATATATTGCGAACTTTTATCACTGGATGGCAGGTTATATTGTCTGGTTTCTTTTCCATGGTCTAGTCAATTGCATTAAAGTTATTTTATAAGAATTATTAAGTTTTCAAAGATGTCCCTTTTCATTGAATTTATTGGTTGGGAGCTATTTTCATAACCATGTGAACTAATTTACAATACTTAAAAATATATAACTAAATACAAATAAAAATGGCAATCTTATATATTTTTGTTTGAGGAAATAATCTATAATTCGAAGAAGAATATTATTAAAAGACCATAATGAAAAATAACGTTACAATACATATAAATCAAGGACGGAATAGATGGTACTATGGTAGGATGGCTCATTAAAAAATTATGATAAATTTAGAAAGTTTTTAAGAATATTAAATTAGTAGGTTTTCTTTACATTGAAGACATATTATACAACGATCCTTTAGCTCGTCCCTTTGATTAATGGCGAGTCTTTCCTCCAAAGACTGCAGACGATTAGATGATCCATTCTTGTCGATTTCACCCGCCATGGAAAAAATTTCCTTACATGTTTCTACATTTCATTTTCTTCAATCACATGGTCTTTTGGGTGTTGTGTACTATTTAGATATGGAGGGTGGAGGGTTCCTATCTCCTTACGATAAGAGAGATCTAGATCATTTGGGATTTGTTGGATGTCTATGCCTTGTTATTTAGAAGATTGGGAAGAGTTGTAGATCGGGTGAGGATGTTCTTGAGCTATAGAATGCCACATCCAACATTTAATCGTGGGATTCATAGGCCACGTGTTTTGAAAAACCATTATTTGACAATGACCTTATCAACCTTTCCTCCCACCAACCGGAGAATATACCTACCTACTTCGCGAGAATGAAGTTAGTATTGATCCTTTTGTCGTTATGATATCAAATTGACATTGCACTAGAGGACCAATAAAATAAGATCCTCATTGCACAAGAGGACCAAGATAAGACATATTTCATTACCCCTTAGGGACCTTATGCTACTGATTCATGTTCTTCGGACCAAAGAATGTAGGGAACACTTATCCACATTCCTAGACTTATATCTTCCATGATCTCACCCATAAATCCATAGAGGACTACATTGATGATCTCTTAGGTAAATCTAAACACCGAAGGGACCATCTTCACTCGGCGTTATTCAATATTTCCTTTGCCTTAACCTGACCAAATGCATATTCGTTGTTCTCACTGAAAACCTTTTGGGGTTTATCGTACCCATCAAAGGCATTGAATTAAACCTGCTAAAATCAAACCCATCATCAAGATGCCTCATCCTTGCAATATCAAACAACTTCACGGTCTCTAAGGTAGACTCTAATCGAGTCCACTTCTTTATCTCTCAATTTTAAGATCGTTGTCATCCTTTTCATCATCTCCTCGAAATAATGTCCATTTCAAGTGGGATGACAACTTTCAAAAGGCCTTCGAAGACATCAAACAATATCTCGTATCGCAACCCTTGCTCATACCTCTACATGAGGGGGGGGGCATTTTATCTATACATATATACCACCGACCATGTCTTAGGTGCTATAATAGCACATTGAGATGAACATGGTAGAGAGCATACTGTCTATTACATAAGCCACACTCTTCATCACTACGAAACCCATTACATCAAGCTAAGAAGTAATGTTGTGCCTTGTACATCGTGACTTCCAAGATTCATCACTATCTCTTTAATCATAAGACTTATGTTGTCACAAGCTTTAATCCTCTAGAATCTATGCATTTAAATCATAATCACATTTCTTGCATCACCCACTAGGTCATGTTTATGACTGAATTTGACCTATAATTCATGTCACAAAAATCTATCAAGGGAAATTCATCGCTGAACAACTCACACAATCTCCTTTTGCCAACAATCAACTGCCAAGAGTGAGTTTTTGGGTGATCTCACGCCAAAAAGTGAGTTTTATGGAGATCTCATGCTAAAGGAAAGTTTTTTTGTGATCTCACGCCAAAAGAAGAGTGTTGGGAGAGAGGTATAGTGTTCTCTCCTTCCATGACACTTTTTGAATAAGCACCATCTGCAAATGGTATGTCCCTAATTTGTTTTGATTATTCTCATTGTAATTGAAATGTAACTGATAGATTGAATTATGGCACTAGAAGCAAGTGCATGTTCTAAAAAATGATCTGAAAACAATTGTAAACTATGTTGGTATGAGAAAATGAATTCTATAGTTTCTACTTTGATTTTTGGCCCAAGTCGACTCTAAGCCAATATGTAATTGTGTCCATGTGTTGATTATGTACTTTGATGTGTTGTAATTTAGATCTAAGTTGTTGTAGGGGTGACTTTTCACCTAATAGATGCCCCCTTCATTTGGGGTACACGCGATGACTGTAGGAGAATGCGGTCCAAAGGAGAGGACTTGATACTAATATGCATATTTGAAGTGGATAATTGTAGGGGGTAGGGGATGTGCATGGTAGAAACCAAGGCACATGTAAATAAAGTAGGCTAGTAACAAGATTTACTAACAATGAGTTAACATGCAATAGAAGACAATGTAACAAAAACTAGGAAGACAAGATAGACCGTGAAAAGTAGGTTTCAAAGGTGCCAATGAGCTTAATTTTGTCTTCGAACAACTTGACAATAGAGTAGAAAAAGGAAAATGTGCAAAATAGATTCATCTGAGAATTCCGCTAACTCTAACCCTACCAATATCATTCTCCAACTTATTAATAGGATGAGCCAACACCAATATGTTGCTATGACTCAATTCTATCCAATACAAGCCAACATGGCTCAATTAGTCAATTTCCCTATAATGAGATCTTGGGGCACCACGCCCCCTCCTTTGCCAAATGGGCCTAATGGGGTGCCCATCAACTAACCCCCTATTTAAAACAAATTCTTAAGATTAGTCCAACAAGAGCCTCTAGCCCCATTACATTGTTAGCATATATATTAGTGGTATTTCTCCTTTTATCTCTTAGGATGGGTCTATTGATACCACCATTCATAAACGAGGACTTTTCTAACCTTTACAGGATTGGATCATAACCAATTCATATGTTGCCACCAAATTCCTAATTAAAAATATCATTGGAAATGCTTTGGATTAGTACCATAAATTACCTCCAAATTCCATAGTTGAGCTAGAGTCCCTAGTGACAGCCCTAGTGAATGAATTCTAATATCATGATCTACTGAAAACAATATCAATGCTTTCATCAATTGCCAACAATCTGAAAATGAATCAGCACAAGATTTCATCAAGTGTTGGAAGACCCTATCTATGCGAGTAGAACATAAAATGGCTAATGATAACCTCTTCCAACTATTCTTACTTGCCTTGATAAAGGTGAGGTCCTTTTCTCCCACTTCCCTAGAAGAAGCCTTTAAACAAGCCAAAAGGAAATATTATCTCATGAGGAATTTGAGAAAGATCCTCCTAAGAGTCAAAATATAAAGGAAGTTTGAATCCTCCAATGTTGTAAGGAGAACAACATGACAAGTCGATAGAGTCTCCGATAATCTTCCTCTTGTTGTTTCTTCAAATAGGATTGTTTTTAACATTGATCAACAACCTAATAACAAAAAAATTCAGCCTAAACTATCATCAACCATTGAGTAAGGAAGATTTGAAACATTACTTACCTAAGCCATTTACCATGATCTTGGATCCTTCTCAACCTATTCCTCATTGGCATGATGAAAGTAAGTTTTGTTGGTGGCATGTTAATTGGGGTCACTCTCATGAAAATTGTCATGCACTATGAATTGCTTCCATCTTCTTAGGTCTTCTTCAATCACTGCAAGTCCAATGCGATCAAGGTCCATGAACTGCGGTTCAACAAAATGATCATTATGAATCTATCAACGAAGATAATTAGAAAATACAAGAGAATATTACTAAGAAGCTATTATGTAGTTAACATAGATTATCCTCCTCTAAACATGGTTGTAATAAATGATGTAAAATATGGCATATCTTATATAGAACTAGAATATCATGTAACATTCCAACCTCGAAATCAAAGGGTTATATATCCCTCTATACCTAAAAACCAAGCTTCTCGAGGAAAAAGTTTCTTTCTCCATATGCCATCGGACCAGTGTGGAAATTCTCTTATAGGTTCAATGGTTTCGGATTTGTTTCCACTGGACATAGACACCATCATCCCCATGGAAATTTTTCTTTCAAGGTTGATGATGTCTGGATCTGTTTCCTGTGGCCACAAACACCATCGACCCATATGAAAATAAAACTTGTAGGGCTGATAGCGTAAGAAATGAGTAAAAAAGTTTAGAGGTATCCTTAATAAACCCTTCTTCTAGCTATGTTTATGAGGATTCCTAACACTCTCATCCTTCTGCACATTCCATTCATGATGAGTGGGATCGTCTTGAAGTATTATCCTAACTTTTTGGCTAATTCCCCTTCTTAAAAATCATCTATATGTCGCCCCCACAATCATTGGCATCTCATGAAAACATTATTTGATATGAACATTCCTTTTCCTCCCTCTTTGGGAAGAGTCCCACGAGTTCATGGCTCAAATGAAAGTATTTGTTGACAATGCGAGGAGTTTTCATTCATCTTGATATTCTTATGGATGCTCAATTTTGTATTTTTTTTCCTATAGCTTCTATGATCTTGAATGAGCTCTTACTTCATGCAAATGATTTGCCTCTCTTCATTTCAGTTCATATTGGTCACACTATGGTCAAACATGCTCGTTGATGAGGGAGATGACACGTGTGTGGCCTCATTAGAATTTATTAAGGATCTTGGTTATTCTATCGATAACCTAAAATCTACACGAACCACTTTTCAAGGATATGATCGCCGATAGATGCCTCATATGGGGTGTATTTTGTTACCCATCACCATCCCCACAGATCATTTGTCCGCATCAAATTCATGGTCTTCAATTTTCCTCTATCTTATAATATTCTCTTAAGGCGACCTTGGACTCATCGCATGCGGGCCATCACTTCCTCCGCATGTCAGTGTGAAGTTTTCTCACCAAGGAGCTATTTATAAGATTCGGGGGACACTAATCCTTGGAACTATGATACACTTGAACAAAATGAAACAAAAAAGCTCTAAACACTAAACAAATTATCTCATATCCCCTTTCAAGAATATGAATATTTTTACTATCCTATAGATACTCTTTAAGGCAATGATGGTCATCTCGGAAGTGGTTACGCACATGCCTTCAATCTCTTGGAATCGGATGACGATGAGCTTGATGAGCTCACGCTTTGAGTCAATACTTCCGATCTTCAGGCTTGTCGTATCCCGGGGCTACCTCATTCCTCGTGGCCTCTTAAGAAGGAGCCTTGAGTTCATGTAGTCATCTCACACACACCGTAGCCTCCACTAGAGCATGTGGTTTGACTCGAGACCATAGCCGAATCTTTTGCGGTGGATGCTTCCACATTAGATTATGATGACAATTACGCTTTACATGACCCTCACAGCCAACTATGTCGAGATTCATGATAGGGAAGTCTTGCGTTACAAAAGACCCTTCGACCCAAATTAGCTTAACACGTGAATGTCTTCCTCATATAAGAGGAATCCTTGAGTACAGTTGCTACTTCATCCCAACAGGGGCCCCGAGCTACAGATTGCTCCACCGGCTAAATAGCGAGGAAATGCAATGTTCTTCATCGCGAGTTTATATTAAGTCGGTGTTAAATATGAGCGGCATCTGATAAACGTGTTCGCCATTTCAACAGGAGATCCCCAATAAACATGTGAAATCTCAAATCGGTGTTTACAATTGGCATGCTTTGAGGCGTGTGGGCTCCATCGAGTCAGCCTTCCAAGTCTTAGTTCATTAGTCAACCCCATCTTTCGATAAAAGATTCTCAATAAGTCATTGGAAAGCATAATATAAATACGAGTAGTTCATGAATTGATATGTACAGAACTTAACTTTCTGATATATCTAATGGAGGACCATATGAGTTTATTGCAGAATGGAGATCAACTAGACAAGGCATGCCATGGTTTTCAAAGCTGCATTGCAGAGAACACTGGAGTATGTTCTCTCATTCTTACGGCTTCATGAATCCGGGAAGGAAACGGTTGAGCCTTTTTGGTACATCTCTGACTTTCAAACGATTTGCGTACCGAAAAATTGCCAAAGAAGAAACAAATGTGCAACGGAGAAAAAACTGTTTAAAATTCAGATTGTCCATTAAAAGGAGGAGATTTGCATTTCGTTTGCCTCGAGTTAGAATATCTCCTCTTGTTATGATGGTGAGAAGAGCCAGAGATTGTTACAAAATGCTGTTAAAAACAATGAAGGAGAATCCTGCTATCGTCTTCGACTCACAATGGGAATCCCAAGCCTTGTTATTTGAGATGAGATCTGTTCATGGGTGTATCCTGATGAAGAAGAATGTATCAAGTTGATCAATAGTATTCAAGATCTGTGTCATTATATGTTGTTTGATTCAGATTCTCGTCTTTTTTCGGTTGTCATTTCTCAAATTTTGATTCTAACTTCTGGATGTGCGATGCGGATACAAACAACTATCCATTGTTTTGTTTATTTCACATTATCGTCAATAATTTATGTAATAAACATTATAATATCTGCTTTTTGTAATTACGTTCTTTATAATTTCCGTAATCATCACGAGATTAATAATTTCTATAACCATCACGGGCTTGTCACTGTGTTTTGGAACCATCGAAGAAAGTTGCTATATTTTTAAATTTTATTGGTGGGATCTTGGACAGCGTGCCGTACCCAAAAATTATTTTTAACGTTTAGGAATATATTGCGAACTTTTATCACTGGATGGCAGGTTATATTGTATGGTTTCTTTACCAATGCCTAGTCTATTTGTGCCACGAGTTAATATAACTAGTGAGTCGTTTCCTAGAGGAGCAAGGTTATGTCGTTAATGTGTCGGTAAGAATTGGACTGTAATGCAAGGTATCAATTTAATGCTTGTAATTTTGTAAAGTTACATAAAATGCAGTGGGCAAGATGATGGTGGTTGTGGGTGGAATGTATTATCAAATGCCAAATGACCAAATTTAGGTGTCTACACAAAATAACCAATGAAATACAACTACATTTTTTACAATTTCCTATTTTAAAGACTTATTCATATCCATATGTTCTTTCTAGGTTTTGCAGGTACATTCTTGTTGCTTTAAGAGCATAATTTTTTATATTCACTTATGAACATGAGTAGGTGAATGACTATTTATAGTTATAGGCTTAAATAGGGACAATTTATGCGATTAGGGCATGTGTTTTTTTATCGATGAGGAGGGTTACTTATTTTATGTGTACAATGTTTTTTATACAAGAGGTGATTGAGGTTTTTTTATCATGTTTAGTGGGTTAATTTTTTTAATAAGGAATATGGGAATGGGCTGTCTAGGTATTTAAGTTTGGTTGTACTCTAATGGTGGAGATGGGGGTAGTCTTGTAGGTCGGGGATTGCGGTTGTGTACGGTGTTCTTTGGATATTTAGGAGGTTTGTTTTTCTAACGTGTTGTAAGTTAGGTCGGGTGAATCTAGAATAGTGTTTGTTGTTTTTCCTATTGCTGGAAGAAGCGGAGGTGTACATTTTGGGTGTTCAGCAAAGGGAATTCAACATATATCATACTAGTGTCAACTTGAGTATGCTAGTTTTCTAACTTAATAAGGGATTGAATGGATCATCAAATTTTGTAGGCGTAAGTGATCCGATTAGAGGATCCTCACGAAGAAACTCTCGATCTAAGAACTTTTCATAATACTTCTGAGTCATTTTTAAAGCATGGAGAAAAATTATACGATTCCGTCGATATCTCGTTTGCAGGAAACGGAGCTAGTATGCAAAAGTTATGGCCCGCTGAAATTTCAGGGCAACTGGCGAATTTTGGGCACAAAACGCAGATTGGACACGTGCACCCACCACGTGGACAAATTAAAATGTGACATGTGGAAAATATAGATGACGAGGCAAAAATTTTTTATTTAAATTCCACATGGGTGGTCAAGTTTATTTAAATTCCACGCATTAATTCTTGCCACACATTTCTCCAAATATCCTAACTCCTTATCCCTCCACGTTGGAATATCCTCCAAAATCTATTATAAAATATCCTAACTACTACCTACACTACCCTATGCGCTTCACCTATCCATCCAACTAAGCACCCCACATTCCAAGCGGCTAAGGTGGCTCTTAAGCCAATCTAAACATGCACGGCCCCTTCTTTTAAAGGCTTTCCTCCTTTTTCGCACCCACAATGTGGGATAAATCTCTACAAAGCCGCCTAAGGAGAAGGAGAGGGAAGTGGAGGATTTGAACCACTAACCTCCCATGCAAAATTCTAGGTGCCTAACCATTGAGCCAGCCATTTGGAAACATTATAAAAGGAGCTTTATTGTATTTGAAGTGGCATTCGAGACTATGTAAAATATTGAAATGCTCATAACTTGAGCTAAGAGTGGAATTTTGAGAAGAAGTAAAAAAACCCTATATTTTTGATAGAGGAAGACTATGAGAAGGTTATAATTTTGTATAATTATTTGTAAAGAATTATTTTCAAGATTGTAATAGATCGGTCCCATTCATTTGGACACAGGCGTAGGCCTCAGCGCCGAACTCTGTTATCACGTTTTGTGTCAAATTCTTTGATGAATTCTCTTCATTTATCTATATTTTTGCACAGTATGCATTTTTAATTCTTTTATTAAAAATAGAAAAGGATATAATGCTCAATTTTTACATCGAAAATCAATACAAAGCAAAATTGTGTGTGTGCACAATTCTTAGTTAAATTTGATATTCGAGATCATTGGTATCGAAGCTGGTTTTGACTGATTTTTGGTTCAAATTAACTATTTTTGGATTGCGAGGTTGTGTGTTGGATGTTATGAGGTCTCGATCTAAGAAGGGTGAAGGAGAGTTAGTTGAAGGAGATCCCAAAATTGGTACTAGGCGATCTCGAAGTCCTGATAGTAAAAGGATCGAGAGGAAGAAAAATTTAAATCGATCATTCGTATAGATGAAGGAAATGGTGGAAGAAAATGTGCCAAGATAGACAAAGGAAAAGGGAACTAGAGATAAGAAAAGAAAAGAAAGCTCTAGTTATGATATTCCTAAAAGAGACCTTTTAAAATCTGATTTTCCTTCATTAAGTTAGATATCAAGTTTGAATTGCCTATGTATCTTTGGAGAGCTAAATGCGAGAGAAGTTGGATAAGCTTGGATCAAGTAGATAGAAGTATATTGTAGGGTTCGGAGAGGTGTTGATAATGAAAGCAAAGATTCATCTGGAAACTCTTTGGATGGGTGGCACAACACTCATTTGGTGGGAGAGTAAGCTTGGAAGTGGAAGAAACCAGTATAAATCACTTCTTGGTACGAATTTGTTTCAAATCTTAGGCAAGCAATTTTATCCTCTTGGTTATAAGGAAACAAGCTATGATGGATTGGAAAACATTAATACAAACTAAGGGACAAAGTGTTCAAGAATAGACATAAGGAATTTATGAAAAGGAATCTAATTATGGAAATTTCCCTAAACACGGAAAAAGCATTTGCTAAATATATTGGTGGATTGCACTGATTATCTAAGGCATATGATTATTGTCTTAGGTCCTACTAATCTTGATGCGATTGTGTGTGTGCAAACAACCCATATGGAAGCACTGAGGAAAATGAAAAAGGAGTCCTCTTTCTCTTATTTTAAACAAAAGAACAATCGATTTGAAGGAAAAGGTTGAAGAAAGCCAAGGAAAGGAAAGGGTAAGCATAAGACAAACTCTCTTTTTAAGAAGGAAGATGAAAAACCATTTTGTAATCATTGTAAAAAGAACCATGATGAGTCTAAATGTTAGAAATTATAACCTGAATTGAAACCTAAATGGATGGTTAAGAAATGAAAGAAAAAACAAACAACTTTATGATTCATGATCTTGGGTGAGATTAAGGTGATGAAACAGATCACGGCTATGAGTTTTCAAGTTAAACCAAAACTTTCAATTTCCAACAATAGTACTACAAATGTTGCATCTTCTTCTAGTAAACAAACTATACGCTGATGACAAGAAAAGGAATGAGCTTTTCCACATTAGAGTAATTTGAAAGCATACGAAAATTGATACTCTTTTGATAGTGGATCCCGAGCTAATCTAATTTACGAGGAGGTTGTTAAGCCCCAGGACTCAAAACCAAACCACATCTAGCCTTATCCTTTGGGCTGGGTTTGTGATGATGTAAAACTACTGAGTAACTAAACTTGTACTTTCAGATTTGCCATTACATAAAAGTTTATAGATGAGTTGAATTGGATGTAGTTCCTTTGGATATTTGTGGGGTGGTTTTGGGAAGTCCTTATTTGTATGATAAATGCTTGAGTCTTCTATAGGGAAGAAAATAAATATTTGCTTGTACGGGATGGAATTGAGGTTTATTGTTAGAGATCACAGTGAAAATAATAATCTATCCTTAGTAGCTATGGAGTCAAATAGAAAAGGCTTGTAAACTCAAGCAAAAGTTTTGTACTCATGGTGGTCAAAGCCAAGAAAAGAACATGAGATGGCTTTTGAGACTTGCGATCTGAAACATAAGGATGAATTGGTAAAAATTGTTTCTCATTTTGATGATGTTTTTGGATCCACAAGGTCTACCTCCCAAATAGGGGTTCTTGACATGAGATCACAGGTTGCTTCGAGGATCGCCTCTTCCCGATGCTCGGAATGTATAGGTTGTTAGTAGTAGAGAATGAGGAAATCGAGGAATGTAATGGAACTTTTGGCTTAAGGTATAATTCGTCCAGTACATCCCTATGTGGTTCACTGATTAT
>CM031237.1:95156989-95319112 GCA_018340775.1 Taxus wallichiana var. yunnanensis | reverse complement strand
TTATGGCCTTATTAGTTAAATCACTCTCCAAATCCACTCCTAAGGCCTTTAGTCCTTTCACCGTTGAAATAAAGGTAGTTGGTATTCTAACCCTCCATCAAGTGAAGTACAATGAAGTAGAAGAAGTCCTAATGGAATTTTCTCATCAATCATCGATACAATGGTTCATACTTCCCAAAGTATGGAAGCTCATATAATTGGTAGACTCCAATCTGATTTAGTAACTTCTCACCAGTGTCATCATACACTGGCATATCTTTTGCTGTGCGCTTGTTCATTTTGTACACAACAACATTGAGCTCCTTCTTATTATCATGTGTACAATGGTTGTAATCACTTATTTTACATTGACAGATGTGGGAATCCCATTCTTGTCCCATGATCATGCCCTTTGGATACTACATTTTTGATAAATTACTCTTGGGAGAAATTTCTTCTTCCACTTCAACCTTCTTCTTCCTTTTACTCCTGCTGCGGGTGCTTTCTTCGGTGCCATCTAAAAATATCTCTTTTATTCCCTCTACAATTGAGAAATATGAAACCCTAGTTCAAATATTTGTTCCCTAATGGAAATTGTGTTCCCTAGCTCATTTGTAACATGTCTACTTCTCTCAAACTCTTCACCTATGGGAACACAAGCTTCTCCTGCGGACAAACCTCCTCTCCATGTCTAGTTTCACACTCTTCACACCTCAACAAAATTTCTCGTCTCATTCATACTTAGCTCTTTTCAAATTATCTTAAACGCAATGGTAAAACTTAACTCGCATCCCATCCTTATATAGAATTTCAAAAATTTACTTGCATTTATTACTCCTCCACCTACCAATAATCCTCTCATTAATCGATCATTTTTGTTCCTTCCGTACGGTACATCTTCATGCCAAACCTATAACCTTCTAGTGCACGTTCCTACCTTCTATCCAAAAATTCCCTTCATCGTACCTCTATACACCCAAGTGCCTCACCACTACACTTTCTTTTGGTAGTTCACATAGCCTCTTCTTACCTTGTGTTATACTTGTTTCTTCATTTACCTCCACCTATGGTCCTCATTTCCAGAAGTAATATTTTTCTTTTTCAAATTTCCAACTTGAATAACACCGATAGATTAGTTCCTTCCATGTGTACTTATTTTCATCATTCATGTACTGAATATCAATAACCTACCCCACACTAAGGGTATTTGCATTACCCCGCACGTAAAAATTATCCAAATAATAATTAGTTTATGGCACGTAAACATGCTTATTAAATAAACACACCTACTAAATTGATAAAACATAGCGAAAAAGAAGGAAACACATTAAGGTAATGTAGAATTGAAAATCTAATCTAAATAGAAACATTGCCTTATTACAAACACCAAGAAGACTTAGTTATAGTAGGGCTTCATCCTACTCTCATTGAAGTATCTAGGTAACCGTATTCCTTCAAGTTCCTCTAATTGGAAAGGTATTGTTTAAAGTATGTGAGTGATAACATACGACCCAAACCAATGTACTTTGATTTTACCTAGATGGCACAAAAATTTAGAATCATAAAGGAGCACCATCTATCCTATATCAAGATTTTAATCCACGATGTGCTGTCATGCCATGCTTTCTTCCTAGATTTTTCTTGTTTTTGACTCCAACTTTTAACTGCTATTGCTCATCATTGCTCATCTAGTCGGATTAACTTTGGAATCCGTTCTTCTAATACTTTCTCATCACCTAGACCTCCATCACGGATGTTTGTAATACACAAAGATGGTAACACGAATTCTATAGGAAGAACATTGCGCTTTGCATTGGTAAAACCAAACACTAACCGAAATGGTGTGGATTTATTCAACCTTTTACATGTTGTTTGATATGCCCAAAGTACTACTGAGATACTTTCGGTTTCATGTATGTTCGTAGAAAGATAACAATGTCCTCTAATTTGATGGGACTTGTTGTAACATAGCTTCCATTCTTCGGTTTCATATATAACTATGCATCTCGCATGGTATCTTCAATTTCCCATGGTTCTTCTCTTGAATGTATTCTAGATAAATGGTCCTGGTCTAGAATTACTTTTCCCTAGTTTTACCACAACTTGTAAATCAAATTCTTAGAATAAGAGTACCCATCTATATATGTGCCCTCAGTAAAATGGTTTTGTTTACCAAATACTTCAATGCCATGTGATACGTATGGAATAAAAATGGTGTAACGAGTAGGTACTATCATAATTTATGTAGTGCATAGATCATTGAAAAAGCTTCGTGCTCTATAGCTATGTCGTCTTGTTCTACATGAGTCATATTTCTACTAGAAACATAGATAGGATGATCTATAATACCTTCTTCGGGATGAGCCAATACCACACCAATGGCCATGACAGAGGCTTCCACATGTACATGAAATGGTTGGTCCCGTGAAGGAAAACAAATAATATGCATGGTAGTAAGTTTCTCCTTCAATATCTCAAATGCGCATTATTACGGTTCACCCTAGTAGAACATACCATTCCCTTTAAATAACTCCTCCAAAACATGGATACTTTGGCATATCATTTAATAAACTTCCTATAATATATTGTATGACCAGAAATCTATGCACCTCACTCTAACCTGGTAGGCTCCTTTATACCTTTAATGACTGCTATGACCTTAGCTAGATCAACCAACAAACTTTCCTTACAAATTATGTGTCCTAAAGTATCCCAAATGGCATAGAAAATATGCACTTTTTTATGTTTAAAGAGATACTCAACTATCTACATCTTTCAAACATTAAGTACTGATTGTCACAATGATCCTTAACTAATCAATACACTATCCAATCATCAAAATAAACATGTAAGAAGTTGTGAATAAACTCTTTGAACACTTCAACAACTATGTTTAAAAATACAACAGTGCATTTTTCGGACCAAAAGGCATCATAGTATATTCAAAGCTACCCCATTCAATAATAAAAGTAGTATTTTCTTTATCCTCCTAGGAAATCCTAATATGATGATACCCACAAAACCCATCTATGAATGAATAGATTTTGCACCCTGCAACGCCTTCTAGTATTTCCTCAATGAATGGAGTAGGAAAGGGAGTAGTCACACATGTAGTATTCAACTCCATATAATCCACACATATTCTAGTCCGTCCATCCTTCTTTATACTGATTACCATTGGACTAACCCATTCCTACTCATCGATGGGCTTGATAATCCTAGACTTCAACATTGTTTCAATCTCATCTTTGACCTTTTCATGTAAGTTGGGGTTCACCCTGTAGTGTCTCTTTTGAAATGTGCATCAAACCTCTTTAAGATTTATCTTCATCTCCCCTAATGATTCATGCATGCCTTTAAGTTCATGTTACCCTTGAGGGAATAAGTCTTGATAATCCCTTAGTAGCTCTATGATTTTTTCCACTTGAGTCTAACCAATAGTCTCCAATTATGGCTTGCTTAGGCTCGACATCGATCCAATATTCACCTTATTTATCTTCATAGGTTCATAATAGGAACATGTGGTATTATTTGCATTTTCCAACACCTCACACCTACCTATTGAATGTTTTACTTCCATATCTTCTACTTCTTCATCATCCACTAAGTAGACCATATTTCATTTTTCTTTCTCAAGGAAAGTGCGATGAAGTAGTGTTGCATCGGACTCTGTCTCTTCAACAAAATGCACTCGTGATATTCCTTCATCAATAAATCCTGAAGGTGTTCTTCATTCTTGGCACTATCTCCCATAGTTAAGTGCTTTATGAATTTTAATTCTTCTTCCACCGGAGGCTTCGTAGAGAAGAAGTCAAACGTCAAGGCCATTCCTGCAATTAAATCCTCCCAATTTCTAGTCTCGCTATGAAGTTAATAATAGACATAGCAATCACATGAACAACCTTGTAAAGTGGAATACAAATTGTGCACCGAGAATAAAGGTGGTAAAGCTTCCTATCCCTCTATCCGAGTCTCTCACACTTTTGAATGTGGTGTTGAATAGATTGATTACGATGATGAGTATATATTTGAGTAGGTGCATTTCTCTTATATAACCTAGTGGCAAGAGCAATCCTAATTGCATTTCATCATACAAGATCATCTTTTGGGCCACCCACCAAAGACACGTTGTTGTCCCACATAGTGTATTTGCTAGCATATTTCTTATTTTCAGTAGGTATATCCACCATTCTTCTATGACGCATAGGAATACCCTAGAATCTCCTTCTCCGGTGTAACAAGGTACCAAGTTGGTACATGTTATCCCGACATAACATGATTTTCTTCCCTTTTGAAATATGCTCTTTACTTCACGCCTACCAACTCATACATGGTATGATACCAGTTATCATGGTGCAAGAAACACTTGTATTATCACTAATAGACTGTGCATCCTACCACTGAATTATTTCCTCTTTACATGGCTCAAGCATCTCTCGGATCCTGGATGGCGTGTACATGAATACTATTTAAGTCGTCTTCACTCAAGGGCTCAACATAGGGCCCAAATTTTCTATCTGTTAAAGGGATAATAACTCTTTCCTCCTTGTTTTCAAATATGATATAACCCTTTTTGAGATGAAGATTAAGATTATTTGCATAGCCCTAAGGATGCCCCAATAGATCTGGGAAACTATCTTACTCTACCAGTGCTAAAACCTCAAAGTCTCTAGTTAACTTGGCTCCTTGTATGGTAATGGATGCATATTTTAAAACTCTGATGGGAGTGGCCTTATTCTCGATTAGCCATGAACAATACATTAGAGGATGGCTACAATGGGGGTCTCCCTATTTTTTCCCATGCATCTAAGGTAAGAACATTGACTTTCACACTGTATCAATCAATAAATTACTCAATAGCCACCCATCCACAACAACATTCAGATTTATTTCCTTGTCATAATCTAGGCTATGAGGGGGAATATTTACATGTAGGATATGCCATCCTATCTTAGTGCTTAGTGTGGAGTATTTCCTTTTAATCAATTCCCTAATAGTGGAATGATATTCTCTTGGCACAAAAATTTACACACTTATCTCAAGTCATCTATATCAGTTTGGACTATCTCTAATAATTTATTTTGCTCCATCTTTTGTGATTGTTCTTTTAAATATTGTATTTCACCCTAGAGATTCCTGAGGACCTCCCTAGTTTCATTATAAACCTCCTTCTGATGGGTAGGATCTGGGTATCGTGCATGTATAACCTCCTCCTTAGTGAAGGTAGGCTTCTATTGTAATGCTTCCTAGCATGTGTTGCTTCGGCGTGGGTCGTGATCTTTACCTGCAATGCCTTAGATTCTCATTCCAACTTAGGTATCCATTGATTCTCCATAGCATGTTGTATTCTAAGCATCCCCATGCCTTTGATTTCATGTTTATTCTTCTTCTAAAATTCTCATACAATTTTAGGCACTTCTCATAGCTATACTTTTTCCACATAAATAACATGTAATATTCTGAGGACATTCACAGTTGTAGTTGTCAAGAGATCCGCATGTATAACACGTTCTATGAGGGAACTCGCTTCTTCCACCACCATGGCCTCATCCTCCAAATCCACCATGGTATCCTCGACCTTGGCCATGGCTACCTTCAAAATGCCCTTCATTCCGATTATAGCACGCTTGATTGTGATCCCGATCCTGATGCTCATTCTTGCCTTTAGATTTATCTAAAACTTTTTCTTTCGTTCACTAATATTTATAGCATCGTAGATCGACCGATCATCCGGTAGTCTTCTGTGTCATGATTCATAGACCTACATATTTTTAAGTAGCTTGAAACATTCTTACTTATCACGCATTGTAGTAATGGGAATCGGCTAGCATCATGGTTTAGATGGCATATCTCACAATCTAACAACAGTGAGCGCACTAATGAGTCAGCAGGGAAAATATCCTTTGTGACCTTCTACTTCACAATCTATGCAAAAAAATCTTGTACACGTCTCATGTGCTAAATTTTTCGATAGTTTCTCCAACTCCTTTACCATAGTTGTAATATGTTGTTATAAAAATGGGCTTACCCTAGTTTCTATACTTCCAACCGCCTCATCGGATAAGGCGGCTTCAAGTTATTCTCATGGATTATTTTATGTTTTATGTGAGAGCACCCTCATAAAAGGTCTAATCAGGCCTCTAACAAACCATTATGCATGTTGGCTTATGTGAATATCATAATAAATATTAGATAACAACGTTTTAAAATGGGCATCGTAGTCTCTAACACTCTTAGTAGTGCCTTGCTTAATATATTTGAGCACACATATGCTCTTGTTCAAACTCATGGATGTAAAAATCTTTAAGGAACACATCTTTTATAGTTGTATAGTCTACGCACGTCCGATCAAGGTTAAACTTTCTTTACCAACTATGTGCGCGCCTTGTGACGTATTAGAAAATTTACTTTCCCTACGCTCGAAGCCATTATTCCTTTTAAGTGCCACAATATTTTGTACATCTATACATGTTCAACAACATCTTCTATGCCCATATACTCGGGAGATGAAGATATGTCTCCATGTAAATATTTGAGGGTTGGTGCGGACCTTGCCCACCCGATCCGTAACCCCCTGTATTTCTTGGGCCTCTAGAACCACTTTGGAGCTAAAACCACCTATACCTCCTCATACCGAACTCGTAGATGGGGTTTGGACCAGAGAATATGTACTTCTCTATGTCCCAATTGTAGTCTTCGAGCTTCGCACCCCAATAGTTTGTGAAGTGTTACTACTCCTAGAAGATAATCCCAAAAATTTTGCGCCTAAATTCTATGTGGATGGTACACCCAAAAAGGCACTCCCATATAACAAGGAATCCATTTTCGTTGTCATCGATGTGCCTCTTATAAGACTCACTCTTTCTTTCCCACTACTTGAATTAGCTTCTTGACTGTTTATTGTATTAGATACTAGAAAACCAAGCACAAGGGCAAGGTTTCAAGAGGATTCAAATGAACACCTCGGCCCGGAGTTATCTCTGTTGGCATGCTTCTACATGAGTCCGAGGAGGGTTCCCTATCATGATTTACCAAATGGGGGATTTCTTGATACTCAGGTTTCACATCTTCTATGGGAACTTCAACTCCATGCCGAACTATCTTTCTCCATAACACCATTTGGTACCTCTCACTTCTTCTCTACCTCCCTCTTCCATCTTTCACCAAACTGCTCCCCCCATGCGTGGTGGGGTTTAGTTAGCCATCGGTTTTCTCTCCAAATTTAAAGTTACCATTAGGATCTTTATTGTTAATGGAATGCCTTGTAGGTATGTTCCCCTTGTATATCGTAAAAACTGGAATTTAGCTACCTCTAGGCATGAATAAGTGGAAATTGAGTACTCCAAGATATAACTGTTCAGAAAACCATGGAACCACGTATCCACAATGTGAGTCCAAATTAGATCAGCATCATAAAGGGTTTGAAATTCTTCCCACATCAAGAAAAGTGTGTGATACCTCCAACTCATACAATTCTATTGGAAAGATAGCGAAGAAGATATCATTTAAACTTTCATATAGATTCTATTCTAACCATACATGTGTGTTAAACTTGGATCCAATGTTGAACCTATGTGTGTATTCTTCTTCTTGATCATGTATCCACTCCTCAACACTTGTTAGGGTCTTCTTCATCACGAACCATCCTGAAAAAAATGAAAAAGAGGTCTAGATAATGGACCTAATGATGTAGCCTAGAATTCACCGATAAACTCCTAGGTGTGCTAGTACATCACTCAGCCTAGACCAAGCATGCACCTAAAGTGTGCAAATGTACCAGGCCCCTCTTTAGGGTTTTTTTTACAGGATGTTAGCATGATGAAGACTTAAAGCATTCATATCTATGACTAATATTTCATTCTACAGTACATATTCAGATCTAGGTCTTTAAGTATCATGAATCAAAAATAACCATAATGAGAACATTCATGCAATAATAAACTATAACCATGATTAACACCTTGATTTAGTCAATAACCTCCATTATATTAAATGTAGTAATACACAAAAGCTTCTTACAATAGATAATACCATATTTTATGTGCACATTAGATTTTGCAACATAACCTCACAATAACTCAGTTCTTACATGCCACACTATGCCACATAGTTCCCTACATATTTATAAGGGTGTGGAATTTCCATTCACGCTTATCTAATCCCAAAATAGGCTGCATGGTATTATTAGCCATGTGTCACTACACTAATAGCCACACATGTAAGTGCGCTAACAATAGACTTCTTCTAGTTAACTATCGTAGTAAATCTATTCTCAATCTACATCCATGCAAAGTGCTTCATATCGATCCTTTAAAAATAACCAATGCACGTCGCGAAATTTTCCAACCGGTTTTGTGTTTCACACACTATCTCCAATAATAGTTCCTCTTGTGAAAATGGCTAAGTCCCAAATTTGTGTCATCCTCGGTGCGTGGTTCCTTTCGATCCTTCGCACTTTTGAATGTGCTCTTCTCTCCCACACTGAACCTTCTATATGTTCATTGCTAAGTTCCATATTTTGGTGACCAACATTACATATTTTATACACCATACCCATCCTACATTACATTATTTACACCTCACATTTATACATTCTACTTATTCTATGGTCATTTTATTATTACTACATACACTACATTGTTATACACGCTTTGCTCACTACCCTATGACGCACTTTATTTCCTCGGTCCATACTCGACTAGTGAGAGTTTACGAATCATATGGACCATACACCCACCATGTGAAACTTCATGATGTGGCATTTCCAACCTAGTGACATACGCTTTTGGCTAAATCATCACCTATTTTATCATCTTGTAGTGGTATACACCTTAGGTTACACCACCACTCCCTTCTTTCAATCTTATAGTGATATATGCTTAGGGATAAATCATCACTCACCTATTCAATAAGTCATGATATATGCTTTTGTTATAGGGTTCATGCTTACCTCTCCCCATGTTTTTCTCATCACCACTACCCATACAAATTCATTACAACTCTCTACACACACAAAACGCTTGCTTGACCATTTCTCAATGACGTGCTCTTGTTTATGGTTAGTTCTTGAATGATGAGGGGAAAATAAAATGAACATTATTACATACACTTCCATACATTAGGAAGTACGTTGCTCCTATCATTCCATCTTGCATTCCATTTCATCCATCCCACACTTCTTCGCATTGTCTTGGGGAATTTACTATTTCTTTCTAATGTTTTTCATGATCACTTTACTACACATGTTAGATTTTTTTCTTATATTTCATTATATATATCATACACACATGCACGTTCACACATTTGTTTAGTGTGATAAAAATATAGGACTTTTACACGTTTCATGGATGTTAGCCTTCTACCCTTCCTATAATGGTCGTTAGGGAATCCGCATTCATCTTATCCAGATTCTATTATTTCATTTTGTACTTAACATCTTACATTTACTTGATCATAGATGCTTTGACTTATTGGTTATTTATCTAACAAGCTAACGAGTGTTCTTGTGTGCAACACTTGTTTCGTAGGATTATACCTCTCCATTACTCCATGTTTGTTTGTTTCTACTTGTCTTCCATTTTTCCCATTGTATGTGATCTTTGTTCATTTCTTGTATGCACACTTGTTTTTTTGTGTGGTCATGATGGCCTTGCATGTCTTGCGACAATGTGAGTGATGTCTAATGTTTGCAACCCGCTTTGTGTGGTCTACATATTTTTTTTCATGTTTACACTAATTGGTTTAGTAGTTACTACATTGTCTACCTATTTTACACTTGTCTTTTGCATGTATGTGTTTTCATACTAACACTTTTTTTCTAGCCATCCCCTTTTGTGCACACCTTAGTTTCTACCAACACTTTTCATTTCCCTTACGGGGCATATTTTGATAGGTCGAGTGTGGTAGGTCCTCTTTTGGGGCCACATTATCCCTTCAATGACATCACATGTGCCCCTAAATAGGGGGGGCATTATTGAGGGTTTCACATACTACCTGAGAATTTATTTACACTGGTTTAGTACAGTGCACTTTCTGCCCTTGGCATTGTGGGTTTACATACAGAGAGTGAGTTCAGACAAGTCTATGAACTACATATCATTAGATTTTATAGAACACAATGTCCTTAGCATTTCTGAGAAGTTACAAGCTTGGGGGTTACATTAGGTGTGCCTCTCTACACTACTTCGGCCAGTTGGCGTTAGATCACCCAAAAACTAGGATGTTACAAAGATCTCTTCACACATTTCAGCGAAGTGGTTAGAGTTTGAGGATACATAACAACTCATCCCTAAAATTCTTCAGAAAGGGTGGTGTGAGATCACCCAAAAACTGATAGCAATACAAGATATCCTTCTACACCCTTTCTCTTGACATGGATCAGGTGCTCATGTTCCATTTACACTTTCCTTTTCGCATATTTTACATTTGCATATTTTACAAATTTCTATACACATATGTATTTTACACATCTTTTTACATATATATATATATTTTAATAATTGATCATTTTCTCCTTATAGGTCTAGTCGTATGAGAAAAATAAAATAAAATTACGGCCAACAACAATAATGATGATGACACACCATGAAGGAACTTTCCTTTACTAACCATGTCGATACACTACACACCGCAATAGCTACACAAGCATTTCACCCTAGGTTCACTCTCGTCACTTTGTATGCACATTTTTCATCTTTAGAATCCAAACTCCTCCAATTTTTCATTTTCTCATTCCACGATTGAGTCTAGTCAATCGACACATCTCTACTACACTCTAAATGGATATTAAGTACGCATCTCTATCTACTTTATATTACCAAGCGTTCCATTCACTAACATAAAGTGGTGGAAAAAGGTAGTGACAAAAATCATACACTTTATGCATTATTTAGCCCAGTCTCATGCTACTATTTAGAAGGTTTGAAGTGAAGAAAGTACTAATTAATCCCACCTTTTGGCCATCTTATTTTAACATTTTTATTTCATCGTTCTTGTATATTTTCATATACATGCCCATCTATTTTGTCAATGCACCATCTTTTTATCCTAAACAAGAAAATCTCGGGGTCCCCTTTTCCCACCTAGGGTGTCACAATCCTTGTTTCATATTATCACATATTTTTGTGCTCTTTCTAGCCTTTTTTCATTCTTATCTTTTCCAAGTAATTCATGTCAAGATAAATTACAAAATTAGAGAAAGAGAACCCTATAAATATAAAGTTATGAGACCATAATGAGGGCCCTAAGCGTCACTTACTACTATCACTCCATTTAGAGTTGAATCCATTGCATCACTTCCAACCACATACTTACATACACCAAGGATAAGAGATCTACATAAAAACACACAACATAGGGGGATTCTTTTCTATTCCATGCACACATTATAATACATTTTTCTATAGTTATTATTACTTACTACTTCCCAAAGTGTGGTGACACAAGAGAACGTAGGGCATGACATGCACACACACATACACCAGAACTACATTTGGGTCTAAAATGTACTGTAATGGTTAGACTAGTAATCCCACTATTGTGGCAGCTAAGGTCAGTCTTACCCATTCATTTTTCATCTTTCTTTTTAGGGTTTTGATACTTCTTTGTCTTTTGCAGGTGATTCCTTCATCCTACACTATTTTATAAATCCAACGTAGTTTAGAAGATGTAGTGTGACAGACAGGGAATATTTTAGAGTATTTTCTGGCGAAAGAAAGCAGTCCGAGCTTCTATAGAGACTTGGTGCCTATTATCTAGACCATGGCACCCCGGACGACCTAGTACCCTCCGTGCTTGTGCTGCGGTCCATTCATATCCTCAATATATAGCCTTTACATGACTTTTTATAGTCGTTCCATCTTCGGAATCCACATTCGGACTTATAACACCTTGCGGCAGTCTTTGGAAATCAGCTAAGTCCTTTGTTTTTACATCTTTTCATACTTATGGTTTTATTTTATGTGATATAATTATCTAAAATCATTCTATACTTTTTTAGCATCATTTATTGTGGTTTAGTCCTAATATATTAGATTAAATATTTTTATACTTCCCCATACTTTATTTTAATTTTAGTTAATCGGTATGCAAAAAGATATAATAAGGAACCATATACAACATTTCCTCCTTTTAGATGAAGATATTATTGATGCAATGCAATGGAGAAAATATCATGTTTGGAAATATTTTACATATAATAGTGTTTTTAGATATTAGGGTGCCCGATGGGCCTCAAGATAAGATTTAGGAGTATTCTACGTAGAAGATACTTCCCCTGAAAAATAATTTTCTAAGTATAACTGTGACACGGTGACACCGATGTATAAAGCGTGCATGGAAAAATGGTACAAAAGGATGTGTGATGCATTCGGCATTGAGTGGAGGATTCTAGAGTAGTTTCCCACTCTTTTGAATGGAATTTCTAATTTTTCCTTGTATTAGGAGTTTTGTATCGGGATATTCATATTAATTGATGGCACTAAGAGAACCCGTGGTGCAAATTTCCATTTTCCTTTTCACGAGAGTACTTTCAGGCTATAGTGAATAGATTCAAGGAGGCACAAAAGTCGAGGTATGATCGGAGCGAAGTGGATAAGGAGCACCACAAGATTCTCTAACCATTTATCTACCCCAAGAATAACACCTATAAGGAGAAGTATGTTTCAAAGAGCATACACTTGATGAAGCCAATAACTTTTCCAATAGCTTTAGTGGATGCAACAAGGATATATATTTATTTAAGGCCTTGGTTTTTGGATGGAGCATTTATAGAATATGATGTAAGTATTCCTGAGGAATCCTCGCACGTAAGAATGTTGAACCTAAGAAGATAGGTTGCAAAGATACTTCTATTGTAAGTAGAGGCGAAGGAGTGAGAAAATATAAAACTCCGATTACAAGTGTGCTGGAGGAAAACCTTAGAAAGGAAGGAGGATAGTGCAAGGATTTATGTTAGGAGGAATCTTGGTAGAAGAAGGTATCCGGTATAGAAAAAATAAGATATCCCGAGTTCATACTTTGAGACGATAGAGAGTCAGGAGGAAGAAGGAGCTGAAATTGAAGAAGGTCCGATTAAGAAGTTGGTTCCAAAATTGCATACAATCGAAGAATTAGATGAAGAAGGCTAGGATGAGCACTTTGAGGATGCACATACCATGGATGTGGATGAAGAGGGTGTCGTAAAATCCAACACATAGGTTATGAAGGATGATTCGAACCAAACTAAGGACCATGAGGATAGGTGCATAACCAACCCTAAACTAGAGAGAAGAGTGGAGAAGGAGGTCACATATATTATTGAACACTTGGTGGAGCATGAGGTTGTACATAGTGAAGAGGAAGAAAAAAATGAAGAAGAGAAGAGTGTAGGATAAGAAGGGATCATGGGTGGAGAGTCACGCCTTGTTGTAGGTTTCCCCAAGGGTGCTCGAGGAAAGAGATAAACCTACATCCCCAAGGACCTATAATGCAATATGTTGAGGATCCCAATAAGGTTCTATGTACAAGGTACTAGAGTACAATCCCTACAGATCAACTATTTTGTTGGTCATCATTTGATAAAAAGAGTGCACTGCCACGCACAAGAAAGATGTTGTCTTGGGATTTTGAGTCACACATTGAGGAGCCAAAATTTTAAGTAAGTGCCCATTCATTGCTAGATACCCGTGAATCAACAATTTCAAGAGACATGTATCTGGTAGTTAATTCTCAACAACTAACAAATGAACAAGCATGTAATGCGCTTAATAAGATATCGGTGGAAGTGGGTTCTAGAATTTTTATAAGAACAATAGTATAAGGTTTATGCAAAAGGAGGTGGAAGAGAAGAATAAATAAATAATTGAAAGGGATAAGGAGATAAAGGAGAAGGAAGAAATTATTGCGCAGCTAAGGTAGGAGTTAAGGGATGAGAAAGGATGGACACTCATCATTGTACAAAAAGGAAAAGTGCATAGCTGATGCAATTTTAATTACACGCCTAGACCTAGCACCCCCGGATAAGATAGCATATGAGTCTTCGATTCATCATCTTGATGATCTAATGTGCATAATTACTTTTGAGAAATCGTTGAATTGGAGTCTACGAGAAGAAGTTATGGCATAGAAAAAGTAGCAACAAAAAGAACAAGTTGAAGCCAACATAACAAAATAAAAAAATTAATGGAAGGAGTGAAGGTAGTTGCTCACACGGAAGATGTCATATATGAAAATTTTAAGGATGGGGATCATGTGGAGGGGTTCCTTGTTGCAAAATATGAAGCAAAACTCAAGTAATTCTAGGCCAATAATAAGGGAAGCAGGGAAGAACGGAGAAGATATTTCTCGAGGTTTAAAAAATAGGGAAGAAATCGATTATTTACGGGCTTAAATTAAAATTAATTTGAAGGAACTCGCCTAGAGGTTATGCAAAATATTGATGCACTTACAGACATGGGAAAATAGTTGGAGACCCTAGTGGACACACTAAAGGATAAGGGTGAGGAATTAACATTTGATGAAGTCACTACTATGATAGGATATGTTTTTACTAAAACACATAGTGAACTAGATTTGTGGAAAGCATTGGAGGCATTGGTGATGATATAAAAACGTGTTGTATTTTTTCACTTTTAAAAGTTTCCAAAGATCGTGATTTTCTTAAACAATTTTAGTATTCTAAACTCCACAAAATGATTAAATTCTGATTATTATACATCCATAGAAGTACGAAAAACTTGGGTAATAAATAAATAATCAAAAACTAAAAACACTCGGATAACAAACAAGATTGTTTACATGGTTCAAAAATTCCTACATCCCCGGGTTTGGATTGAACTAATCCATTAATAATATTGAAATTTAAGTACAATAACTCTTATAAACAACCAATAATGAATCAAAACATGCAAATGAGATGATCAATGTCTCAAGAACTCTGAAAAATAGCAGAAATTGTACTAAGAATGCTCTGTGGCTCTACGGTGTTTTCACAATGCGATCTCCCTGCAATTCCATTAGAAAAACACCTAAAAATGGAGATTTAAAATTCTATGAAAAAAATCATATATCTAAGATCATCTCTGAATTATAAACACTTTTAATTTTTACACCAAGTCACTTTTCGGACTAGAAGTGCATTGAAATTCATGTTTTCCAACTAGTTGTCTTATAGATCCCTCTTAAAAATGCATTCAAAGATTTCAGAAAAAGGATAAAACTAAACAAAAATATAAAATATTATATCGTTGGAATCGTATTAGAATTCCCTCCATTTCACATTTTTACTCGAGTTCCCAATTTGAGTGCAAGGCCTTCAAAAATAGTGTTTTCTAAGAGCGCCTCCTTATGGCTTTTACACAGGACACAGTACCTACATTTCAAATACAAGCGAGCTTATTATATATCTCTTCCAAGAGGGTGGCAGGTTGGTAAGGCCACCTATTTCTTTTAGATGAGGTTAGGGGTTTAAATGCCCCTTCCATAGGTTTAGGCACCCAATTTAGCCATTGACCCCACATTTGGTGGGAAAAGGATAGGATAAGCCTTTAAATAGTTTTTTGTCCACAAAATCCTCCTTATCCCATGGGATTAGGCTTATTCCCGTGGAATGGATTAAATAAAATATTATTATTATTATTTTAAATCCAAATCCACTAAAAACCTACCAAGTTTCATGCCCATAATATGCCATTTGTCCACGTCACAGTGTGCCACGTCATCATTTGACCACAACTTTGACTATGCATATCTTTCAGCATACGAACTCAGATTTGGTCCATTTAAAATGCGTCAAAAATATTGTAATGAGCTCTATACCATGGAACTGATTTTTAAAAAAATAAAATACCATCAATTTTTCCTTGTCGCCAATTGCCACATGTCACCTTGTCATTGGTCCACTTGTTGACCTATTGACCAAAGTTGACTTCCCTATTGATTGAACTTTGACCGAACATAACTTGAGCTCAGAGTGTCCATTTTCACGTTTTATAGTCTTGAGAAAGCTCTTTGAAGGATCTACGTCTTGGAATGGTCTAGGGAATTTTAGGGAACTTTTGACACTAAAAATTATCCCCTAATCACTCCTCCCTACTGAGAAGACTTTTTGTCCACAAAAAGTTATGTATCAACCCACAAAACATGCTATCTCTTCTGCATTGAAAAAACACATACAAGAACTAGAAATAACATTATAGGTTAATAAAATGCAAATATTTGATTAGCTAATTATATAACCGGTCAGATAATAACACCCAATTAAGCTAGAGTTAAAGCTAAATGTGCATGACCACATCGACTCGCACTGTTTTGAACTATCATAATCAAATGTAATGCCATCACAAATAATTGACTAGATTAATAACACCAATTCTATTATGAAAATTTAGTGTTCAACTGTCACTTTGTGATATGGCCGATTACCAAAAATTAGAATTCCATAACACAAATCATTATCTGAGACATCTAAAGCTGCCACGATTAGGCTAGTGTCCACCTTTGTCAAGCGAAAATGTAACAACTGCAAGTATTCACTATCCAGAATAAAATAGACTATCAACACCCAAAAATAGCTATAGTCAACAACTCAATCCATGTGAATATGCCAAAAACATTGTATCGCCATCACAAATAATGAGTCGGATAATAACACCCATCTATAACAGAAGCTAGTGTTCAAGCGACACTTTGTGATTATGTTGATTACAAGCTGAAAATATTCACTATCTAGAATAATTAAACCATCAACACCCAAAATTGCTATAATCAAAATCTAAATCAACGTGAATATGCAAATATTCGATCCATACACTAAACTGTAAAGGGATATATTATAAAGCTGTATGCTTACCCAAATTGGTTAATTGTCATGTCTGCAAAATGATCACTTGGTTCCTTTGCAAACCAGTTTGTTAGTGTAATAAATTTACACCCTAATTACAACCACATCTGATAGTTACAAAAATCAAATTTTCCCAAAATAAGGGTTTTATAAATTAGTGCAAATAACACATGTGGATACAACAAGTTTGTCTATTTATTACAATATCAAACAGGTGCCTGAATGGGTCTTATAAGCATCCATAAATTTACACAAATGACAACATTATAAAACTACATGTTTCAAAATCAAAATTCTGATGATGCCCATCCCTGCATATTGTTGTCGGAAATGGAATAACCAACCACAATGTGAGAAGATGAATATGAGTATGATGAACTGTCACTCAAATCTTCTCTACTGATTGCTTCCAAATTATTTCAAAGTTGAATATAAACATAGGATAAAAATCCCTAAAATATAGCTTTGAAAATGTCTGCATACTATCACCAGTTACTGTAATGCAAACATAAAGTTGAGGAATGTTTTACCGATCCAATTACTTGGATTTCTCCGTTTAGGTGGTTTTACCTTCTCATTACTAAAATGAGTTTTAGTTATGTTTAACTTCGCTGGTTTTACAATACTATTCTTTTTAACAACTTTCCAATTTTTTTGTTTAGGAACAAACCAACAAACCTTAACATCGTGACCATTCCTATTACAATGGGAAGAAAATTTAACTTCCCTATTTTTAGGAGTCTTACCCATTTTTCCATTTCCCAAACTTTGTCTAGGAGAATGATTCCTTTGTTTAGGAGAGGTAACATTTTTGCCATTTCTCGCCTTTCCTGGTGAGATTGGTCTTTAACACCTGCCTTATCATTCACAAAAGGCATTAAATTCTTAATCAATTTTTTTCTCTTCCAACAATATGCAACAGAATGATTAGTACCTTCACAAAATGTGCAAGGGAAAGCATATTTCTGCCTACCAAAGCTATATTGTTCCAACTGAAAGAGTGTATTAGAAGTTTTAGGATTTGATTTTCCCTTAGTGTTATTTTTAGTGTAAGTGGAAGGAGGTGGAATCTAATTGCCTCTTTTACCTATTTTATTACACCTTTCATTGTTCCTCTTGATGGTGGAATCTTGCGATTCTAGTGGCGTAGATCCTTGGCTGTTGGAAGCTTGTCTTCCTTCAGATGCTTTAGAACTTTCTCCAATTTCCATTTGCCCACTAGAATAACCCAAACCTAAAACCGAGGCTGATCCACTACTTGTATTGGGTTAGCATCACCTTGTCCATTTTTTCCAAGGCCTTTTCCATTATATCCCATTTTAACAATTAGCTTAGACCCAATTCCCTTAGTGTGTTTTCAAGCAGGACCCAAAGGAATATCTGAAACTGAATGAGAGGAAGAATTAACATGTGAACAACTTACAGTGCATTCTATCATAGTACCTACATCTGATTTAGAAGGCATTTCCTTCTTTTGTTCACCTTGTTACAACTTTTCCAAGAGGGCATCCTTGGTCCATATTTCTTCCTGCAACTCTTTAACAAAGCCCATCAACTTCTTGCTCTATGTAAGCATCTCGTTGACATACTCCTCTTTCTTGGTTATAGAGGATTGTGGCTCAGATTTTAACCACACTATTTCCTCTTCCAAGGAATAAAAATTATCTCTTAGGAAAGAGTTTTCTTCTGGAGTTGGTGGTTAATGGCTTCAAGCTCATCTAGTTGCTCCTATTTGGATGACTTGCCCATGATTCCCTGTTCCTACAAACACAACCTGTACTTCCAAAACTACACACTGCAAAAGTAAATTAACAAGCCCCAAAATGTCTGCACACTAAAAACTGAAATCAATATTGAAACTGAAGCCAAATTTTCAAACACAATTAGAAGCTAATCCAACAATCTAACTGCTCTGATACCAAACTTGATCTGAAAATGTGTGTTGTATTTTTTCACTTTTAAAAGTTTCCAAATATCATGATTTTCTTAACCAATTTTAAGTATTCTAAACTCCACAAATTGATTAAATTCTGATTATTATGCATCCATAGAAGTGCAGAAAACTTGGGTAGTAAATAAATAATCAGAAAACTAAAAACACTCAGATAACAAACAAGATTGTTTATGGGGTTCGGAAATTCCTACGTTATTAGGTTCGGATTGAACCGATCCATTAATAATATTGAAATGTAATTACAATAACTCTTAAAAAAAACCAATAATGAATCAAAACCTGCAAATGAGCTGATCAATGTCCCAAGAACTCTGAAAAATAGCAGAAACTGTCCCAAGAATGATCTATGGCTCTATAGTGTTTTCACAATGTGATCTCCCTAAAATGCGTTATAAAAACACCTACAAATGGAGATTTTAAAACATTATATGAAAAAAATCATATATATGAGATCATCTCTACGAATTCTTAACACTTTTCATTTTACACCAAGTCACTCTTCGAACCAAAAGTTCATTGAAATTCGTGTTTTCCAACTAGTTGTCTTGTAGATTCTGTTAAAAAATCCATTCAAAGCTTCCAAAATAGATTTAAACTAAACAAAAAACATAAAATATTACATCATTAGAATCGTCTAAGAATATCCTCCATTTCACTATTTTACTCGACGAGTTCCCAATCGAGTTCAAGGCCTTCAAAAGTGGCATTTTCTAACAATTGCCTCCCTTATGGCTTTTACATAGACACGACACCTACATTTCAAATAAAGTGAGCTTATTATATATCTCTTCCAAGAGGGTGGCGGATTGGTAAGGCTGCCTATTTTTTTTAGATGAGGTTAGGGGTTCAAATCCCCCTTCCATAGGTTTAGGTGCCCAATTTAGCCATTGACCCCACATTTGGTGGGAAAAGGATATGATAAGCCTTTAAATAGCTTTTTGTCCACAAAATCCTCCTTATCCCATGGGATTAGGCTTATTCTTGTGGAATGGATTAAATAAAATATTATTATTATTATTTTAAATCAAAATCCACTAAAAACCTGCCAAGTGTCATGCCCATAATATGCCATTTGTCCACGTCACAGTGTGCCACGTCATCATTTGACCACAACTTTGACTATGCATATCTTTCGCATACGAACTCAGATTTGGTCCATTCAAAATGTGTCGGAAAGCTTGCAACAATATCTATACCATGTTACTGATTTTTAAAAAATTAAAATACGATCAATTTTGCCTTGTCGCAAATTGCCACATGTCACCTTGTCATTGGTCCACTTGTTGACATGTTGACCAAAGTTGACTTCCCTGTTGACTGAACTTTGACTGAACATAACTTGAGCTCAGAGTGTCCATTTTTCACATTCTTATAGTCTTTATAAATATCTTTGAAGAATCTACTATACTGGAATGGTCTAGGTAATTTTAGGGAACTTTTGACACTGAAAATTATCCCCTGATCAAGTGAATAAGGATTTCTCCCTCCTTTTACACATTAGCACTTAGATTATTTTATTCATTGGCATAGGCCTGAAAAATATTCTTTGATTATTGGAACATTCTTTAAATATTATTTGGGTAATCAAAGAGAGTATTGCGAGGGCAGGACAACATACCTAGTGTGGGGTAATGTTGGGCCTTGGAAAATAGCTAAGTATTGGAATGTGTGTGTAAGAGATATAGATGAAACACACATTGGGAATAGTATGGTGAATGCACACATGGAAAAAATTATTTGTGCATAGAATAATGCAAGAAGGGAACTCATGGATTTCTTCTAGAAGAGTTGAGGACTTAGTAAGTTTTGGGCATGATGTTAAATATAGAGATGGCATAGGCAACACACAAGAGAAGATTCTATGTAGGGAGGAGTCTATTTTTAGAGCATGGTACTAGCAGTTCAAACTAAAGAATGAAGACTTGGAGGATACGCAAGGCTATTTTGGGACAAGTGGAAGATCAAATGACATGCAGTGTTTTGGGATAAAAATAGGATTGGAACTGAAGTTATCTATAGATAATATATTGTTAGAAGAGATTGTATTCTCTCTTGGTATCTTTATAAGTGACACATGGATATTCTTAGCATGCATCTTATTTTGAGGATTCTTAAGAAGTGAAGGGCATGTCCCCACCCCTATATATATGTGTTGATTTGCATAGTTTTATTAGTCCTACTTTGTAGTAGAGTTATGATGTTGGTTTATGAACATGCATGACTTATGGTGATACTTTTATGTATGTATTCAACTTCTATGTTTTACAATGATTAATACAATGGATATTTGTGGTTGGATATTAGTTTTGACTTATCTATAACTGGATATTACATAGTAAATCTGATCTTGGTTATTATTTAGTTTATTCATTCATATGTTTATAAACTAGATATTTTTACACTTTACTTTTTAATGGTTAGTATGGATCTGCATTATATGTGTGTATATCATGCTAACTATTTGACAAAGATTTCATAAAAGAGGGACCTAGTACCCTTACATGCTTCGGGTGAGCATTCAAGTCTGCCTCGATTATGTGTCGGCGTGCATTGTGTTGTTTTGTGAAATAAAGACTCAGGAACATCTTAAGGTTGTGGTTATTCACAAGAGAATTTCTTGTAAACAAATGTGGTGCATATTTAAAAATGTTGAGCTCTGTTGAGTTAGGTGTGATTGATGTGAGACATTAGGAGTTCCTATTCCTTAATAAAAGGAGTTGAATCTCACATATGGAGTAGTAAATTCTGAAATGAAACTTGTGCATTATTTGTTCCTTTTTAACAAAATATTTTTTTCAATGTAATGGAAACATGGAATCCATTCTAAGGCTAGCTCGTATGAATTACTTGTATAAAGAGGACTATCCAAAACCAGCGATAATTTGCCTAGGTCTCCAAAGAGTGAGGAGGATGACATGTTTGTTCCCAAATTGACATGTTTTTGAATGTGGGAAAGTCTCGCATAGCTTTGTGTTCAATTTGTCTTAGTAAATTTGGGTAGATAAAAATCATTTCATCAATAATAATATATTCTATATGTTTTAATGACTCTTGAAATGATGGTAATGCATTGCCTTCAAATGGTTCTAGATCTTTGATTGGAATAGGGAGACCCACATCGATTATGGGTGCAGAGATGTTAAATGTTGAAAAACCGGTAAAGGAGAGAAGAAGGGGAGTTGTGGGAGATGTAATTGTTCTTTGTTGTGAATGAATTCTACATTTTATTTATATCGAAATGATTTTCATGTTTCATGTGTTCCTTGAAATATCAATCTTAGTGGAGGTAGAAGGACTTGATTCTTGAATGGTGTAGTATGGTATCAAGATATAGTTTTTCTTACGAAGACAAAAAAGTGTTAAATATGATGTTGTGGCCCCCATGCTAGTGTTAATTGTTTCTTCCTTTTCTCTCTTGATGAATGATGAACTAGTTATCTACAAATCAGGTGGAATGTCATGTATGTTCCAATTATTGTATATGTCAAATTCTCGTTTCCCCAACATTTCAAGAATGTTAAAACCCATGTTTTCTCTCGGATGAAGTTGTTCCAAAACTGTCATTCGTGTCATGATTCTTTTGTAATACCTTGCATATTACCTCGAGTTAGAAATAACATCTATAACATGTCATGTTTCTGCAATAGTGCATAAAATATGCCATAGTCCGTAGTTTTGATTAAACAAGTCCAAAGTGCCATTGATGTCATGTGGGGTTAAAACAAATTCGAGACAATATTTTTGAAATTTTGTATAAAAGGAGTTCGACCAATAGAAAAATTCATAAGACATTGAATCCTGAGTTGGGACATCAACAAATATTAGGTGGAACCAAAATATTACTTGGATTGATCGTATTTCCATTCATCACCTTTAAAGTTTTTATCATGACTCTAATCTTGAGTAACTTGAATAAGAGGAAGGTGTTCGGTGCTTACGGGGTGAACTCTATATACATCCAAGAAAATGGTTGTTTCTTGTACATCGGCGTTAATATCGACAAGTCTCAAAATATTTTTTCCAACATTTAATGATACAAATGAATGCCTGCACATAAAAGTGGAAATTTTTGGAGAATGTGCAAGTTTCTTGTGCTCTTATGTCTTTTTCAACAACACTTTATTTGAAAATTTTACGGATCAAAATATATGCTAGAAAATCTACATCAAAGCATCTCTTGAAAATATGGATAGCATTTAGTGATAGGTTTATGAACGTTGTTCTACTTTTGAAGATTATTTTGCAATATACTTAAGAATTGAATGGTGGAAAATAACTAGTTAGTAATCGATATTTTCTCTCCATATTGATATAATAGTATGGTTGTGGATGTGTAAACTATAATCATTTCTAGAAGGGAGGTACTTAATTTTCCCATCACTTTCAATGAGAAATGATGAAGTGCGTTGTGTGGCCGTGGTGGCATTGTACCTGCACTTGTATGCTGTGATTGTTTTCTATGTAGGAATGATTTCTTTGAAAATTTAGTGTGGTGTTGAACACGGTTAAGAAGTTCTTAAATTTCTACATGTGGGGAGGAGGCTAGAATATGGGAAAACTCTATGTATGGGAAGGGGTGGGGTGTTCTGTTTGAGTGGATGGTGGATTGCAAGGTGGAAAGCAGTTAGAAGGAGAGGAGGAACTGGTTGTACATGTACAAGGAACCGAAGCAAGGTTAGTACTTGAGACAGTTTCATGTGGCATCCCAAATAAATGGGAAGACATCGCAGTAGTAAGAAAATATTGGATCCTATGGAAGGAATTGGTATGGTCATGCAAAATTGTTTCCATGCAAGTTACTTGCGGAATGTTGGTTGACAATCCTTCACTAGTTGAATTTGATGGAAAGATTGGAATTTCAGGTAATGGTAGGTTATTGGTTGATGTAAGTTGACGGATATAAGAGATTTCCAATGTTATATGCTCTAGGCGACAATGACGTTGCTCAACATTATGTGAACTTTATTTTGTGCACAGTTCTCTCTTCTTTGGGCTCATTTTACAAGAGTCGACATGATTGAGAAGTCACAGACTTATGGAGTACTACCTATTGAAAAAATCCATGCAAGTGAGAAAGGAACGATGCATTGTTTGATGACATACAAATGCAGAAATATTCAAATCAATAAACTATATATGTTTGAAATGCATGTGAATTTCCAATGGAAATTACGTGTAAGAGGTAAAATTTTGAGGATAAAAATTGAATATGTTATTAGCCTAAAATTAAGTAACTTGTGATCCACGTGATCCTTCAAAATCTCAAATGACATCTTGAAAGGATTTTTCATTTCTCCAATATGGTTGTTAATCTCCAATATGATTGTTTATCTCGTGGTTTTTATTATTTTATTTTCTTGAATAGATTTACATGACTGAAGTAGAGAACAACTCAGCACGCCAAAGAGAGAAAAATGACTCGGCACTCTGCAAGAACTTAGCAACAGTAACCCAGACAAGCCAAATAGTAAGAATTGACTCCGAACTTAACGAACACGGGACAAAATATTGATGAAATCTCATAATTGATCTAAAACTCGTCAATAAAGAGTTGACTCTGCTAGTTTCCCATGGCCTTTACAATCCGCAATATATTCGAAGAACAATCCACCCTCCAGACCAGAAAGGATCCAATAGCTCATGGTAGAGAACCCCGACATGTTAATGGGAGGTGATAGGTTCGAGTCCTACCTAGTAAAAAATAAATAACACAAGAAACAATTACAGATTGAACCATGTAGTTTAATTACATATAATCACCAAACGCATTTTCTATTTTATTTATCATATCAATCTAAACATGAAAGAGAAAAAACATTTCTACAAAATGAATGTAAAAAACATGAAGCCATTAAACCAAACGACACCACCCAATTCACAATTCACTGAAAAATATTCAAATTAAAATGTTCAGAGATATAAACATTTAAAATTGCAAAAAAATGCAATTACAGATTGAACAATGTAAGCATTTGAGAAAATAGATGTTCAGAGATATAAACATTTAAAATTGCAGTAAAAATGCAATAGGTGATAGGTTCGAGTCCTACCTAGTAAAAATAAATAACACAAGAAACAATTACAGATTGAACCATGTAGTTTAATTCACATATAATCACCAAACGCATTTTCTATTTTATTTATCATATCAATCTAAACATGAAAGGGCAAAAACATTTCTACAAAATGAATGTAAAAAACATGAAGCCATTAAACCAAACGACACCACCCAATTCACAATTCACTGAAAAATATTCAAATTAGCTAACTGTAAACCATGCATTTGAGAAAATAGATGTTCAGAGATATAAACATTTAAAATTGCAGTAAAAAAATGCAAAAGAAAGTGGAAGGAAATGTTTGAGATTTAAAGAAGAATACAAACAAAAAATCTAAATACAACGAAGAAATGGACATGATCTTACCCTTTAAACTTTGATTTGGGGTGTATAAAATCAAAACAGTCATTTTTGTAAGAAAGATGGAGCCATTTTGTGGGCATCGAATTTAATCCCTATAGTCTATCTTCACCCGTAAAATAAATGACATAAAAATACATAACACGATGGACCTTATTGGACCTTATTGTCTAAAATTTCATCTATAGGTAGTTGCATATTTGGGTAAAAATTGATCCTCACACACTCTCAGAGTCACTATGGATGGTAAATCCTTTTAGATGGCAATAACACATGAAATCTACAGACGAAAACACTTGAAACCATTCTGAATCACAACGCACCAGTGGAATTTTTGTAGAGACACAGCCTCAACAATTAGACAGATATCAAGTCTGTAAAAGAATGCATTCCTATCACTTACTATTTTGATTGCACTAATGAAACTAACCGGATCACAGAAGGGGAAAAGTACTCAATTTTTTATTAGACCTTAAAACACAAAAAACGTCCAAACCCCTGTCAAACACGTCCAAACACATGTCAAATTTAAGTCAGTGGTTGAACGAATCCAATGTTTTTGAACCAAATGTAAACTACCAATCTCACATCCACAATGTAATGTGAACTCCGAATGGTATATGTTATTTGATCTAAAGGGATAGTTAACTTTTATCATCCTCTTATAGCAAAAATTTTGATCTAGAGCAATGTGCATGGGCATATGACATGAATATCCTTGATCTACGAGCATCGAGGACCAGCATTGGAGAGACTTAACATTACTTTCTAAAGAAATTAAGATAGATTTTAGAATTTTATCCCAGTATGTGATTCTAGTTTGATAATCAGGTCATTCTTGTTTATAATTGATTGTTGACAACACCCAAAACTTTACAATGAAAATAATATGAATAACTAGAAAAGGATAAAACCATTTCTACCCATAGTCAAGATCTAAGTCTAGGAATCAAATACTAATGATCAAATCTTAAAATCATGCTAAAAAGGTAAACTAAATGAAATTAAACGTTAATCTACAAAGCATTTGTACTATGTATTCAATTGCTAAACTATCAAATACCTAAATAGATCTAAGAGGGAAATCAAATTGGCATTATTGCTATTGTAAACAAGGTGAAATGGTGTCTCTAAATGAAAAGAAGATCATATTGTATACCCATATACTAACCCCATTAAAGACTTTAGGCAAGGATTAAGCTTGGTTATAAATCATATTTCTTATAAGAGATGTAAATCGAGCATGGTGTAAAGTTGGAAGATAGTACTTAGTTTTATTTATAGTTTTTCCTTTGAGGAAAACTTGCATCTTGGTGCATGTGGGACTAAAAGTACAAAGAAGATTAAGAATTTATAATCATGATTAAGATTTTTAATCATAATTAGTGAATTATCAAGTGATTAGGATGTGAGGAGCCTTAATCAACCACTTAGGGTCAATTAGGAGGCTAGGATAAGATTTTGAAGGTTTTGAGATTTTCGAGAAAATGGGGTGATTTCGAGTAGTTGGAAGAGGGGTTTGAGATAATAATAGGGTATATTGACAAAATCAAGGAAAATAGGCTTAATTAGCCAATAATCGCTAATTGTCTACTTAGAAGCGGATTTTGACTTAAGATTAAATCGTCGTAAAGTTGCATCCTGGATGTGAAAGAGGTTAGGAAATCAACAATGAGTTGTTAATTGGCCAAAATGGTAAGAAACGTTAGTTAATTAGTGGAAATAACTAATTATAATGAAATTGGGAAGAATGAGAATGATTTGTGTGTGTTTGGCTTGATAAGATTGTGAAATCATAATTTAAGTGTCTACATATTCCCTATTTGAGATGAAGTAAGTGACTTCACTTCAAATATAGTATAGAATCATAAGCAAGTAAATTTTAAAAGTAAAATTAATAGAATTAAGGATGCCCCCTCAAGTGTCAATGGGGTGATAGAAGAAGTCAATCAATGATTGAAAATATGATTGAAACGGATAGAAGAGATAAGGATAGGGATAAACATGGTTGTTTATTACCCCAGGTGATTTAGAAGAAAAAATAGTAGTGATAAGAAATGATAATGGATAATATAGGACAAGCCCAATCTTTGCATCCAATCTTTCAATAAGTAACTTTTTGTATCATTTTTCCCCTAGATCTACATCATCGGCCTTTATTGAAATAAAAAAAGTGTAAGATAACATGAAAAACTAAATTACTAATATTTTTTCATTGCTAAAAATATGTAACTCCATGCAACATACATAATGTAATGCAATACGTGAAAGTAAAAAATGCTTAACTCCGTGCAATTTATATTAATGTAATGCAATACGAGAAAGTAAACCATCTAACCTAACAGAGAAACTAGTATAATCACACATACTCAAACAAACAACATTTAAGACAGTTGCACCAATGTTTTTGTTATCAAGCTTCAATTCCCGAATGTTCGTGTTGTAATGACAAGGGTTAAAAATGGTGCCCCAAGAAAGGATATATTTGGGGAATAACGTAGGATACAAGTAGTCCATGGAAAACATTCATATGATATGACATAGTCTTTGGAAACTCACTGTTGCATGGGAGTACCGACATAGTAAGTAGGCCCAACTTTGTTAATAGAGGTAGATCACAATGATCCGTAAGTCGTTTGAGATAAGAACAAACAAGAACCTAAGAAATATGTTTTTGTAGGAAAAATTTAATGTTCGAGGACAATGCATTTTATATAGGATTCAACGGTGCACTATTGTTTACCAATTTTTTGAATTTTTTGAATTTTTGCAATTTTTGGATTTTTAATGATTTTACCAATTTTTGATTACTTGAAAATTTTTATATTGTTTTGATTTTGAAATATATTTGAATTTTTTTATTTTTGAAACATATTTAAATGTTTTTTGTTTTTGAATTTTTGAAGCTATGTATAGGATTTGAAGAAACGTGGATGTCCTAGTTATAGATGGGATGTACAAGGGCAGAATGCCATGCGTATGCGCAAGAAAGTGAAGATGTGAAATTTTCCCCAGCGTTAGATGGGAATATTCAAAGGAAAACTCTTCATGTGCAGAAGTCAGATTAAGGCCAATATGGATAGGCTCAATCATGATGATGAACATAACCCAATGACGTGCTAGGAAGGAGCAAGGATGCCCCCAGCGTAAGTTGGCCAAGAAGCACATGATAGAAAGAAGTAGAAGATTGTTTTTGTGAAGGGGACAAAGGTGTCTACAAACATGGCAAAAGTAAATCTTATACACATGGATGTTCTTAATGAAGTAGAATAATAACATGAATGTTGTGAATGTAGCTTAGAATCCCTATGATGAAGAAGTGACTAGCCAATGGAAAGAATCACGAGACAAGATACGAACTAGAGAAAGAGTCGAAAAAGGTCCAAAAAAGACATTTGGTAACATACTAATCATGTTTTCTCATAGAAATGTAGTGTGTGCACTTTGAAATTTATTACCTCTTGAGGGAAGATTTGATACACAACATGTGAAGACACCTTAGCCAATGTGTAGGAATGATTTATTTTTTAGAGTTGACTTTTTTTTTGTGAATGTATTGTGGAAGGAGAGTTGTACATTTCTATATTTCCATCCAGGAGTCCATAGCCACGATAGAGATGCATTTGATTCTAATATCAACATGTCTCTACTTTCATTTTAGGCATCCATAGCCTCGGTAGAGATTATTGAAAATAACCCAAAAGAGAGTTATATATAAATTTTCTTTTTATTTTAGCTTTGGATTTTGATGTGATTGATTTTGTTTTGATTTTGAAAACTTATTTCATCTCTCTTTTTGAAAAGGGTTTAAGAACCACTTATGACTTGATGTAAGGAGGTGGATCTCCTTAAGATGTTGATGTTTTAGATGTTGATTGTGATAAGATCTCTATAAGGTCGGTCATTCTACAATTTATTAAGGTGATAATGCATCAAGAGAAAAACGGATACCATGGAGATAAATTTCACAATATGCATGTGAATTGGATAAGTAAAATATCACCGAAGGGATTAAAATGGTAGGAATATTTGTAGGAGAAGAGCAAGAAAGGTAATAAAGAAAATCCATGTGTATGACATACCTAATTGCAATGTTTTTTTGTTTACCTTGTATTGTTAATGTTATCTAATTTTTTTGTATTTTGTCTTCTTTGAAAAGTGGGACCAACAAGGTCATTCGGTGTGATAAGATCCAACAACAATGTTAGAAATTTCCTTGATAAGGAAGACTAGGTGTATTTTATTATCAAGATACATATTATCCACAATCTCGATGATAGTGGTGAGCTCATACTCAATTGATGACTGTGTTTTATCATGAAACGTGGATTTTTTAAGTAGGAGATCAAGTTCCCTATCCAGAGGTTTATGCACCTTGCGCCATACTTGATGTGTAAGTTTATGTACACTTTTGAATCGTGTTTGATTCAAATATTTAAGATCATTTGAATTTTTGGGAGATTTGGAGCTCTTGGAAGTTTTGATCTTAGTCTGATGAAGAAACTATTTGGGTTTCTTATAAACTACTACGTGACCTATCCGATCCGAGAAGTTTGAGAAGAAATTGGACAAATAGAATTGATTTGAGGAATGATGGTAGGCTTGCCAAAATCCATGATAGAAGGAAAATTGATGGACATGAAGGGTATGGTCCAAGAATTGAAGAGGATGGGCTACCAAGAGGTGTCCCATAGACTGAAGATAAAGGACTACTTGGATGCGGCCCTAAGATTGAAGATGAAGGACTACCTAGTGGTGTCCCATATATAGAAGAAGATGGGATACTAGGATGTGGCCCAAGAATCGAAGATTAGGGGGTTTTAGGATATACCCCAAGTATAAAAGAGGATGGAGGATTTTCAGGAGGTGTCCCATGGACTAAAAGTGAAGGGCTATCTAGAGGTGTCCCATATGTGGAAGATGATGAGCTATTAGGATGGGGCCCAAGAATCAAAGATGAGGGTGGTTATTATGTCCTCCAAATATAGAAGAGGATGAGATACTAGGAGGTGAGCCACACATAGATGATGAAGGGCTACCTAGAAATGTCCCACATATAGAGAAAATGATGGGCTACTGGTGGTGACCCGAGGTGAGATGTAATGGAGGAATCTTCATATATAAAGAATGATTGGGTAATGAGAAGATAGATTGTAAATCAATGTCGGACCCAAGAAATTCATCATGTAATGAAGAATATGAAGGACAAAATAATAAGAGGAGGATCAATTTTGACGATCCTAGGGTGTTCCTATATGGTCTGAGAAATAGAATCTACCTCTTCCCCATAATACGTGAACATATCAAGGTCTAAAGAGAATTTTGGCGTGTGATCCTCTAGGGGAATGTCATCGTGTGACCCCATGATTTCTATGATCACTTCTTCATTATAAAATGAATTGATCGACATGGAAATTTATTCTTCGACCATGGAAGGTTGACTAGAAAAATGGGTCCAACTGGTGTGGAAGATTGAGAAGATGATGACTCAAGAGATGAAGTAGATTTGGATCTAGATGTCTCACGAGTAGAAGAAGATGTAGATTTATAACTAATTGGTATTGGATTTCCTAGAAGACAGAATATTGCTAGGAAATAACAAGGATCACGTAGAAAATGAGCATATGATTGAGACGTAGGACTCATCTAATGTGTTTGTGACATATGTGTCGACTTAGATGATTCAATATGGGAGTTGACTTAGAATATTGCGACATAGGTGTTGAATTTGATGATTGCGATATGAGAGTCGACTTGGTAGTTGATTACGACATGGGAATCAACTTAAAAGGATTTGGATTCACCTAGATGTTCAATGAAGGAAGAGGTTATTGAGACATCAAATAAGGGAGGTCTCATAAAGCAAGGGAGGACTGCAACACAAGAACCAAATTATATGTTTGATTGATGGATCTTGGACCCTTACGAATATTTAAAGGAAGATATCATTGAGGCAAATGATAAGGGAGTCTTGTGAAGAGAGGGAGGACTCGTGACTCAAGATTTGAATGAGGTGAATATATCTAATGATAATATTCTACCTATATGGTCTCGAGAAAGCAGAATCTACCTCTTCCCGTAATACTGTGAACATATCGAGGTCTAAAGAGAATTTTGGCGTGTGATCCTCTCATAGAATGTCAACGTGTGAACCCATGATTTCTATGATCACTTATTCATTATAAAATGACTTGATCTGCATGGAAATTTATTCTTCGATCATGGAAGGTTGACTAGAAAAAATGGGTCCAACTGGTCTGGAAGATTGATAAGATGATGACTCAAGAGATGAAGTAGATTTAGATATAGATGTCTCAAGAGTAGAAGAATATGTAGATTTAGAACTAATTGGTATTGGATTTCCTAGAAGAGAGAATATTGCTAGGAAACAACAAGGATCACGTAGAAAATGAGCATATGATTGAGACGTAGGATTCATTTGATGTGTTTGCGATGTATGTGTCGACTTAGATGATTGCAACATGGGATTTGACTTAGAATATTGCGACATAGGTGTCGAATTTGATGATTGCGATATGAGAGTCGACTTGGTAGTTTATTACGACATGGGAATCGACTTAAAAGGATTTGGATTCACCTAGATGTTCAATGAAGGAAGAGGTTATTGAGACATCAAATAAGGGAGGTCTCGTAAAGCAAGGGAGGAGGACTGCAACACAAGAACCAAATTATATGTTTGATTAATGGATCTTGGACCCACACGAATATTTAAAGGAAGATATCATTGAGGCAAATGATAAGGGAGTCTTGTGAAGAGAGGGAGGACTGTGACTCAAGATTCGAATGAGGTGAATATATCTAATGATAATATTCATAAGATGAGGTGAATCCTAATAATAAAAAGAATAATTTTGATTACAATTAGAAGAAGAGTGGGGGACTGAATAATAATTTAGATGAGAAGTTTCCAAACCATACCACCGACTATTAGATGAAGGTGGGGAGTAGGGTACTAGAATGGGCTTTCTGGCATAAAGAACCAAATGAGGCTTAGCCGTGATGGGAATCCTTTGATGGTAATGCTGAAAAGTTTATTCCTTAGTGGGATACGTATAAGTAACCTCACGATAGTTGGTCATTATTGGTGTTTATGTGATACAAATTTCTAGACAGAGATAGTGCAATTGAAATCCTTCAATTGGCATGAAGTCCTATGTCAATTTGGGCAGCACAATGGAAACCAACTTTAAATTTGGCAAACATGGGCTCTAGGAAAATCCAAGCGGCGTTATGATGTCAAATCGTTACAATGAAAAAAAAAACAATAAATGCTCATGAATCCGATGGATCAATATAAACCTAATGACACTGAAGAATAAAAAATGACCTACCCTAACAAGGTAATATATGACATGAGTTTTTCTAAGACAATAAAATGATGTATAATACTCAAATTCAGTCACAACAAAATTTTACTCCCTATGTTTATATAAGATACGTTTGAAACCAAATAGTGACAACAAAATATCACCAATTAGGTCAAGTTTGAAATAAAAAATACCTAAATGATAAGAGAGTGTTGACGCGATCCTCTAACAAGGTATACTAAAAACTAGTTTCTAAACACTAACAAATTCTAAGTCTTATAAAATGGATGATACAAATGTGAGAAATGTAACAACACTATTTGGACATGGTAATCAAGATTTTGAGAAAGAAATATTTTAATATCAAAATGGCATTATAGTAATGCTAACAAAGTAACCTTAACACTCATAAAACTCAAGACAAGGCTAGGATGTAAAAACTATGTGTAAGTATATAAAGGAATTATTAGGCATGTGAGAAACATAACAATACAATATAGAGATTTTGGCCAACTTTCACAATGGAAACAAGACGTAAATATCCCAATTGCATTACTATAATGTGGGAAACATAAGAATTCAAAAGAAAACAATTATAATATCACCTAACTATGATCATAATAATTCTCAATATGGATTGTGAGACAAGAGGGGCTCCTAGATCGTGATTATGTACTAAGCACACTTTCAACACTTGTGCTCTAGCATTGCAACCTAGTCACGCAAGTAGAATACAAAAGTGGTGAACACGTAATATGATCAAGAGGTATCCGCATATGTTATTTCATTTTGTCCAAAAATGTACAACAAGAAAATGAAGGTGTAAACCAAGTGGTGGTGAAAAATACTTTGCGTAACTTTGGTAGAGTTTTGCCTTGTCTTAGGACAAGTGAAAAACTAAGTCAAAGTAACACTAAATAGATTCCATGATGAAATATCATGCATTTTCAAATTTAAGATATCCTTCCCATTGTTTGAAAAACAAGAGTTTAAATCTATCAAAATTTTCACTTTGTTAGATCTCTCAAGTATAGAAACTAAGACAAAATTGGCTCCAAGTGGTGATCTTTCCTAGGATTCTCTCTCTATTTGTCACAAGATATCTTTGTGAGATCAGTTTACTAATAAATCCACACTAAATAATCTTAGAGTATCTTGGATTTACTTTACCCCCTTAAGTACAATGAGCATAAAGATGCATTTGGTTGTATTTTCACCGGGGTCGTAATCGAAAAACCTTTAACTCTAATCTCACCAATGTGTAGTAATCAATTGGGCATTTGGAGAACTTTCTGTTTTTTCACAAGGTTCCCTCTTGTGTGAACTACTTTAGGGTTCATAGGACCACCCACATTTTTGTAGCTTAATGCTTATCCCAAAGTGGTTATGTCCTAGTTTAAATCGGTCGAGTCGTAGATCTAAATTGAAACCCGCAATACAATCTTTTGAATTTGTGTGTTGGTGTGTTTTATATCTTTTGGATTAAGCAATTTGGTTTAGACCCATTGACAACCTACAACACACGTGAATGTTATAGTTTGGTTTGAAGAGATCCCTCCTTTCTTTGACTAGTGATATGTCCTTCACAAAAATGATTAGTAGTTCAAAAAGATCTACAATTTTATAGAAAAAGGATTAAGTGTTCTTTTTATTTCTCAAGATCACACTAGGTGTAATAGAAGATCATACACAATAAGTAACCCAACTAGATGAAAATATTGTAAATCAACTAACTACCATAAAACTTTGCAAAACAAGGTTTATTCCCAATTAATCCAAGTGCTTCTTAATGAAATACTAAAATTTCTTTTAGTTCCCAAGATCAAACTAGGTGCAAGGGAAGAGTATACACAAATTGTAGCCTTGATTATTCATTAAGGGAAAATATATTATACTAAAATATCATGTACATGCCAAAATGAAAGTTTATTCCTTTAAGCATAGAAATGAATGATGATTGTTCCTACTTACTCCAAATAAGAAAAAAATGGTTTAGATATGCTTTTGATTCTAAAGATCACACAAGGTGTAAGAGAAGAGCATACACAACCCTATTCCAAACTCATACAAAGCATGAAACAAAATCACTCATCAAACCCTAAGTTAATTTGTTAGAAATATTGCTCTAACATTATAAAATTGATAAAAATAACTAAAACACTTTAAAAATGAGAGAGACCCCAAAATCGAAGTTAAAATTTAGAACTTTGAAGCAATATTACCTAAGTGCATTGTCGGACATCTTTGTTCAAGAGTGCAAACCTTAGAGCATGAGTGCAAACTTTGATGCACATGTGCACACAAAGTTGTACAAAGACGCATGTCTATGAAATTTACAGAATCAGCTTGCACAGGCACAATGAAAGAGTCATGGGTACACATTTTGAAGTACAAGGCGCAAGCCACACTCGGAGAGACCAAAATTATTGTGATGCACAGGCACATACAATAGAGCACAAGAGCACACAATAGTGCACAAGCACACATAGTAGAGCACATGCGCACACCTTCTTGTAGGTGGTCAAAACATGAGTTTTGACAAGTAAAGTGTTTTTTAAAATATCAAATCCTTTTCCTTTTGAGGGAATTTCGACGGGTGCTTCACCTCCTTGAATCCTGTAAGGAACATAAAAATATAACTAATTTAATTGAAACAACTATCTAGCTTGATAATTGAGCTACAAAACTTTGAAAATTACTCCAAAACTTGAAATCAATCTAAAAAGATTGATAAACTAATCTAAAAGATTGATAAACTGATCTAAAATTATAGAAATTAATCTAGAAATCTTGAAATTAAACTAGAAAACTTGAAAGTAATCTAGAAAGCTTTAAATTAAACTAGAAAACTTGAAATTAATCTAGAGAACTTGAAACTAATCTAGAAAACTTGAAATGAAAAAATTTAAAACCAATTTAAAAATATTTAAAAATGAATGCAATGGGGTTTAAAACCAACCACACATGCCAAATTATAACACCCCAAACTTTACAAAGAAAATAGTATGACTAACTAGGAAAGGCTAACACCATTTCCACCTATAGTCAAGCTCTAAGTCTAGGAATGTAACACTAATGATCAAATCTTAAAAGCATGCTAATAATGTAAACTAAATGGAATCAAACACTAATCTACAAAGCATCCTTACTATGTATTGAATTGTTAAACTAACAAAGACCTAAATAGATCTAAGAGGGCAATCAAATTGGGATTGTTGCTACTCCAAACAAGGTGAAATGGTCTCTCCAAATGACTACAAGATCATATTGGATACCCATCTACTAACCCCATTGAAGACTTTAGGAAAGGATTGAGCTTGGCTATAAATCATATTTCTTATATGAGATGCAAATCAAAGTATGGTGTAAAGTTAGAATAGTACTTAGTATTATTTATAGTTTTTCCTTTGAGGAAAAGTTTGCACCTTGGTGCATGTGGGACTAAAAGTAAAAACAATATTAAGATATTCTAATCATGATTAATATTTGTTAATCATAACTAGTGAATTATCAAGTGATTAGAATGTGAGGAGCCTTAATCAATCACCAAGGGTCAATTAGGAGGCTAGGATAAGCTTTTGAAGCCTGTTGAGACATTGTGGAGGTAAATCGGGTGATTTTGAGGGTTTGGAAGAGGGGTTTGAGCCAATAATAAGGTATCTTGACCAAAACGAGGGGAAAATAGGCTTAGTTAGCTAATAATCACTAATTGTCTATTTGGAAGAGGATTTTGACCTATGATTCGTAAGTAAAGTGACATCTTGAATGCAAAAGAGGTTACGCAATAAAAAATGTGTTGTTAATTGGCCAAAATGGTAAGAAACGTTACTTAATTAGTGGAAATAACTAATTATAATGGAATTGGGAAGAATGAGAACAATTTGTGTACATTTGGCAACAAGATTATGAAAGTGGAATTTAGGTGTCTACAATTGTATTTGAGGAATTAAAACATCCACCATTAAAACTTGCTTAAAATAATCAGTCCCCAAATTTTGGATTGAGTTATATAATAGAAGTCTCCTAACTTTTTTAGAAATACCTAAAATTATTATAACTTGCATAACGTATTTGTTTCACGTCTTTGTATAATTTAAATTCCAATCTAAGTATCTTGTGTATCAAGACTCTACCACCATAATTAATTTTATTTAATGGGATTTTTCATCCTATTTATCAAGAATGGAATATGTCAGGATTGGAATACCAGCCCAAAATAATGTCGTAATATTGAAAAAGTTGTTTTCATTCACTATAATGGCCTAGAAAAGCCATGGTTGGACATTTCCTTTCCTGAGCTAAGAAATTTGTGTTGTATTAGAGCACTTTCATGTATTTTCACTTTGTGCGTGGAAACTTGGCATCAATAAATCTATTTGGTGGGGCGTGAAGGAGAAATCATAGATATTTGGCATCATCTTCCTACATGGAGACTAAAGTAACTGTCTAAGTTGTGTTTTGGCATTGGAGAAAGTAATTGGAGAATCGTGCATTAGATAATGTTGATGTTGTTCTAAAAAAAAGTGACTTACAACAAACACTCTGGTAGTTCCTAGATAAAACATGGAACCTTCTAGAGAAAACTCTTGTCTCTTTGTGTGGTGAATGAGAGACTTTTCATGAGACATTGGACTAACCTTTGTTATAAATCAAATCACTCATTCACACAATTACATTTTTTTAACATGTCATTGTGGATGAAGAAACGTGGAGTTCCCTGCCGGACCTATTGATTTCAAGAAGCTATTTGTTTTTGTTCTTTCCTGTCCCTTGGTGTTTGAAAGAGTGGAGAATAAACATCCAGACTTGGCATGGAAGTTCTGCAGCAAACATGGAGGCCTTGGCTTCTTGACGTGGGTTTTTAGCATTATCCTTTTTGGCATCCTCTAATCGTAGCATCTAGTCTGTAAAGAAACAATCCTATTGAGTTCTCATGTGTGCTACATTGTGGGATACATCATGTCTACTACGAATATATTACTATCGATACCCACTTGTTGAAAGGGCTGAATTTTTGCTACGTGGAAGACAATGATGAAGAAAATTCTCCTCTTTGAAGATCTCTAGGACATTATTGTTGGTGTGTGTGACCTGCCTTGTCATCATCCACATCGGCTAGTGGTTCATCTCACCTTGCGAGAGTCATAGGTATTAGGGAGAAAAATGACAAGTGTCGATTGTATCATAGAATCTATCATTGTCATTTGTGTCAAGTGTGTCATAGGAGTTACATTCCTTATTTGGAATTGTAACTCCTCCTCTAGTGGCATCATATGCGTCAGTGGTGTCATAGGATTTCTTTCCTAGTTTAGGCATGGGGGTTACACAACACCCCTAATTGTATTTTCTTTTTCGATCTATGAGAATGAGTAGATTTATTTTCTTATTTGCATATTATTTCCATTGTTCAAATCTTGCTTATTGCATTTGACCTACGGACGTTAGCTCATGGAGTGCAACTTCTTTATGGTGCATTGTTTCGATATCGGTTCTTGCATATCTCTCTTTCATGGTATCATAGCTGGTTTCGGTAAAACGTGCACTCTTCATTTATCAATTTTCTTATTACTTCTGGTTTCTTCTTATTTCCTCGTGTAAGTTTTTTTATTATTACTTTGGAATCATATTGCTCACCTCGCGTTGAGGTTTAGCAGTTGCAAGTTTGAGGGGTTGTTCTTGGTTTTTGGTTTCAGGTTTTCGAGGTTCACTTGTTTTCCAGCCCTTGCATGCATGTTTTGGGGTCTATTGCAGTCTCAGGTTACAGTCAGACCAGTTTTCTTGACGGAGGCTCATTGGTTTTGTTGGCTCTTGCACTAGACCACCTATTCAGTTTTTCTTTGGTGTGACATGTGTTCCATTGGTGTCAACTTGGCTTAGCAACTTTCATCTGACTCATGATTTTTACATTTGACCTTGTAATGTCTCGGTGGCTCGGTTGTTAGTTGTATCGACTTGTGCTTGGTCGGACAGACCCTACTATTTTTAAGCCTGGTCTTTGGCTCTACATGGATAGTTTTACATTTGAATCATCAGTTTGACTCTACCTGCTCGCCTTGCTTATCTGCATGCATTCTCCTCCTGGTGAATCGAGCCTCTCTACATTTGTTTGGTTTATTATATACTCAGACTAGTGTTAAATCGTGTTTTCACTGGTGTATGCTCAGACTAATCTAATTTTTGTGCTCATTATTGTAGTCACTAGTTATTGGTTGACACTATTGTTGTGGTTGATTGTGGTTTAAACATCTATGGGATCATTCCTTTTCTACTCATCATTTGGTTTTACCTTGTTCTAGGTGTTTTGGTGATCTTTTCCTACGTGATCGTGGTCCCAACTTGCTCATATCTCAGCATCACCAAGTTCTTGATGTCTGTTACCTCAGTTCTCCCACTTGTAACCTCCTTGCCACCACTTCAACGCTACCTCTAGCAGCTCAGTCACCTCTACTCGACCTTTTTGATATTGCAGGCCTGGAAAATCTCCTAGCCGTTACTCTTCATGCACAACTTGATCTCCTTTCCCTTGGTTGACACGTGGTCCTTGCTTAGTTTTTAGCGAGTTATGTTCTATCGTTTCAATGGCATCAAACCTTGACACATGGACACTTGCATTGAACACAAGCATGTTCATGTTTCTCAAAGCACAAATCTCCCATGACGACTCGGATGTGAACTAACCTAGCTCGGTCTACATCCACATGGTGTTTTACCATACAATTGGAGCAGTTCGGTCAATGTGGGCCCCTTATCCATCCTTTTAGAATTGATTATTGGTAAATCAATCTCATTTTTAAAATTTTGAAGGTTAAAAACATTTAATTCATTGGCATTGTAAATTTTTGGGTTTTTTTGCTTATATTATTATCCTTCCTTCGATTGTCAAAGACAAAAGGTGAGTTCAGGGATTGGAAAGAGGCTAATCCCCTCATCGCAATAAAAGCAAACCCTATCTAAAATTTTATTCCATTTCTAATGAGCATACATACGACACCCTTTGCATGTGTTTAGGGAACTTTTTAATCCATTTGTAGGGCTTATTGGTGTTTTCCATCAGTTGCGGGAATCATTTTTTTGCTATAACTTTTGACTCGTTGCTCATTTTTGAGAACTTCTTTAGTCAAAGTTGCATGTTTTTGCACACTAGATGATGGGATTATTAGTTTTGTAAACGCACTATTTTATAAAGTGCCACATTCTAGGGGGTGTCATTGTATTGCTTGTATCGGCTCATTTCGAATCATCTTGAGCATTGTTCTATCCCTTTTATTGCTTGTGGACTTGTGAGTGCATCCGCCACAATCTTACAACAAAGGGATTATTTCGTGTAACGTGAGACACTATTTCTCACAAGGCCTTCTCTTCCCCTTCTTGTTTTCACTCATTCTTGTGCTTTCTTATGGTGTCGAACTATTGCCCAACGAACCTTGATTGTTGTCTCCACTCTTGCACGTTATTATGTTGATTGTAAGGTGAGTGATAGACTGGTTCTCGACACATAGTCACATCTAATGTGTAATCTTGTGCACTAAACTATAAAGTTCCAAACATGGGGGTGTGATATTGCTTTTTGGGGTGGTTTTTTCCTTTTCTCTCCTTCATTCTTCCTTCGTTGCTTTTATCTCTTCATTATGGATACTCTCTAAAGTACTTGTGCTCACAACTTTTAATTTCTTGAATGGAGATCTAAAATTATATTGTTTTTGCAAAGTAAATGGTTATACCATGTTACCATGGGGTTAGAGATTTGAACTCGATGATGAACCTGAAATATCTAAATGGTTCAACCCATTTTTGTGATGAAGCCTTAGGTATTCTTTGTATGTATGTCTCTTCCGAATTGATCTTCCACATGAAACTTCCTCGACACCCGATGGAGTGTTGACAAGGCTTGACAAGATATTTGGGAAGAAAGATGACATAAGAGCACACGAGTTGGAGAACGAACTACTAGGGTTAAATCCTAGTGACTTTGAAAACTCACGAGGCCTTCTTCTCAAAGTTTGTCTAGACTAGACTCTTAATTTATCTAGTAGATTCTTTCTAAGTTAGGTCCTGAATACTCTGTCTTCATTTCAACTTTCCACGCCATGAAAACCTCCTTGGGTAGTGCCTAGAAAATGCCCTCATTTGATAGTTTTTCATCCCAACTCATTTGAGAACAGGAAAAACTCTTTCAAATGGGGACTCTAAAATCCAAGTCACATGCCCTTGTAGAGAATAAGGGCAAGAAAAATGAAAAGAAGAAAGAAACCAAGACCAACCAACCCCAAGTAGGTTGTCCACAGCTGCTATCCTGGGACTAAGCTCAACACTAACATGTTGACTTCTAAGCCTAAAGAAAAGAAGGAAAAGTGTAAATGCTCCTATTGTAAGTATCTTGGCCATGACGAGCATCATTGTTTTCGGAAACAAATTGATCACTTAACTTAGTTGCTTGAGAAGAATAAAATAAGTGTTCCTAAATCTGTCAAACAAAATTCTTAGAAGGTGATTCTTATAAAGCAAAGGAGTCTAAAAAATGAAAATAAGAAAGGTAAGGCCCTCTTAGCTAGATCAGCTCCATCATTAACTTGTATTATTATTGATTTTGGTGCCTCACACCACATGGATTCTTTAGAGGTTGAATTCTCTAGGATTGAACCATGTGGCATGTCCTAAATCATGTAGGATGATAACACTCATGTGTTGGTTTCTTGTAGTGGATCAGTAGAGATAGAAGGTGGAACATTTAACCAAGTGTTGAGTGTTCCAAAACTCTCTACCAATATCCTATCAGTTTACCAAATCACCCACCTTGGCGAAGGAATCGGATCTACTTGATCATTAGTCAGAGGAAGTTTTGTAAGTGGAACTTGGTCCTAACACAATTATCCTAACTTGGTGATCATTCATGAACTTAACTCGATTGCATTGTGGTTGAGGGAAAGGCGGATCACCATTCACGGTTGTATACCTTTTCCCACTTCTCTTTTGATTTGATGTCAATTCCTTGCTCACTCATGCAAATAAGGTTAACAAACTATGGCATGAGTGTTTTAGGCATCTAAATTATCGTTACCTTGAAAAATTGAGCCAAAATGAAATGGTCAACGGGTTACCCTGAGTTAAGTTTTCTAAAGGTATTTGTAAGTGTTGAACCCTCGGAAAGCACTCTCAAAAAAACTTTGATAAGGGAAAATCTGGAGAGCTACTCGTCCCTTGGATCTTGTTCATAGTGATGTTTTTGGCCCCTTTCCATCTCCTTCTTTCACTAGAGATTTATATATACTAACCTTCATTGATGAATTTTCATGTTGTACTTGGGTATATTTTCTTAAGCTTGAGTCTGAAGTCTTTGAGAATTTTCAAAACTTTAAGGCTCTTCTTTGAGAAACAAGTGGAATGGTCTATCAAGGTTCTTCAAACCAAAAATGGAGGTGAGTATGTGAGCAATAGGTTTGAGGATTTCTACACTTCTAAGGGGATTGCCTTACAACTACACGGACACTTACTTGGACCTTCTCCGAAAATGGAGTTGTAAAAAGAAAGAACCAAACTCTAAAGGATATGGCTACTTGTATGGTTCACTCAAAGTCCCTTCCTCTATATTATTGGGATGAAGCGGTGAATTGTGCTTATTGCATTAAAAATCGTGTTCCAAATAAAGAAAGTAAGAGGGATGAAACCCTTTAAATTTTGGTTTGGACACAATCCGATGTTGAGTACTTTCGAGTCTTCGAGATCCAAGGCTATGGGTCGATTCCCAAGAAGAAACGCAAGACATTAGATCCACAATCCAAACCTTATATCTTTGTCGGGTATCTTGATGGCATGAAGGGATATCGATTGTTGAACCTAACAACTCATGAACTCTATATTGAAAGGAGTGTGAAGCTTGATGAGTCATTCTTGACTTTTACTTCCACTGAGGTTCTTTTTCCCACTGATTCAGATTCTGACTCATCGATGATGATGTTTTTGAGAGAGTTCCTCCTCTCCCTGCTACTTACAATCCTAAAACTTTTGAGTCTTCTAATTCGACAGGAGTGATGATGAGGACTATGTCCCTTCCCACTCAAGTGAAGAATCTTCGACTCGAGCTTGAACCTTGGGACCTCTTTGGGCGGGAGAAAATTTGTAGAGTGTTGAAGATTTAGTTGGAGATCCATCGGATGAGAGACGTACTCACTCAAGTTTTTTTGGACCCCACTTTGTCTTCACCTCTACTTCTGATCCACCATTTCTCCAAGAAGCTTGGGATTCCTAAGTGGAATTCTACTATGGATGAGGAGTATTCCTCACTCATAAAGAATGACACTTGGGATCTTACCCCCTATTCCGAAAGGAAGAAAAATCATTCGAGTGTAGGTGGATATATCAAACAAAGTATGGAGCTAATGGAGAAGTCAAGAAGTATAAAGCATGACTTGTAGCTAAGGTTTTATCCTGGGTAGTTGGGGTTGATTACTTGAAAACCTTTTCTCTGGTTGTGAAGATGACTTCCATTCGACTGAACCTTTCCATCACTTTTGCCGCTATGAGATGGGAAGTCCACGAGATGGACATTAATAGTTCCTTCCTTCGTGGGGACCTAGAGGAAGAGATCTATATGGAACAACCTCCTAGGTTATGTCCATGATTCCTCCCTCATTTTCAAGTTAAAGAAGTCTCTCTACGGCCTTAAACAATCCCCTCATGCTTGGTATGCCAAGATGGACTCCTTTTACTTGCATCAAGGTTCACTCGGTATCACTCTGACCCAAATGTGTATATTCTCGGCAAGATGACTCCATACTTATTATTGTTCTCTATGTTGATGACTTTTTGATCACGGGTAGCTCTTCCTCTATCATTGACTCTATGAAAATATCCTTTGCCAATAAGTTCTCCATGTCGACTTAGGATTGCTTCATTAATTTCTTGGGATCTAGATTTCACAATCGACTCAAGAATTATGATCTCGTAGCCTAAGTACTCTCTTTATTTTATTGCTCGTTTCACATGTCTAATTGTAAGTCCTCACCTACTCCTTTTATTTCCAGTTCAAGTTGGATTCGATTGCTATTCCCCCTTAGTGGATGACACCCTTTATCTCAGCGGTTTATGGGGATCTTGATCTAACTTACTCACACTTGGCCTGTGATCTATCATATGTTGTTAGGATCATGTTCAGATTTATGCAAGATCCTCATGAGCTGCATTTAAAATCAGAAAATTGGATCCTTCACTATGTTTTGGCACTCACATAGATTGTATTGATTACTTAGGAGGACCGAGATTGACTTGGTTGGATTTATAAACTACGATTGGGTTGGTGATCTAGATCATTGGAATTCCCTACCTCGGGCTACAATTTCACTCTCGGTTCAAGTCATGTCATTTTATCTAGCAAGAAGCGAATGCCATTACCATATCATCGATAGAATCAGTACGGAGGATCGATTAACGCTGCCACGAGAATTTGTTTGGTTACAAGGTATCTTGATAGAGTTTAGCATCCACTTTTACGGCCTACCATTATCTCTCTTTGTGACAACATGAGAACTATCTAGATTTGTAGAAATCTCATTACGCATCGTTGAATGAAGCAGATTGAGATTCACATGCACTTCATATGGGAGCTGATACATGAAAACATCATTGACAAATAGTATGTCGAGATAGTTGATCGGAGTTATAGATATATTCACCAAGCCCTTCACCGAGGTGAAATTTCTTCACTTGCGGTCTCTTCTTGGGGGTGAGGTATGATGCATTCGCCGATCTTCTTTAGGCTATATAGTCCTCCTTCTTCTCCTCTTCTTCTTTCCGAGAAAGATGTTTTTGTATATGGGCACCTTATCGGCCTTTAGTTTTAAGGCCCCATTGACACTTCTTTCTTAGTTGTCTAGGAGTCTTTTTTTTTCTATTTTGGCTTACCATGAACTCTTCCTTAGCTTGATGTAGGGGTATGTTGGTGTGTGTGACCTACTTTTTCATCATAGACATCATCGGTGATTCATTTCACCTTACGAGAGTCATAGGTCTTAGGGAGTCAAATGATAAGTGTAAGATTCTATCATAGAATCTATCATTGTCATTTGCGTCAGTGCGTCATAGGAGTTACATTCCTTATTTGTAATTGTAACTCCTCCTTTAGTGGCATCATATGCGTCAGTGGCATCATAGGAGTTACTTTCCTTGTTTAGGCATGGGGGTTACACAACACCCCTATTTATACTTCCTTTTTCAATCTATGAGAATGAGCAGACCTGTTTTCTTATTTGCATATTATTTCCATTGTTTGAATCTTTCTTATTGCGTTAGAGCTACGATGTTACCATCAGAGTGCAACTTCATCGTGGTGCATTGTTTCAATATCGTTTCTTACATATTTCTCTTTCAATCATCACACGACACACTCGATCGACCCACCAACACAAATGAATGAATGAAGTATGACAAGGATGATGAAAAATCCTTTATTTTGATCACACTAAGAATATCCGATGAGGTCTTGCCACACATTTGAAGTGTGAAAACATCAAAGGCATCATGGGATAGTCTTTCATGATCTACGAAGAAAAGAATCTGACAAAAATTATTCATCTCGGTCAAATCATCATACCATGATTATGAATGAAGGAAATAATGTGGAGTAATTCTTACGTTGAGTGGCATAATTACGAGTAGAGATAAAATCACTCAAATATGTGGTCGAAGATAGGTTGTTTGTCCCTCTCACATTGTGAGCTCTTTCATCCTAGTTTAGGAAATTCATCACCACATTGACCATCACACAGAAGGAGGTGATATTTTCCAAACTGGTAAGTTTTCTATAACAAGAAAAATCCATTTAGTCAGTACAAGAAGAGTTTGAGAATAAAGTGTTGATCTCGAGGCATAAGAAGAGTCAGAAGCCTCGCATAGGACAAAAAAAGAAGAAGATGCAAAAGAAACCATAAAAGCCATAAAGAATAAGTCTCGAAAGGAGATTGATGGTGTCACATATGCACCATGAATACACATGACACTGCAAATCGTTAGTATAATGGTTGCACACAAAACAATTCTAGAGAAGAGAACACATCTGGTCGAGGTGATTCAAAGAAATCCAAGTGGCATCCTTGCAAAAAGAAGTAAAAAGGACATGTTGCATCCCAACCAGATGATGAATCAGATGAAGATGTCCTAGAATTAACACATTGCGGTGCACACGAAGATGATTTGGTTCTAGTCTCCCAAACATCGCAACCATCAGATAATGTTTAAATTTGGTTGATTGATTCAGGCACTAGAAAGCATATGACGGGAGATAGAAATTTGTTTGATTCATTGAATAATCAACCCACTAGAGATTGGGTCCAAATTGTAGACAATAAGGATTATGTAGTAGAAGGAATAGGGAATGTAAAATTTGTCTCGGGATGAGAAGATGTACTCTCACAAAGGTTATCTATGTCCCTGGTTTAACCAAAAATATCATCTCTTCTCTCTCTCTCTCTCTCGGTTGTTGAGTCACAAGTTCAAGTTGGAGTTCCTTGTTCATAATGGCATAAAATCTGATATATAAATAAGGTATGATACTTGCTAGAATTTTTTTAAGGATCATTTATTTGCATTAGATGTAGTTTCATCCTCTGTAGTTGTGTTATCTTCCTCCATGGTGGAATCCATTACACTTTGGAATTATCAGTATGGACATCTTTTTGTCGGCTCCCTCTATCATCTCATTTTGAAGGAGATGGTATGAGGACTTCCTCCTCTCTCTCAGTCATTACCTCTTTTTCCTAGATTTCTAGCGGGAAAACAACATTGGTATCTCTTCAAGTTGAGTAGATTCTATGCAAGAACCATCTCTAGTTCAATCATACTAATCTATGTGGACCATTGTCTACCTCATTTAAGTGGTTTAAGTACTTACAAGTGTTTTGGTTGATGATTAATCCCACAAGACTTGGGTGTTCTTTCTCCGAAAGAAGAGTGAAGCATTTGAACATTTCCATACCTTCTATAAGAGAGTTGTTCAATAGACCAAGAAGCCCCTTATTTTCCTCCACTCATATCGAGGGGGAATTCTCATCGAAGAAATTATTGGCATTATTTAAGGAGGATGGATCACGCATCACATATAGCACTGGACTAGCGCCTATACTCCTCGGCCTAAATATAATTGATGAATGTTGTAATTGGAGTAACACATAGATGGCTCATTGCATGCTTTCCACTATGAATTATGAGAAAAAAATTGGGCAAACACAATACATATGGCTATATATCTTCTAAACCGAGAACCTACAAATATCTTGAGGGAAAAGACACTAGAAGAGTTATGGAGTAATCGTACACCTTCTATTTCTCATTTGAGATTTTTTGATGTACTGCTTATATGCATGTTTCAGATAAGAAGAGGAAGAAACTTGATCCAAAAATATGTTAATGCATATTTTTTGGGTACATTACAACCTCAAAATCATATCGTCTCATGGATCCTGAGATAAAGAAGATATATGAGAGAAAAGATGTTGTTTATGATGAGTCATCATTTGACTCATTTCCATAGAAGGAAGATTCAACACCGACCTCCTCTCATAGATTTCTCACACATCCAGATGATGAGCATGAGGATTATTTAAATAAGAAAGATGAGCTACAAGGAGATTTTTCGTTGATCTTGGGAATTTGGAAAACAATTCTTCATATTAGAATGAAGTATGAAAGATCGATTATCCAAGTGGGTCCAAAGAAACATGATAGACTCCCATCCTGAACTCTCTTTGAGGCACTTAATCAAGTGTTCATATAAGAAGAGAGGTGAGAAATGAGGTAAAAAACACACTCATGAGTTCATGAGTGGTTGATAGAACTAAACTGATTGATCGTGAGGCACTAGTTAGCCGTGAGTGGAAGAAGGCCACGGATGTAGAATATGACTCCTTGATATAGAATTGGATATGGGAACTTATCAATCTTCCTACAGGTAATAATTTTGTTGGCTGCAAGTGGATTTTTAAAATAAAATACAGAGCAAATGGATCTATCGACAAGTATAAAGCATGCTTAGTTGCACCCATCGAAAGCGAAGATCAAAACCATCGAGTTGTCTATACACTGCAATAAAAACTGATGGAAACATTAGTAGATGGACCTAAAAGTGCATTCTCAAATCGTGATCTCAAAGAAGAGGTATACATGACCTAGAAAGAAGATTTTTTTATGAGAAGCATCTCGATAAGGTATTCCATCTAATTAAGTTTCTTTGTGGATAAAAATAGTCACCTAGGGCATGGTACATAAAAATAGATGATCACCTATTGCAACATGGATTCACTCATAGCTCTTCTTACTCGAATTTGTATATCAAAAGGATAGGTAAACATATTGTCATCTTGGTTTTGTATGTAGATGATCTTGTGATGACGAGGATTTCTGACAATCTCATCGAAGATGTGAAGAATTATTTGAATAAATCCTTCGACATGAAATATTTGGTATTACTTTACTATTTTCTGTGCTTGGAGATATGGCGGAAGAATAATCATATGTTCATCTCTCAAATGAAATACAATAAGAAACTCCTGGAAAATTACAACATGTCATATTATAAACATGTGTCCACTCCAATGGAAAAAAATTTAAGAACTTTCAAGGTTTGAGTATTCACCACATGTAGATGGCACTCTCTAGACAACTTATTGGGATTCTTAGTTATTTAAAACATAGTAAGAGACTCGTGCTTTGTTGTGAGCTATCTTTCCATATTCATGCTAGAGGAGTCAAAGAAATGTCATTGGGTAGAAATGAATCATGTGTTCGAGATATCGCTGAGGTAAAATTTAATATGGTTTGGAGTATCATAAGTACTCCGAGTTATTCGTGTGGGATATACAAACTAGGACTATGTTGGATCCATTGATGACAAGAAATAAACTTTGTATTATATTTTTGATCTTGCGTATGGACCTATCTCATGGATAACCAAGAATCAAACTATTGTTGCTCTCTCACCAATTGAGTAAAAGTATCGTGCCACACAAGGAGCTATGCGTGAAGCAATTTGGTTATATCACATTTGGTAGATATGAGCATTCCTAAAGAAAAAGCCTCTCATCATTCATGCGATAATCAAGGTGTGTTTAAGCTTGTGAAAATCTAGTTTTCCATGAAAGAATAAATCACATTGAGGTCGAATTTCATTGCATTTGAAAACAAGTTTTGAACCACCACATCCGGCTCAAAGTACAACCCAACAAATGCTCATTTTAAAGGAAGATATATTCACCAAGTCTCTTGGCAAGGTGAAATTTTAATTGTTTAGGAGGTACATTCATAAAAATAATGTATTAATGGGGAATGTTAGTGTAATAATAATACATTGTTTGTTTTGGGACGTTTCATCTCCTCCACATATTTTTTCCACCTTCCATCTATGTTTATTCCCTCTTCTGGAAGAGGCAATGGATCAAACTATTCCAAGGTATATAAATTGGATTTTTTTGTTTTGAATAAAGACATCAAGTTCTATGCTTTTATCTCTCCATGAATAACACCCATCGAGGCTAAAAGTAACTAAAAATATTGTAGTAAAAACCTATTGATTCCATTTCCCAAAAGAATATTTTCAGAAAAAACATGCAAAATCATTAAACTTGAAATGTATTTCTACAAGAAACATGTAAAAATGACACTAAAAGATACTTAACATTTCCTCAATATATAAAATCTTCTATGGTCTAAAGGTTAGGTGATCAATATAGCACATTTTTCCTTCATCACCTCCTTTGATCGAAGGGAAAGCATAAATGTCGCCCTCAATGTTAGATAAAATGGTATCATATTATAAAAGATTCAACATAATAATTCAACCACTAAACTATAGTATAGAAATCCTTGAAACCATAGAAAAGAGGTCGATATCACAATATTAATATACAAATAAAGGTGAAAATAATGGCAATAAAATTCAATCCATTAAGGGTACCTTCTAGTATATATTCAAGAGCTTTTGACCCATAAATTACACATGTAGATAATTTTAAGGCCAATTCCAATTATATTCTTCATCTCTATTCTCCAATTGGGAAATATGCATCAAGAGGAGAAAAAGACAAATAAAAATAAAGAGAGAAAAAAACCAATCCTTGTAAACCCTTATAATTTTATCATGACTTGGAAAATATTGAAATGGATACATATAAGCTCCTAAGCTATGAGTCAAGATCCCCTATTCACAAAGCATAAAAAATTCATCTATACACTTATTATTGATAATTGAGAGAAATGCAAATAAAAACTAAAATCAAGAAATTTTAAAAAATAAATTTGTATAAAATAAAACATAGAGTTGATTCTTCCTTTAAATCATTAGAGGTTCAGTTTTGAAATGAATAAATAACCATAGAATAAAAAAGTGGATCCCTTAACTTTACATGAAGTAAAACCAAATAAATCCATTTCAAAGATGCATAATATACTATTCATATGTATATGTGACATAATAATTTCTCAAAAGTATTAAAATGTAAAGCACAAGATATAATATAACTTAGAAACATATATGCCCAAAGTGAGAATGTGTGGAAGAAAAAAACTTACTAAGAAGAGTTGTTATGATGTCTTGGCACTAAGAAGTGGAGAACTCAATAGAATGCTCGATATCTATACCATCGGGGAATAGATACATATTCAATGGAACCCTTGGATTCACTTTCTTTAATGGAATCCCAAATTCTTCCAAATCAATCCTCTTCATCATCTTCGCCTTCTCGAGTGATTACTCTCACCACCCTCCCGCAATACCCACAACAAAATTAGATCCCTTAATCCCATATTTGTTATTTCCTTATTCAGTTATATTGTTCCTCTCTATTCAGTAACTAGGCAATATGCATTCAAGAGGAGAAAATACAAATAAAAAGAAAGAGAGAAAAAATCAATCCTTGTAAAACCGATAATTTTCCTTGATTTGGGAAAGATTGAAATGAAGAAATAGAAGCTCCGATCTACCGATTCAAGATCCCCTATTTGACAAGCATGAAAATTTTGCCTATGCACTTATTATTGCAAGTCGAGAACTACAAAAACCCCAAAATCTAGAAATTTTGAAAACTAAATTTATATAAAATAAAACATAGAGTTGATTCTACCTTTAACTCATTAGAGGTTATAAAATTAGGTCGACCTAGGTAGCTATGATAGATATAATGTAATATTAAATGGGTACATATTTGATTCCATATTATGAATTCCTTAAATGGGTACATAGAAATCAGATCCCTTAATCAAAGATTTTTATTTACTTGTTTAATGATATTCTTCACTCTATTCTCTAACCTGGGAAATATGCATAAAAGAGGAGAAAAAGTAGATAAAAACAAAGAGAGAAAAAACCAATCCTTGTAAAACCTAATAATTTTATTGATTTGGTCAAGCTTGAAATGAAGAGTTAGAAGATCCTCACTCTAAGTTGTACATCCCCTATTCGGAAAGCATGAAAAATTTAACTATGCGAGTTATTATTGCAAGTGGAGAACTGCAAAAAAACCAAAATCTACAAATCTTTTAAAATAAATTTATATAAAATAAAACACATCGATTCTCATTAGAGGTGGGAAAATTAGGACTACCTAGGTAACTATGATAGATACAATGTAATCTTAAATGGGTGCATATTTGTTTCCATATTATGAATTCCTTAAATGGGTATATACAAATCAGATCCTTTAATCCCAGATTTGTTATTTCCTTGTTCAATGATATTCTTCGGCTCTATTCTCTAACTGGGAAATATGTATTAAAGAGGAGAAAGATACGAGATAAAAAGATAGAGAGAAAAAACCAATCCTTGTAAAACCTAATCATTTTACCAATTTCGGAAAGCTTTAAATGAAGACTTAGAGGCTTCTAAGATATGAGTCAAGATCCCATGTTCACAAAGCATGAAAAATTCACCTATGCTCTTATTATTGCAAGTTTGGAAATGTAAAAAAACCCAAAATCTAGATATCTTGAAGAATTAATTGATATAAAATAAAACATAGAGTTTATTTTTGATTTAACTCATTAGAGGTAGGAAAATTAGGTCCAACCTAGGTAACTATGATAGATTTAATGTATTATTAAATGGGTGCATATTCGATTCCATGTTACGAATTCCTTAAAATGGGTACATACAACTCGAGATCCCTTAATCCCATATTTTTATTTCATTTTTCAATGATATTCTTCATCTTTATTCTTTAACCGGGAAATATACATCAAGTAGAGAAAAAACAGAGAAAAAGAAAGAGAAAAAAACCAATCCTTGTAAAACCTGATAATTTTACTGATTTGGGCCAGCTTGAAATGAAGACTTAGAAGCTCCTGAACTTTGAGTTGAAGATCCCCTATATGCAAAGCATGAAAAATTTTCCTATGCACTTATTATTACAAGTGTAGAACTGCAAAAAAGCACAAAATAAAAAAATCTTAGAAAATAAATTTATATAAAATAAAACATAGAGCTAATTCAGCCTTTAACTCATTAAATGCATGAAAAATTTTGACTATGCACTTATTATTGCAAGTGGAGAACTCAGCAAAACAAACCCAAAATCTAGAAATCTTGAAAAATAAATTTATATAAAATAAAACACGAGTTGATTTTTCCCTTAACTTATTAGATCTTTGGGAAAATTAGGTCCGAACCTGTATTGACAAATTATAGTAAAGTTTTGATTTGTATTCATACCTTTTTTGGTATTGTATGCTCCTTCGATGCCCGATGACAACCGGATCAACAAATTATACTAAAAGTTCCTCTCCAACTTTATTAAGAAAATCCTTCTCACCTACAATAATACCCAAACTAGTAGTTATATGACTATAGATTTCATTGGAAATAGTTGTTAAAGGAGATCCTCCACCGCATTCAATATGCAAAACTAAAAACAACAAAACTAAAAAACTAAAAAGCAAAATTGCTAAAACCAGCTGAAATAGCTAAAACGAGCACCTACAAATATTTTGATAGACAAGACACCGGAAGAGGTATGGAGTAATCATACAACTTTTATTTCTCATTTGAGAATTTTTTGATGTAATGCTTATATGCATGTTTCAGATAAGAAGAGGAAGAAACTTGGTCCAAAAACATGTTAATGCATATTTTTAGGGTACTATACAACCTCAAAATCATATTGTCTCATGGATCCTAAGACAAAGAAGATATATGAGAGAAAAGATGTTGTTTATGATGAGTCATCATTTGACTCATTTCCATAGAAGGAAGATTCAACACTGACCTCCTCTCATAGATTTCTCAAACATCTAGATAATGATCATGAGGATTATTTAAAGAAGAAAGATGAGTTACAAGGAGATTTTTTCATTGATCTTGGGAATTTGGAAAACAATTCTTCATATTAGCAGCATCGTTGTCTAAAGTGGGTCCAAAGCACCATGAGAGACTCCTATCTAAACTCTCTTTGAGGAACTTAATCAAGTGTTCATACAAGAAGAGAGGTGAGAAATGACATAAATATCACACTCATGAGTTCAGTGGTTGATAGCACTAAACTTGATTAAGTCGTGAGGCACTAATCAGCAGTGGAAGAAGGCCATGGATGCAGAATATGACTCCTTTATATAGAATTGGACATGGGAAATTATCAATCTTCCTACAGGTAAGAATTCCATTGGCTACAAGTGGATTTTTAAAATAAAATACAAAGCAGATGGATCTATCGACAAGTACAAAGCATGCTTAGTTACACCCATGCGAAGATCAAAACCATCAGAGTTGTTTATACACTAGCAGAACAAAATAGATGGAAACATTGGTCGATGGATGTAAAAAGTGTGTTCTTAAATGATGATCTCAAAGAAGAGTTATGCATGACCCAACAAGAATGATTTTTTGATGAGAAGCATCCCGATAAGGTATTCCATCTAATTAAGTCTCTTTATGGACAAAAATAGGCACCTAGGGCATGGTACATAAAAATAGATGATCACCTATTGCAACATGGATTCACTCAAAAGTCTTCTTACTAAAATTTGTATATCAAAAGGATAGGTAAACATATTGTCATATTGGTTTTGTATGTAGATGTTCTTGTGATCAAGGGGAGTACTGACAATATCATCGAAGATATGAAGAATTATTTGAAGAAATCCTTCCACATGAAAGATTTGGGACTATTTCACTATTTTCTATGCTTGGAGATATGGCAGAAAAAGAATCATATGTTCATCTCTCAAATGAAATATGCTAAGACACTTCCGAAAAGTACGACATGTTAAATTGTAAACCTATGTCCACTCCAATGGAAAAAAGTTTAGGAAATTTCAAGGTTTCAGGATTCACCACATGTATATGGCACTCTCTACAGATAGCTTATTGGGATTCTCATTTATTTGACACATACCAAAAAGAGACTTGTGATTTTTGTGAGATATCTTTCGAGAATCATGCAAGAGAAAAAAATTTCTTTGGGTAGAAATGAACCATGTGTTGAGATATGTTTGAGGTAAACATTAATATGGTTTGGATTATCATAAGTACTTTGAGTTCTTTGTGTAGGGATATACAAACTAGGACTATGTTCGATCTATTGATGACAAGAAATAAACTTCATGTTATATTTTTCATCTTGGGTATGGACCTATCTCATGGATAATCAAGAATCAAACTGTTGTTGCTCTCTCACCAAATGAGGAAGAGTATCGTGCCACACAAGGAGCTATGTGTGAAGTAATTTGTTTATATCACATTTTGGCATATATGGGCATTCTTGAAGAAAATCCTCCCATCATTCATTGCGATAATCAGGGTGTGTTTAAGCTTGTGAAAAATCTAGTTTTCCATGAAAGAACAAAGCACATTGAGGTTGAATTTCATTGAATTTGAAAAAGTTTTGAACCACCACATCCAGCTCCAGTACTACCCAAAAGATGCTCAGATTGCAGATATACTCACCAAGTCTCTTGGCAAGGTGAAATTTTAATTGTTTCGGAGGTACATTTGTAAAAACAATGTATTAATGGGGAATGTTAGCATAATAATAATAATACATTTTTATTTTTGGGACATTTCATCTCCTCCACATATTTTTTCCACCTTCCATTTATGTCTATTCCTCTTCTAGTGAGGCATTGGATCAAACTATTCCAGAATTAGATTTTTTTGTTTTGAATAAAGACATCAAGTTCTGTTTTATCTCTCCATGAATAACACCCACGGCTAAAAGCAACTAAAAATTTAGTAGTAAAAACCAATTGATTCCATTTCCCAAAAGAATATTTTCAAAAAAACATGTAAAAGCATTAAACTTGGAATGGATTTCTACAAGAAACATGTAAAAATGAAACTAAAAGATACTTAACCTTTCCTCAATATATAAAAGCTTCTGTGGTCTGAAGGTTCTCTCTCGCATCAATATAGCACATTTTTCCTTCAACACCTCCTTGATCGAAGGGCAACTCGTGACAAATGTCACCCTCAATGTTAGCATAAAACAATATCATATTACAAAAGATTCAACATAATAATTCAACCACTAAACCCGAGTATAAAAATCCTTGAAACCATAGAAAAGAGGGCAGTATCACAATATTAATATAAAAATAAAGGTGAAAATAATGGTAATAAAATTCAATCCATTAAGGGTACCTTCTAAGTATCTATTCAAGAGCTCTTGACCCATAAATTACTTGTATAATTTTAAGGCCAACTCCAATTATATTCTTCGTTTCTATTCTCCAATCTGGGAAATATGCATTGAGGAGGAGAAAAAGATAGATAAAAATAAAGAGAGAAAAAATCCAATCCTTGTAAACCCTTATAATTTTATTGACTTGGAAAATCTTGAAACAAATGCTTACAAGCTCTTGAGTTTTGAGTTCAAGATCCCCTATTCACAAAGCATGAAAAATTCATCTATGCACTTATTTTTGCAAATGGAGAACTGGAAATAAAAACTAAAATCAAGAAATTTTGAAAAATAAATTTATATAAAATAAAACATAGAGTTGATTCTTCATTTAACTCATTAGAGGTTAGGTAAATAACCATACAAAAAAGTGAAACCATGAATTTTACATGAAGTAAAACCATCTAAATCCATTTCAAAGACGCATAATATAATATTCATATGTATATGTGACATAATAATTTCTCAAAAGTATTAAAATGTAAAGCACCAGACATAACAAAACTTATAAACATATATGCCTAGTGAGGATGTGTGGAAGAAAAAAACTTACTAAAGAAGAGATGTTATGATGTCTTGGTGCTAAGAAGTGGAGAACTCAATAGAATGCTTTATATCTAGACCATTGGGGCACAAATACATATTGGACGGTACCCTTGGATTCACTTTCTTTAATGGAATCCCAAATTCTTCCAAATAAATCCTCTTCATCATCTTTGCCTTCTCGAGTGATTGCTCTCACCACCCTCCCGCAATACCCACAACAAAATCAGATCCCTTAATCCCATATTTGTTATTTCCTTATTCAGATTATATTGTTCCTCTCTATTATGTAACTAGGCAATATGCATCAAGAGGAGAAAATAAAATAAAAAGAAAGAGAGAAAAAAATCAATCCTTGTAAAACCTAATAATTTTACCGATTTGGGAAAACCTCGATAATTTTACCGAGTTGGGAAAGATTGAAATGAAGACATAGAAACTCATGAGCTCGATTTGAAGATCCCCTATTTGAAAAGCATGAAAATTTTCCTATGCACTTATTATGCAAGTCGAGAACTACAAAATACCCCAAAATCCATAAATCTTGAAAAATAAATTTATATAAAATAAAACATAGAGTTGATTCTACCTTTAACTCATTAGAGGTTAGGAAAATTAGGTCCGACCTGTGTAGCTATGAAAGATACAATGTAATATTAAATGGGTACATATTTTATTCCATATTATGAATTCCTTAAATGGGTACATAGAAATCGATCCCTTAATCCAATATTTTTATTTCCTTTTTAATGATATTCTTCATCTCTATTCTCTAACTAGGAAATATGCGTAAAAGAGTAGAAAAAGAAGATAAAAAAGAGAGAAAAAAACCAATCCTTGTAAAACCTAATAATTTTATTGATTTGGTCGAGCTTGAAATGAAGACTTAGAGGATCCTCGGCTTCTAAGTTGTACATCCCCTATTTGGAATGCATGAAAAATTTAACTATGCGATTATTATCGATGGTGGAGAACTAAAAAAAAAAAACCCAAAATCTACAAATCTTTTAAAAGAAATTTATGTAAAATAAAACACATAGTGATTCTCATTAGAGGTTGGGAAAATTAGGTCCGACATAGGTAACTATGATAGATACAATGTAATCTTAAATGGGTACATATTCAATTCCATATTATGAATTCCTTAAATTGGTATATACAAATTAGATCCCTTAATCCCTAGATTTGTTATTTCCTTGTTCAATGATATTCTTGACTCTATTCTCTAACTGGGCAATATGTATCAAGAGGAGAAAGAGACAAATAAAAAGATAGAGAGAAAAAACCAATCCTTGTAAAAACTAATCATTTTACTAATTTGGGAAAGCTTTAAATGAAGACTTAGAGGCTCCTAAGATCCGAGTCAAGATCCCATGTTCACAAAGCATGAATAATTATCCTATGCACTTATTATTGCAAGTGGGGAAATGCAAAAAAAAACCCAAAATCTAGAGATCTTGAAAAATTAATTGATATAAAATAAAACACAAAGTTGATTTTTCATTTAACTCATTAGAGGTCGGGAAAATTAGGTTCAACCTAGGTAACTATGATAGATATAATGTAATATTAATCGGGTGCATATTCGATTCCATGTTATGAATTCCTTAAAATGGGTACATACAAATCAGATCCCTTAATCCCATATTTGTTATTTTGTTTTTCAATGATATTCTTCGTCTTTATCTTTAATCGGGAAATATGCATCAAAGAGAAAATAATAGAGAAAAAGAAAAAAAAAACCAATCCTTGTAAAACCCGATAATTTTACTTATTTTGGCCACTTGAAATGAAGACTTAGAAGCTCCTAAACTTTGTGTCAAGATCCCTATACGCAAAGAATGAAAAATTTTCCTATGCACTTATTATTGCAAGTGTAGAACATGCAAAAAACACAAAATCCGAAATCTTAGAAAATAAATTTATATAAAATAAAACACAGAGCCAATTCAGCCTTTAACTCTTTAGATGCATGAAAAATTCGCCGAAGCACTTATTATTGCAAGTGGAGAACTACATAACAAACCCAAAATCTAGAAATCTTGAAAAATAAATTTATATAAAATAAAACACAGAGTTGATTTTTCCTTTAACTCATTAGAGGTCGGGAAAATTAGGTCCAACTAGGTATTGACAAATTATAGTAAAGTTTTGATTTGTATTCATACCTTTTTTGGTATTGTATGCTCCCTTTGATGCCCGATGACAACCAGATCAACAAATGATACTAAAAATTCCTCTCCAACTTTCTAAATAAAATCCTTCTCGCCTACAATAATACCCAAACTAGCAATTATATGACTATAGCTTTCATTGGAAATAGTTGTTAAAGGAGATCCTCCACTGCATTCAACATGCAAAACTAAAAACAACAAAAATATAAACAACAAATCTAAAAACTAAAAACCAAAATTGTTAAAACCAATCGAAATAGGTAAAAATCTTTCCCATAGGGACAACGCCTTCAACATAAATACATTTATTATTGATGATATTTTAAAATTTACCCCTTCTTCAAACTTTTTAAACCAAATCTAAAATATACTTATTATTGATAATATTTAAAATTTACTAGTTCTTCAATCTTTTAAAAACCAAATCTAAAATATTTTTATCAAATATCATTTCAACACTATAATCCAAACCTTAATTTTTTTACCACCTAAGTATCCTCCAACCGATGCATTTGACATTCATTTACACTTTTAAAATTGGCAAAATCCAAGATAAAATTCCGCAATCAATCAAGCAACAAAGATATATATATGCTACATGAAACATGCATAAGTTGATTTTTGTCAATTTTAAAATACGAACCTTTTATGTTTCAAAATATTGACATTAAAGGCTTCGAGAAACGCCCAACTGACGAGTAACCTAATGAATGGATATAATTATTGATAAAAGTGTGTTTTACAATAAAATTAAATAACAATACAAAACATATAGACGTCTTCTATTACTTTTATTGAACTTTTTGTAATGTATTGATGAATGATAGTGCAAATGTCACGGCAAATGGCTGTCCCTGAGTTTTTATATAAAGGATGTTACAAATTCTAATTAGATAGGCCTTTAAATTCGAAGTGAAGTTAGTGTCAGATAATGTCATATAATACAAGTTACCCTGCAAATTTAGGCAAGGCCTTGGTAAACTATCCTCCTCATTTAAGAACGGCGCCCAACATGGTGTATGTTGAGAAGACTCTGTGTTTCTTCACTCTCATCCTCCAAACAAGAATAACATTTCCAAGATGCAACAGCGGAGCATAGCGTCCTTTTGAATTTAAAGAAAGACGCCTTAAGCTTTTGTGTGAACTTCTTTTTCTCTGTAATCTATAGCTTCGTAGAAATATTTGCCTCTTGTGTAGCCTCTCTAGAGCATAATCAAATCCACAACTACTGCAACCCCTTTCAAACTCATTGAACACATCTGAGCAGCAATCATATTTATCAGAACGAGACCATACTGTGGTTTTCTCATTGCCCAGATTAAAATTGCTTCTGAACGACAGATGTCTGCCTGAAAAAGATCTTCCGAACCAGGCAGACGGCTTCGTGTCCATCATAATACCAATACAATAAACCCTAACTGTAAAAATGCCAGGCTCTTTTTCCTTAACTTGAGAAGCCCCACCACAAGAGATATTGTGGTGTGCTTGGGTTCCAAGATGCCTGTTCTGGAATTAAATACTATTTCTTGTCATTTACTAGATCACACGAGGTTTTGTAAGAGCTTCACATTTCGGAACAGTAGTTATCTGCAAACTAAAGGATTCACATTTATCAGATGGAAGCGCAAAACGACGTCGTATAACTGAAAAGTTCAGTAGTTTGTTTTGGAATTTGCACGGATCTTTCATTATTGAGGTAACAAATATGGTTAATATTTGAACATTGTGAACACATGATTTTAGATAACTGCTTTCTCTTTTATTGAAAGACATCACAACACCATGTGCAGGTCCAAATATGTTTTGAAGTATGGTGTCTTTTTTTATTGGAAGGCGTATTTTAATTAGTAAAAATGTAAGAGCACACTCTTAATCATGGACGAAAAAAGTCACACATCACAATAAAAGTCTTCTTTTAAGACACAAGAATTTGAAAGACATTGCTAATTTGCTACCTAAATTAAGAGTCAAGAACATACCATGTTCAAAGATTCCGTTGCATTCTCAGATGCGTTGACCGGAGTCAAAGTGGCCTTCCCTCATCCACATTCTTTTGACCGGAGTCAAAGTGTGCATGTATTTCTATTTTCGGTTCGAAGGAAAAACATAAACATTTTAGTAGAATTTTGGTTTTATTAATAATATAAATTTACTCAAAGTATGGCCCGGGGCACCACACGCCCGGGGACCATATAGGGGGGGTTGGGACCTTCGTGGCGCCCACTCTTATTTATAGATTATGATCAAATATTATTTGTTGGGCTTAATCTATAATCATTTATATAACCTTTTAATATTTCTTTGAATTGTTAGGTTGTGGACCCTGTTTTCATGTGTGAAAGTATTGAACACCGTACATTAATAGTACTATACACTTTCCACATTGTCTTATTGGGGTTGGGGCACAGCCTCCCGAGAAATGTTTTTGGGGCATCTAAAAAACGTGCCCGATATACTGGGAAACGTGTTTTTCTCATATGGGCAGGATTTTTTTACCCATAGGTTTATGGGACGATTTTGGCCCATGGTTTTGATACCCACGATTTTCTAAAATTGCTTAAGTAGTTATCTACTTATGTGGTTTTGTGCATATGGTAGGGATTATGTAACATTGTAGATGTGTCTGAATTTGGGTGTGAATTCTGTAGAGTTTGTTGAGCATAGCTCCAAACAGATCTAGGTATTGTATTGAGAGAAGCGGTGGCTTGTAATAAAATATGAGCAAGTGATTCTTGGTGGACGTAGCACAAATTGGGTGAACCACGTTAAATATTGTCTCTTTGTGTTGTGTTATTTTATTCTTGCACTTTTATTTGAGATCTATAATATTTTCTGCATATTAGTTTCTATTGTTGTGATTCTATGAGGGATTGTTTCGCATATTTAATCCCTTATATCCTAACACGAATTGTGTTTAATGAAGTGTATCTTGAATCAAATTATACATTGAGAGATGATGTGGATGATCAATATCACTTTAACCACATACAAGTGCACTAAAATACAACCTTTTTATTAATCTAATTTTATTAGTTAACCATTTATTTTTTCATTACAAACTTTTTTTTTTAAAATGAGGAGAGCAATAGTCCAATTCAAGTGTAAATGGGTTACGCAACCATTGAGTAGAAACCATAATATGAGAAGAAGTAGATGCACCTGGTTGTAATTATAAAATATGATCCTACAAAATATGAAAAAGGATTCCAAAGTCTCTGTTTGTTGGAAGAAGTAGCATGTAAGGAACTATGAGTATATAAAAGAAATGAAATAATATTGGGTAGATCATTAAACCATTTAAAGGAAAAAAATCATCGATAAGCTAAGCGAAGAGCTAGATAAGAAAGGTGTCAATTAAAGAATAGTGCAAGGAATAAATATAAAATGTATGAAGGTGTTATTTAGGATCACCCTTTCCATCCAATAGGAAAGGCATATGAGTAACAATATATATGAGGAGAGTAAGAGTCCCAATTCAAGTGAAAGTGGGTTATTCAACAATTGAGTAGAAACCATAATATGAAAAGAAGTATATGCATCTTATTGCAATTATAAAATATGATCCTATAAAGAATAAAAAAGGAATTTCAAATCTTGTATGTTGGAAGAAGTATCATGTCAAGAAGTATGAGTATATAAAGGTGATGAAATAATATTTTTCATATGAATACTCACGTAAACAAAACGAAGTGGAGGATTAGATGCCCCGGTGAAATAGGTAATTGAAGTGTAGGAATGGTCAACGTTTGCATAATTTTGAAGAAGGATTCGCAATTAGTTGTGGACAATTTAACAACATTTTGAGTTTATATTTAGCATTATAAATAAGAATTTCAATATTAGTACACTTTTCCTTAAATGATAAAATGATAGCTAAATGCACAAGGGGGTAAGGAGCTTAGATGTATATGTAAAAAAAGGAGGATTTGGATGTTTATAATAGTAAAACAAGAATAGCAGACACTAGAAATTCTTTGGTTAAGATTATGAGACTATAAACCGAGCTACAACATTACTGTATAACTACTCTATGGTATTGAATGGAAGCATACGGTGCTTATTTGGATTAATATATTATTTTACCCTTAATTAGTCTGGGGTTTAGATCTTCTTGTGTGGTTCACTCGCCTTGAAATGGCCTTTATTTTATTTTTTACTTACTTCAGGATGACCTATTATCACGTGCAAAAATTAGAAATTATATAAACATATAGAAACATTCAATGGATAATTAGAAAATAAAAATGAGAAAAATATGTGTGTGGTCATGGTGATGATAGACTACCCTTGGTGTTCACAAGACAACTTGTGTACCAATCAAGTTCTCCACTACATGCCCTCATCCCGATATCAAGCCACATGAATCTCTCCTAGGTATTGTGTAAGTTTGAGTGCAATCTAGATAATCACCTATGGGTGCCCTCATGTCTCTTAAAACCTTTAGATAGGGGTAGTTTACATAGTATACCATGTACCTAACATGGTTGTAGTGTGATGTCATGCACCTTAGCTATATTACCTACCCATTTATTCCTTAAAACTCTTGAATAATGCTTGGAGTGCCTTTTCACTTGCTAAGACATGGATCTATGACATATACATGAGCGTATAAATGGATAAGTCAAGAATTTGTAACCTATTTGAGTGATAAATGTATTACGGAATACTCGATTTATATGCAACTAATTTGGTAAGATTTTAGAATCCCTTGAGTGATTTTGAAATGATATTTTCATTCATATCTTGTAAGAGTTCCAAGTGATTTATACAAAGTGACATTAATTATTTTATACATCCTTTTATACATAATATTTTCAAATAAGGTACAACCTAGGAAGATGAAACATGTGAATGAACATATTTATATTTAAAATAGATTTGGAGAAAAGTAAAGGGAATTCCCATACATATCCTCCACGACTAGCCCCTAGATCTTCACCCTATAAATGGTTTATTATTAGAGATAATGAAAACATGAAACAAAATAATGTAACATTAAGCACATAGGTTATTTACTTCTTTGGTCTAATAATAATATTCTAATCGATAACAAATAAAAGTGTTGTCATAAGAAATACAAAGATGAATTGATTGGATTACTTATATTAGGATCTTTATGAGAAATGGATCATATTAAGAACTTTAATTGCAAAAGGACACATTACCAAAATTTTGTTTCTAGATTAGGCTACCAAGCCCATATTTTCCCTTTATTAAATGACCCCATCGAACACATAAAATTTCTTGATTAATATACTACCTTCATTTATGTCTCAACACTCTACATCATCACCATGAAACCTCTATAATTATATCCATTTCGTACAAGTTGTCTTTCCATTAAAATTAATCGAATTTCGGCTCTGCTAGGTTTCCTCCACACGCACTTGTAATTTTTGCATCCTTTCGGGCTCTATGGGATAGTAATACTATCATGTTTTTCTAGGGTTTCTCACCCTCTGGGTGCCTCTATATAATGAGATCTTCCACTTCAAGCCCGGTTATTACAATCGTGGTGGAGATAGAGGAAGTTTTAACAATAGCACTACCATCAAACGCCCTCAAAAATTCATCCCAAAAGTTTTTCACAAGGTTTGAACCATTCTATCTCATTGGGTACTTTTTGGATCACATCCCTCGAAAGCATGCTCAAATCATGGGTTAACTCGGCCTGGACTCTTCATGGCATCCGGCTTGAGAGAGCATATATAATATGACTAAATTATTCTTCCATTTTATCTTCTTTGACCCGACTAATGCCCCCAACATTTTTTCCCGATAGGCCACATGGTATGTTCGTAACTCCTTACGGTCCTATCTCCATGCAAAAAAGATTTTATGGTCTCTTAGTATGTTGCACGTAAAATGCAGGTTTGGTGGAATTTCTTGGGCTACTTATTCATTGTGTTAATTTCTTGAATAAAATTACTTCTTCCATCAAAGGCGGGTGGTCTATGTGAACCATAACATTTTTATAATGCTCGTCTGTAGTAGCTTGTCTATTTTGAATTTAATCTTTCTTAGAACTAAAAGAATTTGTGGAAATTTAGATGGGAGACATGGGTTACTCCTAATGTATCTTATATATCAAATTTCCTAATACTTGCTTTTGATGTCAAGCCTTTGATCATAAGATCAAGGATTGTCCTCTTTATGTCCCTCACAATCATCCAACAACTAAGGTGGCTCTAGAAATGATCAAACGCACTCGGGAGGAGGGTTGAAAATACCCGATGGAAGGAAAATAGGAATAAACTTTAGGAACCTAAGGCCTCTTGTTCAAATGGCCCGCGTGAGCCAACTATTAAGAAACAACCCCATAACCTGCAAGCTAAAGAGCCAAATGTTTCTTCCAAATCACAAGTCCAGTTATTACCAAAATTCTCTATCATGCCCAAGGCGGCCTCGGTTCTCATGGACTCGTCAAATTTTGTTTGAAATGTCTCCATTCATCTGCAATCATCGATGTTGTTAACCAATGTTTCACTGTGGTCCATCCAAAAGGGATCGAATTCCTTCTCGACAATCCAAGATCAAATCCGAGCACACATTTTGGATTATGTGGAGGAGAAATACAACATTGAATATGCCAGATGAAAAAAAATAAATTCAGGATTTCTTGAAGCATAACAATGCTCGATTCTGAAAAACTAGTTTGATGCCTTAGACTAATTGGATATAGAGGGTATGACCCTCGACCACCATTTCCAATGAAGTTTTTATCTGGGAATGTGGGGTCTCATTGATTCCAATCACAATTTTATTGTTCATGATAATGACAAAAAGTTTCCAATTTAGATGTGTTGTTTTTATAGAAGTGAAAGTTTTAGGTTTTCATTTACAGATGGTTTGTAAATCCATATTTCCTAACATCCTAATATTATGTATTAATCATGATGGAGAGCATGCGGGATTAATTTCCCTTATTTCCCCAAAATGGCAGCCCTTTTTGATGGATCATGGTGTCAACCCCACTAATCGTGTAATATGGGTCCTATTTATTATTAATGGCACCCTTTTGGCCTCATTAATATTTACGCCTCTAACAATGTAGCTGAAAGGGCTGATATTCGGTGGTGGATCTCATGCTCAATTCCCGATGTTTATTGGGTTATAAGTTCGATTTTAATATGGTTGAGTTTCCCATTGATAAATGTAAGAACCTACCTATGTGATGGATAGGTGGCAAAACAAGGCGTGGTTTTTCATGTGCAATATGTTTGGTTTTTATACCCTAATTCCTCTCGCACTCCCACCTCTAAAACTTGGTTCACTTGGTCCTACTTTTAAGGAGGATAAAATTGTGTTCTTAAATGGTTCGATAGAGCTATGATATTAACTTAAGAATTTTTGAGTTTGACAAAATGTACTTGGCTCCAAGATCATCACTCCCTTGCTCGCTACACAAACGGTGGGGATTTAATTGAGGTCATCAATATAGCCTTTCATAAGGACATCAATGATTGCCCCATGGTGTTAAGGATGCCAAACATTATTTGTCCGTCTATCCGAGTAAACACTTTTAGCATAAAAATAAACCCTCTCAAGATAGATATCTTGAAATAGCGATGAATGAAAATATATTTAAGATTCCACTATTTCTCTCTAATCACCCATAGAAATTATCCTTTGATTTTCTCGCTTCTACAATCCAAAACCGGTCGTAATGACTACATGCATAACAAACATTACAAAAAAATACAAAAGCTAGAAAAAAGTAGCATAAATTGAAGATAAAATTTAAAAATAACAATATAAAATTAAACACCTTGAATGAGGCTTTGAATTTATGAAGAAATGAAAGGCAAAGCAGGTCGCCTGAGACTCGATCCAATGGTGGGGGTTTCATGGTTTAGAAATGGAAGAGGTTAGCGAAATCTTTATTTTACCGTAATCATCATTGACGGAATGCCGGGGTGACAAATTGCTTGATTAGGTGGAATAAATTTACCTCCATGTCGATTTGTTCAAGTACGGAAAAGTAATGAACAATTATGGTAGTCTAAATAAAGTGACTTACATGGATGGTGTTACTTCCATCGATCAAACTATAAAAGTATTATGTCGTTGAAGTATAGTTGTTATCTATGTTCTCCACCTCTTTCTCCATTGTCGAGGGGCAAGCCTCGACCAATTATGAACGCCTTCGGCATAAATATAAATAAAATTTACAAGCATTCAATAAAATTCCTACATCCCATCAATAAATTGTTAGCCATACTTTTTTCTTTCAATAGAGGAAAGGACCTCATAGTTGTGCATGCACCAAAATATGTACACTTGGTTTCACCAAAGGTTACTAAATAAAGTATCAACAGTCGTTGACCTTTTGATTAATGATACTTTGTAAGAACCAATCACAATGTGACACATAGGGTGCTCGGTCATTGTTCCCTCTTTATAATGCTTTATACCATTTTCTTTATGCTCAATCAATTCAAAATCTACTTTTCCCTAAATTTAACACACAAAAAATGGAGATGTGACACTATCATATGTTATACAATGATATACTTTTTTATGCTGAAAAAACACCTACATGTATCTACACACCCCTAAAGTTAAGATTCTATAAAAGATTTTTCTTCCCAATATTTCATGCGAGACAAATCCAAAAAAGATGCATCTAGTTGAACTCTATAAGAGATAAACATCTACTTTTATAGACATTTAAAAACTTTCTAAATTTAGTATAGTATTTTAATGAGCTACCGAACCATGTAATATTCCGTCCTAGCTTTAATGTATTGTAATGTTGTTTGTCATTGGGGGTTTTTAGTAAAATTCTACTTCTATTATTTCCGCAAATCAAAATATATACGATTGCCGTTTTTATTTGTATTTAATTATATAAACGGATGGCACAAATGGACTAGGCATTGGAAAAGAAACCTTACAATATAACCTGCCATCCAGTGATAAAAGTTCGCAATATATTCCTAAACGTTAAAAATAATTTTTGGGTGCGGCACGGTATCCAAGATGCCACCAACAAAACTTTCTTCGATGGTTCCAAAACAGAGTGACAAGCCCGTGATGGTTATAGAAATTATTAATCTCGTGATGTTTACGGAAATTATAAAGACCGCGTAATTACAAAAAGCAGATACTTTTATGTTTATTACATAAATTATTGACCTTATGATAATGTGCAATAAACAAAGCAATGGATAATTGTGTGTATCCACATCCATAAATACAAAGACGCACATCCAGAAGTTAGACCATTTTGGTTACATGGAGTACAGTATTAAAAAAATCAAAATTTGGTGAATGACGAAAGAAAAAAGACGAGAATCTGAATAAAACAACATAAAATGCTACAGATTTTGAATACTATTGATCAACTGGATACATTCATCTTCATCATAACCAAAGAAACTTTATCAGGATACACCCATGAACAGATCTCATCTCAAATAACAAGGCTTGGGATTCCCCATTGTGAGTCGAAGACAATAGCAGGATTCTCCTTCATTGTTTTTAACAGCATTTTGTAACAATCTCTGGCTCTTCTCACCATCATAACAAGAGGAGATATTCTGACTCGAGGCAAACGAAATGCAAATCTCCTCCTTTAATGTACAATCTGAATTTTAAACAGATTTTTCTCCGTTGCACATTTGTTTTTTCTTTGGCAATTTTTCGGTACCCAAATCGTTTGCAAGTCAGAGATGTACCAAAAAGGCTCAACGGTTTCCTTCCCGGATTTATGAAGCCGTAAGAGTGAGAGAACATACTCAAATGTTGTCTGCAATGCAGCTTTGAAAAACCATGGCATGCCTTATTGTTATTCCGTAAAATTGACAAGGGCAATTTTACCGATAACCATACCGAAAATTGTGTTTCGATCCCTCGTTAGGGATCCCTTGCGTTCGGAACGTTGCAAAATCCCTTTTCGGGAAATCTGGTTTTCGAACTTCGCCTTTTTGGTCTTTTGGTCTTTTTTTGGTTGGGCGCATGGAATTACTATGTAACACCAAATTTTGAGTACCCCTTTAAAGCCTTTGGCGCATATTTTCCGTGTCGCACGCCTTTTGGTGCGCCTTGTATGTTGAGTCTTCTCTCTGGTGCACCAAGGCGCATGCGCTTCATGTTAGCACAACTTTTGTTGCGCTACTTTTTTCAGTGCGCCAAAGGGCGCACATAATCTCATGACAACACACTTTTGGTGCGCCAAAGGCGCGCTTAGTTTCATGTCGGATGCTTTCATGCGCGCCAAAGGGCGCATGCCTTCTCATGTCGACAGTAACTTTGGTGCGCCCTTTCCAAAGTTGGTGGCGCATTTATGACTTGCTCACCTATATATATGTTGTTTTTACGCACCCACAAATGTCATTTTCACCGATGCATCACGTGATTATTTTCTCTCGGCCTCTGTCCCGCCTCGCCTCGTTGTTTTCAACGCGCGTTGTGGACCCGTTTGCAAGATTCTCACTATTTATCCGGGTAAGTGTTCTTGTCTCTTCCATGTGATTTGCTTTCTGGTTCTTTGTGCTTGCTGGTTTGGTTTTTGAAATGCATGTGTTGAGCTAGCCCTCCCCCCGTGCTGTCTTTCCTTATTTTCCTCCCCCTCTTTCCAGATCTGCTGGTAGAGGATGTTATCCTGAAACAATGGTTTGTAACCCTTCTAGTTTAAACCATTTCATTACCCAAGTAACCTTTCAAAAGAGGAAAAGAGGAGAAAGAGAATCTGAACCATGTAAAGACCCCTCTGAGGGTGATTAAGTTCACTATTTTCCTTCGGCGCATCTGTCACCCCTGCAACATGACTAAAATCCGCGCCAATGGCACACCCATCTTGCCTGCTACATCATAAAATTCTGCGCCCTCTATGGCGCACCAAGCTTCCTTGTTGCATCACATAAATCTGTGCCCCTTTGGCGCACTCCAAAGATCTATCGCAACATCACTTTATTCGCGCTAAGTACAAGGCTTTCAAGGCGCAGCGCATCCTCCTTACAGCAAGAACATCATGTTGTGTAGACCCTTCGTGCGCCGCGCCATGCTCCCTTTGGCGCACGAAAATTTCCTGTTACACAAACCATACATGCGCCAAAGGGCGCACCAAATCCCAATGTAACATGAAAAATCCACGCCTTTGGGGCATCCTGTCTCCATGCAACACGATGTTTTTATGCGCCTTTTGTAAAATGCAACTCATACTGCAGTTTTCATGCGCCATGCGCCCCGAGCCTCAAATAACTATCTCTTTCTTCGTTAACACTTGAATGGAAAATCAAATGACCGATGACAACTTTTCGTTGGGTCTCGCTTCTTCTTCGTGCAGATCAAAGCAAATAAACTGGAAGAACATATGTTAACATCCAAGAAGAGACCTACCAAATCCAAAGGAAAGGCCAAACTTACGAGAAGAAGAGATGAAATATAAATATCGAGGGTCGAATGCCCGAGTCCCGTGCCGAGTGTAGCATGGACATCGAGACTGAGGTGGGACATATTGATATGGAGGAATTCCGGGCTAGAACTCGTAAAGTCACAAGGAGTCCATGGATGGACAAACCGATAGCAAGTGCCCTACACTTCGCCGGTGGGATCCCGGTCAGCGCGCAAGCCAACAATGAATTCTTGATGGTGATTGCCCAATGTTACAACAAAGACACAAGGTGTGTCGTGAAATAAAGAAGGGCGAGGTAGTCATTAACCTCACCGCCCGTCACTTTGAGGGAATACTTGGCATACCTCACCACCGGCACTTTGTGGCGTCACCAGCAGATCGCATTAAGGCACGGGATGACAATGCAGATCAAGTGGCGCAACTAATGAATGAGGTTTACTTGAAAAACAAAAAGGTAGTAACCCGGTGGCCCCAAATCATCCACCGCAGCGACTTCTCAGAGGAGCTCAGCGACACCATTACGTTCCTGAGTAGGGTCTTCGGGCTTTCTGATGCCCATTATTTCCATAAATGGATGTTGCGGTACTTAGAGACCATGAACAAGAATATGCCTGATCAGCGCTTTTGCTGGGGAGAAATTATAAGCAGCACAATCTCTGAGCAGCTACAACAATTTAGCACAACGGGGACATTCCATATGAACTCCTACGTGGTCTACGCTGCAGCATCAGAGAGGGACTATCCAGGCCTGACGCGGAGTGGAGTTTGGCCTCAGGTCAAGATATACGAGTACTACCCGGAATTGAGGCTGGAGAATAGCATCTCCCAATTCACAAAAATTAACGATGTGTTTTTCTATCACATCATCTGCCTATTGAGGCGAATATGACTTATGGTCGCACGACGAAAAAGAATAAGTAGTAGACCAGCGAGAAATGGGGGCCCTGTTCACCCGGGAGTTTCCCACATTGACCTATCTAAGGGCTGCCAACTTTTTATGAGAGCCAACCGGTGCTACCAAGGTATCTTTGGACCTAAAGCGATTCGTGCATTTGGAGCCGCTCAAGGCAGCTGATCACATACCACGAGAAATGCCTGAAAAGAAAGAAGGGTGGAACTCCTTTCCCCCTCACAGTGGGCCGATATACATGCTCTACCCACCACAAGGCGAAGGAAATGTTCGCAGAGCTGGAGTTACTCAATTTGAAACATGACTTCCCAGCCAGGCCTACCTTCGACCCAAGGAGCTGTCTGCCAAGGGCGAAACTTGACCCAATCCACGTCCCTCAGATCGAGGACATTTACATTGACGTCATCCATGAGGTGGAGCTCAGGAGAAAGGATCATTCTCGCCTAGCCTTGGCAGAAATCATCCAATATGGGATAGCCATTGTCCCCAAAGGCTTCCAAACTACGGAAGATGAAATAGACAAGGTATATACTGACACAGATGGGGACGATTGGCCCTTTCTGGCCATTGATAGAACTAAGGCCCCTCAGACAATTGAGGAGAGGGTCAAGGAGACTTTGCGTAGGACAGAGCATTGGTGCCGGATGAACGGACTAATCTACCTCGGGGTTGATTTCACAACCTCCCCATTGGGTTACGCACCTCCACGATCAAACCGAAGGCACCTCAAAGGCAAGGGCAAAGGCGTAGAAGGTGAATCTGGCGCCACTAAGGAAGAAGCTCCAAAGAAGTCCTCCTTCGCCACACCGTAACAGTCATAACTCTGGCCACAGAGAAAGAAGCAAGAGGAAATTCCAATAGGCCCATCCACTCGGGATGTCGGCATTGCCCACAACAACCGAGGTCCCTTCCATCCCTTCTTCTTCTCTTCCTTCCCCTCCTCGAGTGACTCAAGTGACCATCCCTTTGGTCGTGTCCTCTCCCCCTTCTTCTACTATTTCCCTCCTCTTCGTCCATCTTCTCTTCCCTCGCGGATCTTTCCCCCTCCATTTCTTCCCTCATCTCTGAGCTCCCTTCCCTTCCTATGTCTTCCGCCGCAGCTTCCCTTCCTATGTCTTCCGTCGCTAGCTTCCCTTCCTTCCGTGGGCACTTCTTCGGCTATTCTCTCAATGCCGCCGCCACGTGTCTCCACGTTTTCCCCCTCTACTACTGTAGCTTCCCCCCTTCTCCGTTTCGGTCCTTCTCCCATAAGTCCATCCTGGATCTCCCAAAGCAACTAAGTCAAGAAAGAGGAAAGTTCCCATGGCTCAGATGGACTTTTCCGTGATCCCATCTAAGGGGCAAAGAAGCGTAAGCTTTGTCACACGCTTCTCTAAAAGTGTTGTAGGAGAGAGGGTTATGGAGATCGCATACCCCAATCCCTCAAGGAGAAAGAGGATCTGTCTCAACAGATTTTACAGTGACCCAAGTCACAATGGGGACATCTTCTGGAAAGCCTTGGGGAGGCCCTTTCAGCGATTGACGCCCTCTGCAAGAAACTTCAGAAACCAAGGAAGAGAAAAGGCAATTGAAAGAGCAAAACAAATATTTGCTCCAAGCTTTCTGAAGATGGGTAGTGCGCCTCCCACGATTGCCGCCGTGACTTTGAGCTTCTCACCAGAGAAAATTAATGAGCACACAAAGATCGGCGAGCAAGGTATGGCCGTTTCCACTGGAGGAGCAAATCCTTAAAGACAATGAAAAAGTAATCGCCGAGTTTTCTAACTTGTATTTGAATATCAATAAGGCGAATAAAGAGCTCCAAGCGTTAGCAGGCCCATATCAAGAGCTAGAACATGCTAGATCTGCAAAGACACGAGACCTTCCAACAAATGTTTCGATTGCTCGAAGATCCGTCAAGTTCGGCGTCTTGGCCATCCAAGGCCCTCAACAAAATCATGTCCACTCTGGACTCTACGGGTGGATCAGCTAGAATTTATTCTAGAAAAGATTGACAAAGTCAAGGAAGAAGCCCGGATGCGATGCACCAAATGGAACGGATTTTTCTTAATATGTCGCTAGGGGTTACTTACTCCTTCCTTCACTTTAAGGAAAGCTAATGAAACCACCCGGATCTTCAAGGAGATCGCTTCTCAAGGCGGGCCGAGAGGTCACATTTGACAGAGTCTATCAACAACCTGCTTTGGCTGTAGGGACTTCATCAGTTCCTCATTGAGGTGGAAAAGGATTATTCCAAACTCCCAGAGAAGCTCATAGATGAGCGGGAGACTTGTGAGGCGATTAGTGAGCGGCACAAGGATCCTTCTCAGGATCAACTAGGGCCAATAATCAACAAGTTCATGGAATACCACTCTCAGTTCCATATCTCGTCACCTGAGCAACAACAAAGGCGGTCCACCCCCTTTCGGCCGCAAGATGATGATGATGAATAGCTGCTTGTTCTTCTTCTCTTTCTCTTCTTCGTCTTTCTTTTTGGAAATGTCTGGAGTATGTTGATACAAATGATGACGTCATCCATGTTGCATCATGGGATGATGTCATCCATCAAGTTGTAAAAAGTCAACATGACTTTTAGATATTTTGTAAATATCTTTGTAAATAGTTGTTGGCTCTTTTTGCCTTTCTTTTCTCTTCTTCTATAAATACTCCAATACTTGAAGTATCGAGGATGGATGAATATCTTTCGAGATGAAAATAGAAGTGAAGAAAAGAGACTTTGAGTTTTCTTGTATGCAGGAAGAAAAATATTAATACAATATTTAGACTTTGTCTTTGAATACATGTGTTATGTGCGTTAGATCTTTCTTACGTTAGATCCTGTGTGTTTATTCTATCGATCATACTTCGTTTTATTGTCATTTATTTATCATCAAGTATTGCTTTGCTCGTTTTATGCAAGTAGGTTTGGCTCCGTTTACTACCAACCCCAAAACATAAACCTTTCCGACCTTTACGCTTTGGAATTCATTTCTTTTCTTCCTTCGGCCCTGCTCTTTCTTCATCCCCTCTTCCTTTCCTTTCTTTTCGCAATGGAAACACCCCTACCGGGATGAGATCCCAAACCCCCAAAGACAACTGTGAGACTTGCATAGATTCCTCGCTGGTAGAATAGCAATAAACCAGTTTCGCTTGCTTTGACTCAAAGAGGCTATGCCGCCCGCACTGCTTGTTGGCTCATCTATCCATAGATCTTTCCAGCGATGATTTTCGGACCAATAGTTTTTGCAACTCTGCTGGGATCGAAACAGATCTATCAGATCTATGATGGTGGTAGGATAGAAAAACAGAAAAAATCAGAAAAATCACCGCCTGTTTGCAATCTCGAACTTTTTGTTAAAAATCCAAAATTTTGCAAAAGTGCTCCAAATTGAAAATTTTCTTCTGAGATCCATAGATCTGGCCTAGTTACAAATCTTTAGTTCGCTGAGTTTTTATAAAAATCAGTATTTTGCCGTAGATCTGAATTTTTGACTGTTTACCAAAAGTTTGAAACTCTTTGAAAAAGTCAAAACCAGATCCGAAAATCAGCTTGCTAATCTTCTCTGTCATTTTATCCTCGTTGTTATTTGTCATTAACCGCAATCGGTTTCTGAAAAGGATAGTTTTTAAATATTTAGAAAAGTATATGCTGCTGGTTTTTGACAGAAAAACCAGAAAATCAGCAAGTACAGCCAAAAAGAAATTTTACACTGCTCTACAAAACCGCAGATCGGAAAGGCACCTGGCGGGTGAACCCTTTACGCGCAGCGTAGGAGAGCTCGTGGAGAAGCGGCCCTATTTTTGATCCGCTTCAAAGGCACAATTTGAGCGTGACACGCAGACGTTTTCCAACACTAAGTTTAGCCGATCGATCAACCAGAGTGTCTCACTTCCACAAAGAAAAGTCTTTCGCAAGGGGCACCCACATCCCTTTGTAGTGCCTGCTTTACTCGCGGAACCATACTTCCACTCGTGTTCTCTTTCCGGTTTTCAAATGGCAGTGCCATGGGGAAATGCTATGGGTCCCTTGGCTTTGCCACATCCAGTTCACGCGCTCCCTCACTAAAACCGAAAGAATTTTCCCAAATTGACGGAGCGGAAATCAAATCACGGATTCCCATATATCGACATTCATAATGTCATGCAGGATCTTGGATGTAACTCACGAAGACGTATCGGTTCGCCTTTTCTCGGAAACCCTACAAGGGCCTCAGGCTAAATGGTTTCAGCATTTACCATCCGGATCTATTACAGTTGGGCCACTCAGGGATGCTTTTGAAGACAGTACAAACCTTGGAAGATGCATTTACATTATTATCATGGATCACTCACCTAAAGAAGGAGGCAAATGAAACCGTGCGCGATTTTATCTCCAGGTTCAATGCATTAATCAATCGTGTCCCTGTTGCCATGCTTCCGACGCCGGAAAATCAAAAGTGTTTCTTCGTAAATGCTATGAGCTCAAAAGTTAGTTTCTTGCTCCTTCAGGAGCGAGTGGCTACCTTGATTCTCGCAAGCCGCCGTCATTCGAATAGAGGATAATTTGATAATATCTCGGTGAATTGAAAAAGGAATCACCAAGCCTAAATTGGGCCCTTCGCCCACTACTTCGTCTCCGATCCACCTTTCAAAAGATGGCAAATGACTTGCTTGCATTAAAGAAGCTGATTGGCCAGCCTCCCCGATTCCTCATACCGGGATATTCCACGGAGGAATTTCGTGCTCCTAACAATGTTTCACAAAGCGCGCTACCCGCAACCGCTCCCGGTTGGCACTCAAGCTCGTCCGGTCAACGCCTGGCGAAATCGAAGAAGAAGAGCAAGATTATGAAGAACCTTCGCCTCGGGCGAAGATGATCAAGATGTCGGTGAACCGACTGGCGACTCTACTATCGGGTATATGGAATTTGATGAGGAGGAATCTGATGAAGAAGAGGGTACCCAGGGATATGCAAGCGGACAGTCATACGCTATTTTTACTCGCTCGCAAGGAAAAGAAGCGGAAGTTGCTGCCCATGTCCAGCAGGAGAAGGCCATGTCAAACGCACCTCCGATCATTGCTAAAAGAGGTAATCCTCTTCCTACTCAACTCCCTGGCAAATCTTTTACAAGGAAATCCTTTCCCCCTATCTCTCCTCCAAATCAATCCTCTCACGTTCCTACCAAGACCAGTAATCCTATTCCATCATCGCGAAGTGAGGGACTCATTCCTTCACCAACACAACCTCCTTGGCGTTTGATATCATAGATCATGCGAAAAGACCAATATCCAAATGTCTCAAGTGAATACCTTCATCAAATCCTGAAACTTGACTTGTAAGATTGACCAAATATATTCGTGAGTCAAGTTATATCTAATCGAGTTTCCCAAAAGGAATCCTTTCCACTCCCCCTGAATCTCACATAAATGTTGCTTCAACATCGGCATTAGGCAAGATAGAGCCTTTCTATCTCTCCCTCCTAATCAATGGACAAGCTGAGTAACTGCATAATTGATTCCGGGGCTTCTGATAACGTCATGCCGGCAAAAGTCACCCATGCTCTGGGCCTCACTCTTACCAAGCCTTTCGGAGATGTTATTCCTTGGAAACCAAGCAGTTTCGTTGGTTGGCCAAATCAAAGACGCGCAATTTGCATTTGCGGCATTCCCAGATAAAAGAGTAAAGATGACAGGTCCCTCGATTCTTTGACATTCCGATAGCCTATGGAATTTTTCTTTGGGAAGAATTTTTTGCAGCGAAGTTGGTGGAGAAATTCATATGGACTGGTCTAAAGCTAGAATTCCCGTCAAAGGCATAATGCAGACTTTGGAGCCGGAATCACAAAAGAAGTACTTGGTTACTAGCTCTGAGGACCCCAAAGCTCAAATCCTTTTTGAATCATCAGGGATGGGGAACTATTTCTTGTCTACCAAGTCTGACAAAATGGTTGTTCTCGTTCAAGAAGGAGATCTTAATAAGATCTGGACCTTGCAGTTCGATGGCAGCTGTGCAACTAGTGGATGTGGGGCCGAGCCGTGCTAATATCTCCCGAGGAAGAAGTCATTCCTCTCTCTTTCAAGTTGCAGTTCTTTAACACAAATAATACTGCTGAGTATGAATCTTTGTTACTTGGCATGCAAGCCGCAAGGGAAAGAGGGATTAAAAATCTAAAAGTACAAGGTGATGCAGAGTTGGTTGTAAACCAAGTCAAAAGGATTTACCAAGTGAAGAATGAAAGGCTCAGGCATTACCGTAATGCGGTGTGGGACAGCATCGAGGAATTCGATGCTTTTTCAATAGAATCCATTCCAAGGGCTCAGAATGACATGGCCGATTCATTGGCTATTTCAGCATCCCTCATGCTCCCACACCCAGGTTTGAGAACAAACAAATACACCATTGAGGTGGTTTTCCGCCCGAGCGTGCCAGATAATTCTTAGCATTGGCAGGTGTTCAACGATGATAATCAACTCATTGCCTTTCTAGAGAAGGCAGAAAATTTTAAAGAATTGCACTTTGAAGGATCTACTTCCACTTGCCATGAATCAGTCACCAATCAAGGTGATGAATCCGAAGGGAACGACGGCATATGTCAGCTCAAAGGGAATAAAATCCCAAAGGGCCTGGTTTCTCTGGAGTGGTTGTTCGACAGGCATGACCGTTTTGTGAAAAAGAAGAGGCGAGATGACCCTGACTCATCCCCAGAAACCGAACCGGTCAATATAGGTTCGATAGAGCACCCAGTAATTTGTGAACATTGGCAAATGTTGCACGCCTGAGGAGAAACGGAAATTTGTCAAGTTGCTGAAAAAATATATGGATGTGTTGGCATGGTCCTATGTCGATCTAAAGTCTTTTAAACCAAAGGACGTTCAACATGACATCCCGTTGAAAGAAGATGTCAAAGCTTTTCGCCAAAAGCAGAGGCACTATAATCCTAAGATCTCAGGTACTATCCAGGCTGAAATTCAGAAAATGTTGGATGCGAGAATCATCTTTCCTATCCATCATAGTACTTGGGTAGCAAACATTGTGCCAGTGCGCAAGAAAAACGGTGAGATACGCATATGCGTAGACTTTCGCAATTTGAATCAAAGCCGAAAGATAACTACCCACTTCCGATAATGGATCAAGTTAGCATTAAGATCGGATCGCAGAGAACGAATTCATGCTTGATGGTTTTTCAGGCTATAATCAGATTGAAGTTTCACCTGAAGATCAATTTAAAACAGCATTCACTACTCCCTGGGGTACATTTGCCTACAGCAGGATGCCTTTTGGCCTAACTTCATGCCTTCTTAGGCGCCACTTTTGCCGGGCCATGGATTTCGATTCAAAGGTATGATGGGGAAAGTCATCGTGGTTTATCTAGATGACTTAACCGTGTTCTCTAAACAACGAAATGATCATTGTGATCATTTGGAGCAAGTGTTGGCCAGGTGCCGAGAACATGGGATTTCCCTAAATCCAAAAAAAGTCTGTTTTTGAGTCACAGAAGGGAATTTCCCCTCAATATAGGGCATGTGGTTAGAAGAAGGAACAAAGATAAACTAATCCAAAGAGTTAAGGCTATTCAAAGCCTTACTGCTCTACAAGCAAGACTAGTGTTCATTCTTTCTTCTAAAGGTGAACTTTCTATGATGACGTTTTGTTCCCGAATCTTTCACGAGAAGACTCGTCACATATTGAACATGATGAAGGGTTTTGGACCTTTGATGGAGCGAAGAGGGAAAATGTCATTTGAAGAAATAAAAGCTTCCATTGCTCATGCACCGACCCGGGATGTCCCTGTCTCCAAGGACTTCTCCAAGGACTTCATCATGTATCAAACAAAAGTTACGCATGCCCACCGAGCATACATGTGTATTATTTTCATGTGTCCGCAGGATCTTGATGCACTCTAAAAGAACTCGGAAGATGTTCAATCTCCGATTGTGTTCATGAGTTCTCCCCTCAAGCCTCACGAACTAAAAATGACCCAATATGGAAAGCATGCCTTCGCCGTTGTCAAAGCGGTGAAGAATTTCAGTATTACATTCTAAACTCGCATATGGTGGTGTTGGTCCCCGACATGGCGGTGAAATCAATTCTAACTCGGCGGGAGTTAGGAAGCTTGCGAGGAAATTGGATCGCAAAGGTCTAGGAGTATGACTGGATATTAAACCAACCAATGGTGAGGGCAAGGGCTCTAATGTCACTTATGGCTGAAAACAAAGATTGTAAAACCCCGATGAAGGGGTGACTACACCAATGAAGCACTAGGACATTTAGGGAAAACCCGATTCACGCCGCCTCAAGGGTCCTATTTGTCATGAATTAGTGATGAATGGTATTCCAATATTTTTTCTTCCTCACCTACGGCGAATGCCCAATGCACCTAAGCGCAAAGGAGAAGCGCACTATAAATCTGAGAGAAGCTAAATATGTCATCTCGGGATGATGGTTTATATAAACGTGGGATAGATGGCGTCTTTTTGCGATGTGTTGACAAACCACAGCAGTAAAGTTACTAGAAAGTTTTCATAATTCAGCCTGTGGGGGTCATTTCTCTTCCTCCGTGCCCAAGACACAAGATCATTCGAGCCAGTACTATTGGCGAGACGTTAAATTTTAAGATACACCCATGGGTAGCAAAATGTGAGCTTCATGGAAGAATTCGTCGAAAGCAAGCCCAAAAAGTTATTTTTGCTTTTACCCCTTAGGCTGTCATTATCAACGAACCATTGAGCAATGGGAATTGATTTTATTGGTGCACTCAATCCTCAATCGAGTTCCAGATATAGCTATGTCCTTACAAAGAACGGATTACTTCACCAAGTGGGTAGAAGCCATACCAAGTCATGAGCATGCCACTAGTTCTAAAATCTATTCACCTGTGCTTGAAGAGATTGTTTGCAATTTCATTAAAGAAAATATCATTGTCGAGTTTGGCTCTAAACAAAATTGTTGCTAATAATGCTTCTAACTTCTCCTCATGGAAGTTATTAGTTTTTTCTATGAATATGGGATAACTTTGGCTCACGCCTCAAGATTATTACCCTGGGGGAAATGGTCCAAGGCGGAATCTAAAATAAGAACTTGGTGACCATCATACGGAAGTTAGTGGATGAGAATCCCGAATGTGGCACAAGTCTTTGTATGACACTTTGTGGGCCGATCATATTACTCCCAAGAGATCTCTCGGCATGTCACCTTTTCAAGTGTTATATGGTATTGATGTGAGCTTCCCATTTAAAGTGGAACTTCTGCTCTGCGTTTGGCACGAGCTTATCGAAGATGAAACTTTCCAAAATTCTCTTGAAAAGAGAATCATGTATCTTGAGCTCGAAGAAAGAGAGTAAGAGTGATCGGCAGGATCACCGAACATCTTGAGTAATCAAGTCAAGAGATTATTCGATAAAAAAGCTAAGCAAAGGGATTTTCAAGTGGGAGATCTCGTCCTTTTGTGGGACAAGCGAAGAGAGCCAAAGGGCATGCACGGAAAGTTGGATTCCCTGTGGAGAGGGCCCTTCAAGATCAAGCAGCTCAACGGAGAGAATAGCTTCTATCTCTCATATCTGGATGGAACCGAGCTCCCGCTTCCTTATAGCGGGCAACATCTGAAAATTTTCAGGAAGTAGAGCTTGCTCTCTTCTTTGTACAGTTTGCTTTCGTTGTGTGTTTGTTTTCGTTGTGTGGTTGCTTTCGGTTTGTTGTGTGTTTCTTTTGCTCTCCCTCCGGTCGCCCTTGTTTTTGACTCTGTTACCCAATGGATAGGCACATGAGATCTGGGATTTCTACCCCCAAGTTTTCTCGAGGATAGTCCCCAAAAGACTTTCAGGTTTGTTATCTCGTAAAATTGACAAGGGCAATTTTACCGATAACCATACCAAAATTTTGTTTCGATCCCTTAGGGATCCCTTGCGTTGAACGTTGCAAAATCCCTTTCCCGGGAAATCTGGTTTTCGAACTTGGTCTTTTTGGTCTTTTTTGGCTGGGCGCATGGAATTACTATGTAACACCAACTTTTGGTGTGCCCCCTTTAAAGCCTTTGGCGCATATTTTCTGTGTCAACACGCCTTTTGGTGCGCCTTGTATGTTGAGTCTTTCTGCGTGCGCAAGGCGCATGCGCCTTCATGTTAGCACAACTTTTGTGCGCACTACTTTTCGGTGCGCCAAAGGGCACATAATCTCATGACAACACAACTTTTGGTGCGCCAAAGGCGCGCTTTAGTTTCATCTTTGGCAGATGCTTTCATGCGCCAAAGGGTGCATGCCTTCTCATGTCGACAACAACTTTGATGCGCCCTTTCCAAAGTTGGTGGCGCATTTATGACTTGCTCACCTATATATATGTTGTTTTACGCGCCCACAAATTTCATTTTCACAGACGCATCACGTGATTATTTTCTTTAGCTGTCAGTCCCCCTACCTCGTCGTTTTCAACGCATTGTGGACCCGTTTGCAAGATTCTCACTATTTATCCGGGTAAGTGTTCTTGTCTCTTCCATGTGATTTGCTTTCTGGTTCTTTGTGCTTGCTGGTTTGGTTTTTGAAATGCATGTGTTGAGCTAGCCCTCCCCCCGTGCTGTCTTTCCTTATTTTCCTCCCCCTCTTTCCAGATCTGCTGGTAGAGGATGTTATCCTGAAACAATGGTTTGTAACCCTTCTAGTTTAAACCATTTCATTACCCAAGTAACCTTTCAAAAGAGGAAAAGAGGAGAAAGAGAATCTGAACCATGTAAAGACCCCTCTGAGGGTGATTAAGTTCACTGTTTTCCTTCGGCGCATCTGTCACCCCTGCAACATGACTAAAATCCATACGCAATGGCGCACCCATCTTGCCTGCTACATCATAAACTTCTGCGCCCTCTATGGCGCACCAAGCTTCCTTGTTGCATCACATAAATCTGCGCCCCTTGGCGCACCCAGCATCTGTGCAACATCAGCTTTATTCACGCTAAGTACAAGGCTTTGAAGGCGCAGGCGCATCCCTCCTTACAGCAACATCATGTTGTGTAGACCCTTCGTGCGCCGTGCCATGCTCCCTTTGGCGCACGAAAAGTTCCTGTTACACAAACCATACATGTGCCAAAGGGCGCACCAAATCCCAATGCAACATGAAAAATCTATGCGCCTTTGGCGCATCCTATCTCCATGCAACACGATGTTTTTATGCGCCCTTTTGTAAAATGCACCCTGCAGTTTTCATGCGCCATGCGCCCTGAGCCTCCAAATAACTAACTCTTTCTTCTGTTAACACTTCAATGGAAAATCAAATGACTGATACAACCTTTCTGCGTTGGGTCTCGCTTCTTCTTCATGCAGATCAGCAAATAAACTTGGAAGAACATATGTCAACATCCAGCAAGAGACCTACCAAATCCAAAGGAAAGGCCAAACTTACAGAAGAAGAAATGAAATACAAATATCAGAGGGTCAGAATGCCCGAGTCCCAGGCCGAGTGTAGCATGGACGTCAGAGACTCAGAATTGGGGCATATTGATATGGAGGAATTCTGGGCCAGAACTCAGAAAGTCACAAGGAGTCCATGGATGGACAAACCGACAGCAAAGTGCCCGCACTTCGCCGGTGGGAATCCCGCCGCCGTCAACAATGAATTCATGATGGTGGTTGCCCAGTGTTACAACAAAGACACAAGGTGTGTCGTAAACAGCAAGGGCGAGGTCGTCATCAACCTCACTGCCCGCCACTTTGAGATAATACTCGGCATCCCCTCACCACCGAGCACTTTGTGGCAGCGCCTGCCAGCAGTGCATAAAGGCCCGGGATGACAATGCGAGATCGGTGTATGCAACTGATGAATGAGGTTTACTTGAAAAACAAAAAGGTAGTAACCCGGTGGCCCCAAATCATCCACCGCAGCGACTTCTCAGAGGAGCTCAGCGACACCATCACATTCCTGAGCAGGGTCTTTGGGCTTTCTGACGCCCATTATTTCCATAAATGGATGTTGCGGTACTTAGAGACCATGAACAAGAATATGCCTGATCAGCGCTTTGAATGGGCCGAAATTATAAGCAGCACAATCTCTGAGCAGCTTCAACAATTCAGCACAACAGGGACATTCCACATGAACTCCTACGTGGTCTACGCTGCAGCATCAGAGAGAGACTATCCAGGTCTTACGTGAAGTGGGATTTGGCCTCAGGTCAAGATATATGAGTACTACCCAGAATTGAGGCTGGAGAATAGTATCTCCCAATTCACAAAAATTAACGATGTGTTTTTCTATCACATCATCTGCCTGTTGAGGCCAAATATGACTTATGGTCGCACGACCAAAAGCATAGTAGCAGCCACTGAGAAATGGGGGGCCCTATTCACCCAGTTTCCCACATTCACCTATCTAAGGGCTGCCAACTTTTTGGGAGAGCCAACCAGCTACCAAGGTATGCTTGGACATAAAGCGATTCTGCTGAGTCATCAAGGCAGCTGATCACCTATCATGAGAAATGCCTGAAAAGAAAGAAGGGTGGGACTCCTTTCCCCCTCACAGTGGGCCGATATACATGCACTACCCACCACAAGGCAAAGGACATGTTCGCAGAGCTGGAACTGCTTAACTTGAAACATGATTTCCCGGCCAGGCCTACCTTCGACCCAAGAAATTGTCTGCCAAGGGCGAAACTTGATCCAATCCACATTCCTCAAATCGAGGACATTTACATCGACATCATCCATGAGGTCGAGCTCAGGAGAAAAGATCACTCTCGCTTAGCCTTGGCAGAGATCATCCAATATGGGATAGCAATTGTGCCCAAAGGCTTCCAAACCACTGAGGACGAAGTCGATCAAGTATATACTAACACGGATGGGGACAATTGGCCTTTTCCGGCCATTGATAGAACTAAGGCACCTCAGACGATTGAGGAGAGGGTCAAGGAGACTCTGCGTAGGACAGAGCATTGGTGCCGGATGAACGGACTAATCTACCTTGGGGTTGATTTCACAACCTCCCCATTGGGTAACGCACCTCCACGATCCAAACAGCAGCCCAAAGGCAAGGGCAAAGGCGTAGAAGGTGAATCCAGCACCATTCAGGAAGAAGCCCCTGAGAGTCCTCCTTCCGCCACACCCGAACAAAGTTATAACTCCGGCCGCAGAGAAAGAAGTAGAAGAGGATGTTCCAATAGGCCCATCCACTCAGGATGTCGGCATTGCTACAACAACCGAGGTCCCTTCTATCCCTTCTTCTTCTCTTCCTTCCCCTCCTCGAGTGACTCAAGCGACCATTCCTTTGGTCGTGTCCTCTCCCCCCTTCTTCTTCTACTGTTTCCCCCTCCTCTTCGTCCATCTTCTCTTCCTCGTGGATCTTTCCTCCTCCATTTCTTCCCTCATCTCGAGCTCCCTTCCCTTCCTATGTCTTTCGTAGCTGCTGAGTTTCCCTTCCTCCGTGGACACTTCTTGGCTATTCTCTCATGCCGCCCCCACGTGTCTCCACGTTTTTCCCCTCCTACTACCGTAGCTCCCCTTTTCCATTTCCGGCCCTTCTCCCATAGGTCCACTTGGATCTCCAAAGAACTAAGTCAAGAAAAGAGGAAAGTTCCCATCGCTCCGATGGACTTTTCCGTAATCCCATCTAAGGGGCAAAGAAGCGTAAGCTTTGTCACACGCTTCTCTCAAAGCGCTGTGGGAGAGAGGGTTATGGAGATCGCATACCCCGATCCCTCAAGGAGAAAAAGGATCTGTCTCCGACAGATTTTACTGTGACCCAAGTCACGATGGGGACATCTTCTGAAAGCCTTCAGGAGGAGGCTCTTTCTGCAGTTGACGCCCTCTACAAGAAGCTTAAAGAGACAAAGGAAGAGAAAAGGCAATTGAAGGAGCAAAACAAATATCTGCTCCAAGCCTTATAGAAGATGGGTAGTGCGCCTCCCACAACTGCCGCCGAGACTTCTGAGCTTCTCAGCCAGGAGAAAATTAATGAGTATGCAAAGATCGGTGAGCAGGGTATGGCCGTTTCCGCTTGGAGGAGCCAAATCCTCAAAGACAGTGAAAAAGTGATCACCGAGTTCTCCGACTTGTATTTGAACATCAATAAGGTGAATAAAGAGCTCCAAGCGTTAGCGGGGCCTATATAGGAAGAGCTGGAACATGCTAGATCGTGCAAACACGAGACCTTCCAACAAATGTTCGACTGTTCAGTCGAAGATCTGGTCAAGTTCGGCGTCTTCGGCCATCCAAGGGCCCTCAACAAAATCATGTCCACTCTGGACTACTGGGTGGATCAGCTAGAATTTGTTCTAGAAAAGATTGACAAAGTCAAGGAAGAAGCCCTGGACGCGATGCACCAAATGGAATGGATTGTTCTTAATATGTCGCCAGGGTTACTTACTCCTTCCTTCACTTTAAGGAAAGCTGATGAAACCACCCAGATCTTCAAGGAGATCATTTCTCAAGGGACGGGGCCAGAGGTCACATTTGACGCAGAGTCTATTAACAACCTACTGGCCTGTAGGGACTTCATCGGGTTCCTCATTGAGGCGGAAAAGGACTTTTCCAAACTCCCGGAGAAACTCATAGATGAGCGGGAGACTTGTGAGGCGATCAGTGAGCGGCACAAGGATCCTTCCCAGGATCAACTAGGGCCAATGATCAACAAGTTTATGGAATACCGCTCTCAATTCCATATCTCGTCGCCTGAGCAACAACAAAAAGGTAGTCCACCCCTTTTCGTGGCCGCAGGATGATGACAACGAATATTGATTCTTCTTCTTCTTCTTCTTCTTCTCTTTCTCTTCTTCGTCTTTCTTTTTGGGAATATCTGGAGTATGTTGATACAAAAATGGTGACATCATCCATGTTTGCATCATGGGACGATGTCATCCATCAAGTTGTAAAAATTCAACATGACTTTTAGATATTTTGTAAATATCTTTGTAAATAGTTGTTGGCTCCTTTTTGCCTTCTTTTCTCTTCTTCTTTATAAATACCCAATACTTGAAGTATTATGCATGAATGAATATCTTTCGGATGAAAAATAGAAGTGAGGAAAAAGACTTTGAGTTTTTTGTAATGAAAAGAAAATATTAATACAATATTTAAACTTTGTCTTTGAATACACGTGTTATGTGCATTAGATCTTTCTTACGTTAGATTTGTGTGTTTATTCTATTGGATATGCTTACATTTTATTGTCATTTATTTATCATCGCAGTATTGCTTTGCTCGTTTATGCAAGTAGGTTTGGCTCTATTTACTACCAATCCCAAAACATAAACCTTCTCGACCTTCTCGCTTTGGAATTCTTTTCTTTTCTTCCTTCGGACTGCTCTTTCTTCATCCCCTCTTCCTTTCCTTTCTTTTCGCAGTCAGAAACACCCCTACTGGGATGAGATCCCAAACCCCCAAAGGCAGAATCTGTGAGACTTGCATAGATTCCTGCTGGTAGAATAGCAATAAACCAGTTTCGCTTTGCTGACTCAAAGAGGGGCTATGCCCTATACACTGTTGGCTCGTTTATCCATAGATCTGCCGGCCGACAAATTTTTGGACCAACACTTAGTCTAGTTGATACCCACCAATTTTCCACCTAATTTTGGTATTGCCATAAAATTAGAAAACATGTCTAAGTGTGTTTCATGCTTTGGTGAAGTTCAATTTTGAACTCTCTATACATTCCTTTGAATGAGTTATTGACATTTTTGGTGCTTTAGAAAGCTTCTTGAGTTCTAATGGAGGTCTGAAGATTGTGAAGGCACTCCGATGGATGTTGGAAACCTATATGGTCTTATGGGTGATATTTTTCATCATGTTATTATGATGTGGGGACGTTATTTTACTCTTATGATGGCCGAAATTAGGTGAGTTTTAATGAATAAATAGGTATAAAAGCAAGTTAGAAGGCTCATTTGAGCTTGGTTGTGAAGGTGGAGGAAAAGTGTGACCTAGAGGGTAACTTGTGGAAGTTTAACACCGCCTGTGACCTATAAAAGAGGGAAATTAAGATATGATGATGTTATATATAGATCAAGTATGTGTGAGCTAGGGAAAATGATCAAATCAACTTGAAGAAGAAACATGTGAGCAAACAAGACTAGAGAGAAGTTTTGAGGAAGATAGAGAGGAGAGTAAGCTTCATTGAGTCATCATCAATTGTTGAAGCAACATTTTAGAGATGGAAAACATTTCGGGGATTGCTTTGGTTGGTCCGAGTCATCTAGGTGGTTGGTGCCTCCTTATAGGGTTGGTGCTCCTCTTGGGGATGGTGCCTCACTTTAAACTTAGGGTTGGTGCTCCTCGTTGAGTTGGTGCTCAACTAAATTCAAAACATGGTAATAATTTTTTTAGTGGGTTTTCTTCCTTTGAGGGTTTCCCACTTAAATTTGGTGTCCATGTGTTCTGGAGTTCCTCTTGTACATGTTCGATGGTATTTATAACTCGATTAAATGATATGGTTTTGTATGTTTGTATCTATATATTATTGGTAAAATGGATGATGAATGTTAATGTTTAAAGTGAATGAAAAGTTTTTATTCCCACTGATTCCATTTAACTCTCTTGGTTGTGCTTCCTAAAAAATCATAATGAATTCCTTCTTATTATCACCCATGAAAATTTTGAATCCTTAATAAAAATACAACTCAAGAACTTCTATAAGGGATGATTGATTTTATCTTCATTTTTGTAAATAAGAAACATAGCTTCATATAGAATGAGATTTAAGATCCAAGTCATTAGGAAGAGTAATACCTTTAACAATTTTCATGTCATGTGGTTTTTGTAGCGGGTATCCAACAATGGCTAAGGCTATCCATCGATATATGTAAAGAGCTCACGAGAGAGCATATTTAGAAATGAATTATTGGAGATCAAAAAAAGGGTTTGGTGAGTTAACCATTCACCAAAAATACCAAGCATTGGTAAATAACATTCTAATTTGAATCATCTTATTCTCAAACACCAACAAGCTAATACATATTGAGGATAAACAATGATTTGATTTTGTCGTTAGATTTGTCAAAGTCAATCATGATGATAAGAGTATTTTAGGTCATTGTTTGTGCATACTATATATTCTCTCAAGCCATAGCCAAATGATCAAGAATGAACCTTCCACTAAGAAATCTTGTTTTTCATTAGTCTAACAACATCTTTAGCAACATTTTGATAGGTTAAGGGGTAGCCTTGTTAATGATTTTATGAGAGATATTAAGAAGAGTGATGGGTCTCTAACTATATATGCTATATCTTTAAAGGAATGATTTCAATTAGTCCTGATTATTATAAGATGTAAAGGGAACTCATTTCTTCAGCCTTAAGATCACCTTATAGAAGTCCGTGTAATCGTAAAAAATATGACCTTGAAGAAATCATATGATAAACCATTGGGATGTGTGAATTTTTCATATGGAGTATAGTGAAAGAACAAGTTCTAACTCCTTATGTAGAGTCAACGACATGTTTAGATAGTCATAAATGTCCCACGAGATCTTGGTGGGGAGAAATTGATTTTATGCATTGGAAACTATAATATGAACACATCATAATTAACCTCATCAAATGAAGAGGGTTTAGAACTAGTGGTAAAAGGCATTCATAATATCAACATCACAAGAACAATAATTCCCATTGTGGTATAGAATAAACATTCTCCTCTCCTTTTTTATGTGTTTTAGGTACTAGAAGAAAAACTTTGAACATTTGCCCTCCTTTCTAACTGAAATAAGGTTAGGAGTGTATACAATGATAAACATAAAATCACATCCTTTTGTTTTAATTTAACACACACACATCTAGAATATACATGATTGAAAATTTAATTTCAGATTTTTGGCTATAAAATTCTTGCATAATTTTGACGTTAAAAATTAAAAATGTGTCGAGATTTTTTTGGATTGAGATTTACTAAATTATATGCATGTTTCAAAATAAAAATATAACAAATTATAAGGTTTAATACACGTACATTTATATCATTGAATTCTTTAGTTAAGCAATCATAACTAGGCATCCACATATTGATCCCTTCGTCGGTCCAACTCTACCACTTTACCAGGGAAAAGATTTATAGCCAGCCATAAACAACCTTGATTGCAGTGCAACCCGGAAAGCGCAATACTCAAAAAATTATCTACACATTGTTTGACGGGTAAGGAGATGGTCAAATTTAAAATCTGCCCGCAGCTAAAGTTCGTTCAAAGAGGAAGTGGTGGGCCCTACATAACCGTATTTGTCTTGGCCTGTTCAGTGTTTCGTCTTTGCCTCTGGATGTTAGTTGTTGCTCGCTGGCTCTCAGTCTCACCAACCCTTTAATGTTTTCCAAGTACCCTCCGCCCAAAACTTTCTATATAACACCCCTCCTCCATACCCTTTGCTCATCCCTCCACACTCTGTTAAAGATCGTCATTCTGGATTTCTGTCTTTTGCATTTTCTGTTTTGTGTTCAGAAAATGGCGTGGTTAATGCTGATTACCGTGCTCTGTATTTTTACAATAGGAGTTACGCACGGTTCCAGCTGGACCAACGCTCACGCTACGTTCTACGGGGGCGGCGATGCATCAGCAACAATGGGTGAACGCTCTCGCTATATCTCACAATGCAACAAGTTTCGATATTTTTCCCAGCATGTAACCTTTTACTGTGTTTGACGATGCAGGTGGGGCATGTGGGTATGGAAATTATCAGCCAAGGGTATGGCACCAACACCGCAGCATTCCTGAGCACTGCGTTGTTCAACAACGGGTTGAGCTGCGGAGGGTGTTACGAGATTAAATGCAACGACGACCCACAGTGGTGCCTGCCTGCCACAATAGTTGTCACCGCCACTAACTTCTGCCCGCCTAACAATGCGCTTCCCAACAACAATGGTGGGTGGTGCAACTACTACCTTTTAGGCAGGAGCACAAATTTTGACCTCTCGGAGCCCGTTTTCGTAAACATTGCAAAGTAAAAAGCCGGGATTGTGCCCGTCATTTACAGAAGGTGAATTAGTTTCTGCAAGGGCTATATCTTTAAATGGGGTTATTTTTCCTTTTAGAGTTATGCCGTTAAGAACATTGGTTGTTGTCCTTTTTGTAACCCTGAGGAAAAGGAAGTGAGAAGAGGGGGTTACGGGGAGGAGAAGCAATCATCAGAGGATATTATTACCAACGTTGAACCATTTTTTTGAAGCGTTCATCTTTCCATCATGGGCGTTAATATAACTGGGTGCATTTTTTCAATGTTTGAAAGAGAAAGGGGCCAAAACTGGCAGAGGAATGTTACTTGGACATAGTATGGAGCCTCTCCTTAGAAAGTAAGATGTTTACAATGCGATTGAAAGAAAATTGAATTTTTTTAGTTTAATCTTGAAGTCAACTGGTTAAAAATTACAACTTTTAGCGGATCTGAGGTTGATTAGTGTAAATAGCTCATCCTCATTTATGATTATGGTTTGTCGTTAGATTTTATGGATATAGTTAAGTCCCCCTCATAAACATTACTATCCCAGCTGGTCCGTGGAATGTGTGGGACATGATGAAATGGTATTGGAGTATCATGAATCATCAAAGTAGAAAAAATATGTTCTTATAATAGTGGAATATCGTGCGTTAATTTTGAAGCCATATGGAGGGGCGGCTAGGTCATTAAATTTCATAATTTGCCACCCGCCTTTCTAAACAGCTGTTTTCTGTACGTTTTTTCAGTTAAAATATTTTGAAAAAAAATGGAAAATGGCTTTGATAATTATTTTGTGTTATCATATTTTAAAGTGTTAACTTTTGTTATTAAACGTGATTTAATATGTTAGATAAGCTGAAAAACATGAATGGAAAGTTGGAAATAAAAACTATGGGAATTAAATTCTTGTGTGTCCCACACCTATTCCACAACTCAGATTGTTCCCACCCAAATAATATTTGTTATATTTTTTCATTGTATCATCTTAATCTCGGTTGCATTATTTAGGTGAATGCAATTTTCACTTAAAGGGGCCAAAATATAAAAGAGAAAATTATAATAGGTGACAAGGTTAAAAGCATTGCATTTTGGGTTTCTTATGTCATCAATTTCATGCACATTTGTGTTTAGGTTTTCTTTTTAGATAATAAGATAGTGATTAGGGTTTCCCCTCATCAACATTCATATTGATCTATGGAACAAGTGTGGGACATGATGAAATAAGTATTGAGTCACATGAGAAATATTGAGCCACATGAGCCGAATAAAACAAAAATAGTAGCACGCTTAAGAATAACATTGTACAATGTCTATGTCAAGCCATATGGAGGGCTCTCTTATTTTGTGCAATAAACTTGCATGGCAGTTATAGGGCACTAACAACTAAATTTGAAAAAATATTTTTAATATTTTTTTTTGTTTCTTATCCATAAAACTTTTAGATGTTAAAACATTTAAATTGTTACATAAGACAAAGACATGAATGAAAATTTGGAGATAAAAAATGCGGGAATTAAATACTTGCATGTCCCACATCTATTTCATGGTTCATATTATTCCCACCCAAACAATGTTTGCATATTGTGCTATAATTTATCATCTCAATTTCACTTACATTATTTACATGAATGCAAATCACCCTTAAAAAGACAAAAAAATATATATAGGGAAAATCTATCGCAATGCTAACTTCTTGTCACACTTTGCACCCACAATTTTCAGTTTTAAACTCAATTAATTGGAAGTAAACAAGTGACAATTGAGCCCCTCCATCAATTGGTCATATGAGTGTTTGTAGGAATGATGCGACAGACGAATGGCTCCTGGGTCGATTCTCAAATGCTTAGTTTTTTTAGCAGCATTGATACAATTAAATGTTACAAGATTTTTTTACATGATGGAATCTAATAACAGGGTCTTATGAGACTTTGATATGTTATGAACAACATGGAAAAACAAACACAACTAATGCCCAAAGAGTTTTAATATATAAAACTTTAGTGTGAAAATCAAGATATTCCAAAAACCTTCCACACTTCCACAATAGGAAGTTTGACTAGAAAATTACAATGGTGTTATCTTAAACATTTAAACAACACCACTTAGAAGTTACGAAATGTGGGAAGATGCCACATGGGAAAACTAACCCGCTTCACCTCAAAGTAATGTTGTAAAACATATAAGGTAATGGTCAAGGAGGAATACCTATGATTATGTAGATGGTATGCACACGCCGTAGAATTTGATCGGAGACCGAATGCGAGAGCTTCCCTTTGGCTAGGAGGAACAACCTATATAAGAAACAAAACAAGACCACCAAATGATATTAAATAGTAAATGATAGTGGAATGCCTAGCGATTGCTACTTCTAGGAAATTTGATACTTCTAGATGGTTGTGAATCCATTGTTTTAAGTTAATGAAAGTAAATTCAAGAAATAAAGGTCTTATGGCTAACACTTTGATTTAGGTATCTCTAAACGTTATCAATGTATCTTTGGATTAAAAATAATATTGAAATACAAAATAATCTAGCATTAGGCAATGTATGTTTATAGTTGGGGAAGGTCACAGAGGTGTTAGGTAAGGTCACTGGATATCTGGTAAGGTCTGGATGGAATTTGGTGGAGTTATGGGTTGTTTGGTGGAGGTTTAGAAAAATACCACGAGTGACTAATGTCAGTACAAATGTAAGACCAACAACGGTTAAGGTGACCAACATCGGTAGGGGAAACTTGGTAGTAATTAAATAAAAGCGAGTTATTGAACTTCTTTGTAATTACACAATGAATGGAGGGAGAGTAGTTGGGTTCATAATATTACAAAAAGACTTAGGAATGTGTAGAGAGCAAGTATGGAGAGCCAAGTGTGTAGATGGTTGGATTGATGGGTTGGTGAGAAGGTGGAGATAAAGCAATATAGAGAGAAGTAAAATATAATGAAGGAAGTAATGGATCTAACCTTAAAGAAAACACAAATGATTGAAATTATGTATACTTGCATTTGTAAATCCGATAGGTGAAGGAGGATGATAGTTGATCCGTGAAGAACCTTTGTGTTGAGTGCTACATGGAAATACTCATAGAGTGCCCTCGTGAATATTATAATACCTTGGGATGAGAGTCAAATGCTTCTTGGGCTGTGTTTGAGTATTTTCATAAATCTAGATGTTGAGAGGCTTGGATTCGTGCTTGAATGCAATAGTTCTCCCAAAAATGAAAAATGGAAAGCCCCAATAAAAGGTTACAAAGTTGTATTTAAAGTAATAAATGGCGGTTAGGTGACCGGTGTCGATTAAGGTGGGAAAGTCTAGGTTTACCAAAAATAGGTAGATCTTCCCAGATTTGGTGTGCTTTCTCATTGAGTCCACTTAGGAAAGTGGAGTTCACATGAGAGAAGGCAAGAAGAACTTAGAAAAGGTCCAGTTAGGTTTAGGAATAAGTCTTAGTTAGTTAGGTCAAGTGGTGACTCAGCACTAGGAGTGATGACTTAGTCATTATGAGTTAAATGCCCATGGAATGGGTCCAGGGTGAGGTGTCTAGGTGAGGTGGAGGTGTGAGGGTGAAATTAATTTAATTAAAATAATTAATAATGTGAAGGTGAATAATTAATAATGGGGCGATGGTGTCATGATTAATTAAATATATTACGTTAATTGATTGAAGGGGACCAAGGGGAGTGTGACCCAAATTTGGTGTCTACATTTTCCCCTTTTTTGTCGCATAGCTTGTATTTGGTAAGCGATTGACAAAAACAGTGGTTGCCCAAATATAAGTGAGAGTGGGGTTGTCCCAAGTAGGGATGAAGGTGCTCCCCCTCAAACCACGAATCAATGAGGTAGGAAACGTAGTCCGGGAGTGGTTTGATAAATAGGTTATTGAGGAAAGTGAGGGCCGGTAGGTAAGGGTATGGTCATTGCAGGTAATGGGTAAAGGTCGGGTCGGGTAATGGGTAATGGTAATCGAATGCACACACACATTTAGATTGCAATATGGTACTAGATAGAAGACCTTGCAAACTCTACGTTATCAAAGGTCAATAGGTTTATCCAAATGAGGTTGAAGTGATTCATGTATCCAAGGTATAGGATATGGTCGTGAAGAGCAATGAGGGTCATTTGTAAGAATGAGTAATAGGTTTTATTCCATGAAGATCGGAGGTATGGTTAGGATAAATGTCACATCATTAGGCAAGGTAAGGTCACTAGGCTAAACAACATGGGTAAAAACATCACAAGGTATAGCAAGTACACAAATTCAAATGTCACAAAAGGTGGTTTAGGTTAGGGTATGTGGGTCTAGGGCATAGGTAGGGCTGAGGTATAGGTAAATAACATGTCCCTAAATGTAATTAAGGAAATGTACAAGTAATTTAGGTGTGTGGGTAAGGTGTAAGTGGTGTTGGTAAGGGTAATAGTTGTATGAGCAACATTGTTTCAAGGCTAAATGGGCATAGGGTAGGTCAAATGGGTATATCGGGTGACCGATGTTAGTTATAGCTTAACCAACATCGAGTTTGCTAGGGCATGACATGACCGATGTTGGTTATGTTGATTTGGGGCTTAAAAAGGAAAAATCCACTTTTTACACATTCATTTGAACCTTTCTACTTTTAGAAAATGACAGAGAAGAAGAGTAAGAGTGGAAAGCGATGGTATAAGGTGGAGATGAGTTGGCGAGTGACTAACACATGATTTACATTCAATAGGTGGGTCCACAAGATCGATTGGATTTAGTTGACTGGTGGCAAGGTAAGGATTTGATTTGTGACATGGTGCAGGTGGGAGAGGGAGTGGTTGGACCACCGCTAATAAACACCACGACTGACAGGATGTGCCACAGTGAAGACAACTCCAAGTAGAGGTAGGAGACAATCTGAATCCTTCAATTTAGTTGAAAAGATTGAAATTGTTTTGTTTATTGCGTGTGAAATTTGGGTAGAAATTTAATTTTGAAAATGTGGTTAAAATGAATGAAATAGGGGTGGGAAGGTCAAATGTAGCTTAAATAGGGTTGGTAATGAAGGTAGGATAGGTTTGGGTGGGTTGGGGTAGGTGTTTAGGCTATTTTGTGTAATTTTTTAAAATGAGGGATGGGGATTTTAGCTTTTACTGAAATAGTGACCGCGTCGGTAAATGGTTGGCTGACATTGGTTGGCTTTGGTCGGCATCAGTTGGATAAAGGGTGACTAACACCGGTCAAAGTGACCGGCATTAGTTGAGATGGTGATGTTGGTCATTATAAAAAGTGACTAGGATAACGCAAAGGTAGTTGGGAAAGTTAAACAGTGAGGTAGGGGTATGGTGAAGGTTAGTGTAGGTGGAAGAGTGTAAGGCACCATGTTGTAGGTGTGTTTTAGGTATGTAGGTGAAATGGTCTAGGGAATTGGGTAAGTATGAAAATGGAGACAATAAGTTTTTAGGTGAATTAGGTAAAGGGATAAGTATGGGAAACTATGTGAGGGGTAGGTATGAGTGATGGTTTTAGGTATGATGTGGGAAAAAATGGCTAAGTATGAGGTCAGTTGGGGTTTTAAGGAATAGGTAATTTGAGAGGGTCGCAACTGACTTGACAGTGTAGTGTATGTTTGGATGATGCAAGTGAGAGATCAATTGAGGATGAGAGACAAAGTACCACCCCCTTTGAGTACGGATGTGGCCTAGCATTACGGTGAAAAGTGGGAGCACATAACATATGTGGGACTCAGTTTGATCAAGCACTATAGACGTATAGCCCGAGATCATAGCTTGATGGTCACTCTCATCGATAGATGGGACTCAGTGACCAATACCTTTCATTTACCGACGGGTGAGATGACTGTCACATTAGAGGACATGCATAGAATCCTCCATATTCCTATTATTCTGAGCAATATATTTGATTTCCTTTGAGGCATCGGTGGAGCCAACGCAGTGATGTATTTAGTGAGGTAATGGGCTTGTTGATCTATCATAATGCGAGTCTGAGCTATGGGGACATGTATGCGGCCTACCCATAGGAAACCAGACTATTTGTGTTGATGATGGTGGTAGTGGGATGTTTTATGCTTCCAGATTATGAGGGTGGGAGATTCCCATGAGCGCTGATGGGGGTGCTATAAGATATGATCGAGGAGTGGATACTGATTTTCTTGGCGCCGATTTTTTTGGTTTGTATCGAGTTATGGGCTTATGATCGGTTAAGGAGGTTTGGTATGTGTTGCACATTCTTGTTACACTATTGGGCATACGAGCACATTGTTTGTGTGCATCTAGTTGAGTTACCACAACACGATTGGTTCCTGGGGTGATTTGTATAGAGTAGGATTCAGGAGATGGGTACCATTCGGGACACGTCGGAGGTCCTACTAGTGGTAGATATCTCGTGGTGGCCATATATTTATTATCCATCATATAGAGGTATGGTTTGACGAGTTAGAGTAATACAATTATTGAAATGATACAAGGGTAGCATGGCGGAGATCACGAGATGATACCGTGGACATGGTCGACAATAGTTTGGATTATGGCAAGATGTCCCCCATATTTCCTGTAATACCGTAGAGATGACGTGGAGAGACCTATGTCTCCAACACATCCGAGTGTTCCCACAAGGTAGGAGGAACATGTGTTAGATAGACGGATCGATGATGTGGGAATCAGCGATGGATATAGGCAATGGTGGGTGCAGTACACGATTACTGGGCGACACCATGGAGGCTAGGGTAGCCTAATTGAGCAACCATCATAGTGTAGAACAATACATTACGGGGTCATGTGGTCACCCTACAAGAGAACACACTACGGGGTTGTCATGATAGGCGACGATGGGTCGAGGTATAGGTGACCACCTTATAGAGTACAGTGATGGCCCTACATGCCTAGGTAGCACAGAGCACCCGGCTCCCACACATGGTGGAGAAAGGGATTGAGGGTAGGTAGGCTGCCTTACAAGCAAGTGGCTAGATTATAGCACAAGTTGGCCACTACATAGGCACATGTTGTGGCCCCTGTAGGCACGAGTAGTGGCACAGTAAAGCAGAGGTCCTTCAAGTATAGGCACCTTCACCGGGACAGGTACACTCTTGGTGAGAGAGAGTTCATAGGGGCGTGAGACCGTGGCACCACCCCCAAACCATATCTATGGAGAGGTTCATGGATATCTGAATGAGGCTCGCTATTATCAAGACCATCTAGCCACCACAAGGATTTATGTGCCTTCATATGCCGAGTACCGAGGCCGGCGGAGGTAGTGAGCGGAATAGATCCATGACTCATAGTTCTAGTAGCACAAGGGGTTCATTAACACTAGAGATAGGGCCATGGTGAGGTTACTAGCTCTTGGAGACTAAGCTCGAGAGAAGTGGGCCATGAGGAGGAAGCGAGGTGAGGTTGGAGAGGAGGGCATCATGTGGGGGTGATTGGTCATTGGATGGGATATTGTACCATTATTTTGATTTTTGATATATATATGCCGGCCTGTGTGCTAAAGACGTGAGATTGTACATGAGAAGTTTTGAGATAATGATATTTATTTATATCTATGTATATATGTATTGATACACAGACACTCCCATTATATAGTTTGATGATATTTACTAGATGGATGATGTACTCATTTTTAATTTCCATTATTATTGTGTATTATGGAAACTAGTTGAATTAGGCATGATTGAGTCGAGGTCATGTAGGCATGGTGGAGTCTAGGTCATTTAGGCATGGTTGAGTTTAGGTGAGTTAGGCATGGTGGAGTCAAGGTCATATAGGCATGATGGAGTTAATGTCATATAGGCATGGTTGAGTTTAGGTGAGTTAGGCATGGTGGAGTCATGTTTTTGCATTTGATTTAATTTCCAAGTTATAGGTAGTATGGAAAATAAATGATGATGTATATGTATGTTGTGGTGTAAATTTTCAAATATTTGATATCATGAAAATGTGAAATGATTGATGTATGATATGGTTGATGTTATAAAATGGTAAGTATGTATATTATTATGATTTGTTTAATTTCCCATTTTGTGTGAAATGAAAACTAACTAGGGTAGAATGCTAATGTAAAGGGGGAAGATTTTTAGGGGAAAGAGTGGCTGAGATAACCTCTAAGGGCCCCATTCCCTTAAAGTGTTGCCTACATAGCCCCAGTGAAAAGGGGCCTCGAGCCAATGTAGTTCTCCCATAAGCTAGGGAAGAATAGGATGAGGATAGATGAATGGGTTGAGTAGGTTTTAGGCATGATTGATTCTAGGTCATTTAGGCATGGGTGATTTTAGGTCATTTAGGCATGGTTGAGTGAAGGTCATATAGGCATGGTTGAAATTAGGTCATTTAGGCATGGTTGAATTTAGGTCAAATAGGCATGGTTATTGGCTATGGTGAATAGATATGGGTGATTTTGGTGGAAGAGGAATTCCCAGAATGTAGGTGTTGAAGGTTTGGTCCTATGAAGGAGGATCAATAATTAATGAAAAGAGGGGAATGGTAAGAGGATAAAAAAATCCGTCTAATTGGTAAGAACCATTACGAGTCTATCATACCAAAGATTAGCTTATGAACATAAATTCCTAAAGGCATTGCATGATTGACTATTCTAAGGGTGAAGAAGGTCACATGATCATGAAATGTCACATTTGCGGCATGTCCCTTGAGTAGGTATAATATTAAAAAGGAAAATATGGTGAGGTGAAAGAGGTTTCCTTGACATAACCTGGTGTGAGACAACATGCCTCTTTTTGCAAGAGACACCCTAGATCAAACAAAGTAGTCCATGATGAAAAAGATTTATATTTTTCTTTTTTTCTTTTGTTTTCTAGGCTGATAGATGCGATAAGTATAGGTAGGATGAGTAGAATATCTCCTTGAGGTCTGCGTGAAGGTGATTGATGCGGGAAGCTTTATAATATTTTTATTTTATTTTTGTAGAAATAGTTTTCTTTTTGATAGACTATGTACAATATGGCTAGCTTTGTATAGATGTCCTTCAAGGGAGAATTCTATTTATAACAACAAGATAGAAAGATAGATGTCCTTTTTTAGGGATTCCTCTTTTTGCTAGAATTTTGACTCAAGGAGTTTGAATCGAAAAATATCGTATATTAATTTTGAAATTGTTTTTTGGACTTTCGGTCATGGACAAGACTATAGAGAAGTATGGGATTATTTTATGAAGAAAAAGCATATCACATAGAGGTTAGCTATGAAAGAGAGGTTTGAAGTGAGGAATTTTTGGTTTGAAAATCATGCCGGTTAGGCAGACGGATCGGGGAAACAAGCCAACAGTGTGCAGGGCATAGCCCTCTTTGAGACAACAAAGCAAAACTAGTTTATTGTTATTCTATCAAGCAGGAATCTATGCAAATCTACACTATTCTAACTTTAGGGGTTTGGGATCTCATCCCAAAGAGAGGTAATTCCAAGCTGTGAATGAAATGTAAGAGGGAAGGAATGGAGGAAGGTAGATCTGAAGGAAGAAAAGAAATGAATTCCAAGACAGAAAGGTTAGAAGGTTTATGCTTTGGGATGGTAGTAAACTGAGCCAAACTTACTTGCATAAAAAAATAAAGCAATACTAATGAACATATGATGATAAAAGAAATGAATCCAATGTAATAGAAACACATATCTAACTTAAGAGAGATCTGATGCAAATAATACATATATTGAGCCCAAAGTCATAACATATATATTAAAATCTCTTTGTTACAAGAAGGCACAAAGTCTTTCTCTCTTTCACTCTCTTTTCATACAAAAATGTCCACCTGAATACAACAAGTATTCCAGTATTTATAGAAGGAGAAGGAGGAAGAAGACAAAAAGAAGCCAACCACTATTTACAAAATATCTACAAAATATCTAAAAAGTCAAAAGTTGACTTTGAGGAAAGTTTTTGGATGGCAACATCCCATGATGCAACATGGATGATGTCATCGTAAATGCCAACATACTTTTTAAATATTTTTACAAAAGGATCAAAGCGCACAAAAGAAGAGAAACTATTCGTCATTTTCTCTTTTCTTGAATGAAGTGTCTTGCTTCTGATCCAGAGAGGCGATGTGATACTGAGCTCGATACTCCATAAACTTGCTGATCATGGTCTGAAGTTGATTATGATCAGGACCCTTGAAGTGGTCTCCAATGACTTCACAAGTTTCCTTTTCAGTCTTGAGCTTTTCAGGTATCCCGACGTACTCACAAATCGCATGCCTCGATCAAGTATCCAATGAAATCGTAGCATGTGCGAAGTTATTGATAGATTCTGGTCAAAAGTGACCCTTGGCGCCAAACCTTGAGTTACGATATCCTCAAGAGTTTGATTGTATCATCTACTCCCTCAAGGTGAATGTTTCACTAAGCATCTCTGGAGCCATCTTTGTGACCATTTATGCATCCATTTGATTTTATCTATCCTCTCTAGGATAAATTCCATTTGATCAACTAGGTAGTAATCTAAAGTGACAAGAACTTTGTGATGTGCCCATGGGTGATCAATGATGTCGACCTTTAATAGTCAGTTGAGTAATCGACCATTGCCGGAAATGTTTCATGTTGTAATCTAGCATTGTCTAACTCCTCGAGAGGGATCTGCACACCGCTATAGCTCCTGTTTGCCTTGATCTATACTCCGGTAGAGTTTTGTGAATTTTGTGATTATTTACTCACTATCTCTCGAGGATTCACTCTATCCAGAGGACACTGTCATGCCTTGTTCCCCATTCTTGGTGTATTCATTTATCTTATCTTGACTTAGAACTTCGGGAGGCTCGGTGGAAGTCATAGGTGTGCGTTGCCCATTCTTTGCAATGCTTGGAGAAGATGTTTATTTTTTTCTTTTAGTATCTCTCTTCTCCTCCTTTTGCTTCTTGAAGTTTCTTGCAGAGGGCATCTACTACAAACAAATCCTCTCCTTGCAGGCTCTCAGATGAGGTTCCCATGGTGACTTGGGTCACTGTAAAATATGTAGGAGACAAATATTTCTTCTCTTTAGTGGGATCAAGATATGCAATCTCCATGACCCTCTCTCCCAAAGTGCTTTTTGAAAAGTGAGTTATCACTTTCTGCTTCTTTGGCCCTTTCTTCGGAATGACAGAGAAGTCCATGGGTGCTATGGGAACCTTTCTCTTGAGTTGACCTAGATGGTCAGAGATCCATCTTGGACTTAGGGGAGAAGGAGTAGAGGGAATGGAAGAAGAAACATGGGTGAAAGGGGAAGCAATTGAAGAGGCCGTATGGAAGAACGTTGAGACACTTGGTGGTGGCATCGACAAGTAGTCTAACGTCTTGTTCATTAGAGGGCCTAGAGTTACTACAGGGAAGAAAAGGTCATGGAGGTGGAAGGGATCTATAATGGGATGGAGGGAACACTAGGCAATAGATCCATGAGAGAGGAGAAGATGGAAGAGGTGGGAGATGGAAGGGAGGAAGGGAGAGAAGAAGAAACATCCATTGGGATAGATGTTTCAATGACAGGGGGAGAAGAAGGAGCGAAGAAGAGGGAATGGTGGGTACCTCTAGTGGTTGTAGCTATGACCACATCCTGAGTGGATGTGTCTGTTGAGACTTTGGTGGTCTCTTCTTCTTTGCCTGGAGAGACCAAGTCGACCACTTGCTTCTGAAAGTAGAAGGAGGGATTTGAGGAGCTTCTTCTTTACTTGATTCCCCCCTCCTTGTCTTTCCCTTTCCTTTCGGCACTTGGGCCGGCCTTGGAGGTGCTCTTCCAAGGAGAAGTAGTGAAATCTACCCCAAGGTAGATGAGACCATTCTATTGCACCAATGTTCGGTGTGTTGTAATGTGTGCTTGACTCTTTCTCGATGGTCTTTGGTGCCTCGCTCTGTCAATTTATGTGAATGGCCAATCATCCCCATCCATGTCAAGATAAACTTGATCAATTTATTGATCAGGTTCTTGGAATCCTTTTGGAATGATGGCCACGCCATAGTGTTTGATTTCTTCCAGAGCCAGCCTGGAGTGATCCTTCCGCCTGAGATCTATTTCATGAGTCAGGTCGATGTAGATGTCCTCGATCTCAGGGACATGAATAGGATCAATTTTTTCCTTTGGGAGGCAACCTGACAATCAAAAGTAGGTCTGGCCGGGAAGTTGTGCTTTAGATTGAGCAATTCAAGCTCAGCATACATTTCTCATGCCTTGGCCAGTGTGGTGCAAGTGTATCGGCCCACTGTAAGGGGGAATGGAGTTCCTCCCTTCTTTCTCTTCATGCATCTCTCATGATATGTGATTAGTTTCCTTGACAACTCTAAGAGAATCAGCTTGGGTCCTGCATACCTTGGTAGCTTGGTCGGTTCACCCTCAAAATTCACCACCCTGAGATAGGTGAACGTGGGAAACTGAGTGAACAATGCCCCCCACTTCTTCGTGACAGTGACCACACTGGGGCTAGTTCAACCATGCCTCATATTTGGCCTCAAGGTAGATCACCTCATAGAAAAGGCATCGTTGATTTTGAGAACTAAGGGATGTTGTTCTCGAGCCTTAGTTCTGGGTAGTATTCATATATTTTGACCTGATGCCACACCCCATTTCATGCCAGGCCTATGAAATCTCTCAACGATGCTGCAACGTACACAACATAGGAGTTCATATAGAACTTCCCAGTCGTCATGACCTGTTGAAGTTTACGAGAGATGGTATCACCGATGATTTCTCCCAACCAAAATGTTTTTAAGGAACATTCTTACTCATGGTCTCTAAGTACCTAAGATCCATTTATGGAAATGATGGGCATCAGAAGCCCATACACTCTACTCAGAAGGTGATTGTATCACTCAGTTCCTCATTGAAGTCACTGCGGTGGATGGTCCGAGGCCATCGCTCACTGGATTTTTTTTTTAGATATAGCTCATTCATCATTTGCATACATTTGTCTTCATTTTCATCCCATGCCTTCTTGCAGTCTTCAAGGCTGATGGCGACATACTGCCTATGATGAGGGATGCCCAGAGTTATTTCAAAGTGATGAGCAGTTAGGTCAATGACCATCTTTCCTTCTTTATCCTCGACACATCTAGTGTCCTTGTTGTAGCAACGGGCAACCAACATGATAAATTCATTATTAATAGCACTTACCGGCAGCCCAGCTACAAAGTGCAATCCACTGCCTACCAGTTTGTTCATCCAGGGACCACTAGTAGCCTGGTTGGTTCTCACCCAGAAAGTCTTCCATATCAATGTGCCTGAGCTCGGAGTCTCTGATGTTGAGATCACTCTCTGCATATGAGTCAAGCATCCTGACTTTCTAATATTTATACTTCATTTCTTGCTCTATCAACTTAGCTTTTCCTTTAGACTTAGTTGGCTTCTTGCTCGACGAAGACATGTGTGAGCTCGAGGATAGTTGTTGTTGTTCGCAAGAGAATCAAAGAGGTCCAACACATAAGAGCCATGTCAACCATCATGTTATCCATAATAACAGCTTGTAGAATGAAAAATGAGCAATTATAAGCCTTAAGGCACAAGGCGCAAGTTTATAGCATGTTGCTGCAGAGGCTTAAACAGGTTGGGCACACTTTTGAGGATGTCAACATGCAAAAATATGCACCTATGTTAATAGGGGAAAAGCTGCGCCAAAGGATTTATAAAGGGTGCACTTTTGGAGAGTGTTGCATAAAAGGTTTTGAAGTGCAAGGAGAAAGGCGTGGGGCATAAGTAAAGGAACACACAACATGTAGTGTTGGTGTTAAGGTTCATGCGCCAATGCTTTAGGAAATTTTCTTCAATTAGGCGCTGCAAAAGATGGTGTTGCATGGATTTTCAGTGCACCCAAGGCGCAATTTTGGAATGTGTTGCACAGAAGCTTAATGCGCCAAAGGGTTTATAAAGGGCATGGATTTGGGGGACACAACATCAAATGTTGATGTTGGTTGGGATGCGCCTACGCCTTTAGGAAATTTTTAAGTGGTGACACTTGGCGTAGTTATGGATGTGTTGCATGTAGGGACAAAGTGCACCAAGGTGTGACTGTGGGCTTTGCAACATGAAGGGAAAGTGCGCCAAAGGAAAAAAATGATTTTTACATTTTGCTTGATTTTCTTTTCAGATTTATCTCTCTTTTCATGACTTTTCTCACTTTTTGGTTTTTGACAAAGTGACAAAGAGAGGTTTGGTGGGATTTCTTGCAAAGTAGAGCCTTCTCAGATTTGTAGATCTGGAAGGAGGGATAAGGTAGTTTTCAGATGGTTATGGGGGTATTTTATTCATTTTTTTTTTTAGATTTAGCCTTTTATAACAAACCTAAAACCACCAACAACCAAGAAACAAAACCACAAACAACAATAAAAGTGATAAAATCCACTTACCCGGTTTAATAAAGGACAAAGGATGACTTTGGGGTCCACAAACTTGAAAAGTGGAAATGGGCATGATAGGGATAGCTGACAGGCATAGAGAAAGACTTTTCACAATTTTCAAATCATGAAAATGACAGGTGTTAACCGCATATTTATAGGAAAATATGGCATTTATTACCTCACTAACTTTTCTTTGGTGCACTTTTCAAAGTGTCGACATGGGTACAAATTCACCTTGGTGCAGAGTTCTTTAACGTTGACATAACGTCATTAGCGCCTTGAGCACACATCTCATGATGTCGAGATGAAGCTTTCAACGCCTAAGGGGTTTAACTTAGCACATTTTTTAATGTGTTGACATCATCTTTTAGTGCCTTAGCGCACTTTTGGCGCATGTTTAACAATGTTGACATGTAGTTTTACTGCCAAAGGGGCGAAACTTCTATGATGTTTACATGTATTTTAGGGCCTAAAGGATTTTCAAAAGGGCGCACATTTCTTGATGTCGACATGACAATTCTTGTGCCTGTTCAAAAAAGGATAAAATGGCTAAGTTCTTAAAACTTGATTTACGGAAGGGAATTTTAGGTCATTTTGAATGTTAATAGACCTTCTCGGGGACCAAAATGAAATTTTGGTATGGTTATATTGTAAAATTGCCCTTGTCAATTTTACAGGGATAATAGCTGGCTCTTTCTGGGACTATCCTTAAGTGAAACTTAAGGGTGGAGGATCCATTTTCACGTGCCTATCCATTAGGTTACAAATATTCAAAAACAAGGGTGACCAAAAAGGGAAGAAATGGAATAGGCGACAAACCAAAAACACACACGACGATAAAAGCAAACACACACAACGAAAAAAACTGACAAAGAAGAGAGAAAGCTCTACTTCCTAAAGATCTTTAGATGTTGCCCGCTGTAGGGAAGCGGGAGCTCAGTTCCACCTAGATATGAGAGATAGAAACTATTCTCTCCATTGAGCTGCTTGATTTTGTATGGCCCTCTCCAAAGAGAGTCAAAATTTCCATGCATACCTTTCGGTTCTCTTCATTTGTCCCATAGAAGGACAAGATCTCCTACCTAGAAATCTCTCTACCTAGCTTTCTTGTCGAACAACCTCTTGACTTGATTCTGATGTTCAATGATCTTGTCGACCACTTTTACTCACTTTTCTTTAAGTTCTGTTAGGTACATAATTCTCTTTTCCGGAGAAATTTGAAAAGTTTCATCTTCGATCGCTCGAGCCAAGCATAGAGGGAGTTCTACGGAGATAGGGATTTTGGCATCGGTTCCATACAACACTGGAAAGGTGACATGATGAGAGATCTCTTTAGAGTGATACAATCCACCCACAAGGCATCGTATAATGACTTGTGCAGATCATTGGTTCTCATCAAATAGATTTCATATGATGGTTACAGTTCTTGTTGCTAGATTCCACCCGACCATTTCCCGAGGATAGTATTCAAAGGCATGAGCCAAAGTTATCCCATATCCATAGGAAAAACCAATAGCTTCCCGTGAAGAGAAGTTTGAAGTTTTGTTAATGATAATTTTATGTGGAATGCCAAATCTCACAATAATATTTTCCTTGATGAAGTTACAAACAACTTTGAAGTAGCATGTTTGACATGTATAGTCTCCACCCATTTCATGAAGTAATCCATCACTGTTAGGACGTAGTTATGTCCAAAAATCAATTGAGGATTGAGTGCAATGAAATCAATTCCCCATTTCTGAATGGTTCATCAATAATGATGGGCCTGAGGGGAAATGCAGCCAACTTTGGTTTGCCAACGAACCGTTGGCAAAGTTCACATTTCACTACTCAAGTAGCTGCGCATCCTAAAATAACGTTGGCGGTAATACCGGCCCGAATGATCTTGATGTGCTATCACTTATGGGAGAAGTGACCACCGCAGATGAATCATTAAAAGTCTTTAACAACCTTATCTGTTGTGGATTATCAACACATCGCAGAAAAACATCATCAATTCCACATTTGTACAACCCATCATCCTATATGACATATCTCGTGGCTCGAATTTTACCGCTCACTTTTCTTTAGTGGTAGATGAGTTGGGCACTCTCCATAAGTGAGAAAGAAAGTGATGTCAGAAAACTATTTGTCATTGGTCACGACAGACAAACAGAACCATGGGTAAAGAATCCACTTTCTCCAGGCTCACCTTTGTTCTTCATTAACGTGAGCCGCTTGCTCCTCGTGTACCTATGGGTCTTTATTTTCAGCCATTAGTGACAGTCCCTTACCCCTTACCAAATTGGTTGGTATGATGTCCAGATCATATTCTTGGACCTTCACGATCTAATTCCCTCATAAGCTTCCTAACTCCTGTCGAGTCGGGGATAGACTTAACTGTTATGTTAGGGACCAAAACTACCGTATGAGAATTCAGTATGTAGTAGTGGAAATTTTTGACTACTTTTACTACGGCGAAGGCATGTTTTTCTAGTTGTGACATCTTCAATTCATGAGGCTTTAGAGGAGAGCTCATGAAAGAAATTGGGGATTCAACATCCTTAGAGTTCTTCTGCATTAAGATAGCCGATACAGTATGCGCGGACACATAACTGTACATGATGAAATCCTTGGAGAAGTCAGGACATACCAGGACAGTGCATGCATGATATGAGGCTTTTATATCCTCAAATGATGTCTTTCCTTCTTCACTCCATTGGAATGTTTGTGACCCTTTCATCATATTGGATATATGACGAGTCTTTTTAGAAAAATTGGGAATAAAGCGTCTAAGAAAATTTACCTTTCCGAAGAAAGAGTGAACATCGAGTTTTGCTTGTGGGCAAGGTAAGGCTCTGAATAGCCTTGACTCTTTCGATGTCTATCTTTGTCCCTTCTTTACTGACGACGTGTCCTAGCAATTTTCCTTCGGTGACCCCAAAAACTAACTTCTTCGGGTTTAGAGAAATTTCATGTTCTCGGCATCTAATCAAGACTTGCTCTAAATGATCACAAGTGATCACTTCATTTTTAGAGACCACGATTAAGTCATCTAGGTAAACTACGATGACCTTTCCCATCATACCTTTAAATGTGAAGTCCATCACTCATTAGAAGGTGGCACCAAGCATTGGTTAAACCGAACGGAATCCCTACCGTAGGTGAAGGTGCCCCAAGGAGTGGTGAATGCTATTTTGAATTGGTCTTTAGGCATGACCTTAATCGATTGTAACCTAAAACCATCAAGCGTGGACAACATCTCAACCGAACCAGTTACTACCTATAGAACTTGATCCATTATGGGACGTGGATAATTGTCCTTTAAGGACACTGGTTCGAAGTTCACGAAAGTCTACGCATATACATATTTCACGTTCTTATTCCGCATACAGGCACAATATTTGCAACAGTGTACTATGATGAATTGGAAAAATGATTCTCGCATCTAACATCTTCTGTATTTCAGCCTAGATGGTACCTAAGATCTTGGGGTTGTAGTGCCTTTCCTTTGATTGGAGCGGTTTACGTCATCTTTTAGTGGGATGTCATGATGAATGTCCTTAGGCTTAAATGACTTCAGATCAGCATAAGACCATGCCAATACATCCATATATCTTTTCAGAAATTTGACAAATTTCCACTTTCCTCAGTGTACAACACTTCCCGATGTTCATAGACCGAGGATGTTCTGTAGTACCCAAATTGATAGATTCGGTTTCTGGAGAAGAGCCAAGGTTATCCTGTCGCTTTTTCTTGACAAAACGGTCATGCTTATCAAATAATCATTCCAGGGAAACTAAACCTTTTGGAATCTTATTTCCTTTGAGTTGACATATGCCCTGACCTTCTACTAATTCATGCACTTGGCCTGTGAGAGACTCATGACACATAGAAGTTGATCCATTGAAATGGAGCTCTTTGAAATTTTAGCTTTCTCCAGAAAAAGTGATAAGCTGATTATCATCATTGAATACCTACCAGTGTTGTGAATTATCTAGCACACTTGGGTGGAAAACTACCTCAATGGTATATGTGTTTGTTTTTAACCCTGGGTGAGGGAGCATGAGAGAGGCTGAGATAGCCAAAGAATCAACCATGTTGTTCTGAGCTCATGAAACTACTTTGATTGAGAAAGCGTCAAACTCCTCGATGTTGTCCCACACTACATTACGGTAGTGTCTGAGCCTATCGTTCTTTACTTGGTATACCCCTTTCACTTGATTGACAATTAGCTCAGCATCACCCTATACTTTTAAATTCTTGATTCCCTTTCCTTTGCAGCTTGTATGCCAAGTAGCAAAGATTCATACTCAACAATGTTGTTTGTATTGAAAAACTATAATTTGAAAGAAAGAGGGAAAATATCCTCCTCAGGAGATATCAGAATGGCCCCAACACCGCACCCACTTGTTGCACAACTACCATCAAACTGCAGTGTCCATATCTTGTTGAGGTCCTCCTCTTGGATGAGAACCTCCATTTTATCAGAGTCGGTGGACAAGAAGTAATTCCCCATCCCTGATGATTCGAAGAGAATCTGGGCCTTGGGGTCATCAGAGTTGGTGACCAGATATTTCTTTTGTGATTCAGGATCCAACATCTGCATCACCCCTTCGACAGAATTCTAGCTTTAGACCAGTCCATATGGATTTCTCCACCAACTTCTCTACAAAAACTCCTCCCTAGTAATATTTTGTATGTTGCTGGAATATCAGCCTACGAGAATAGTCGATTTTACTCTTTTCTTAGGGAATACCGTGAATGCGAACTGTGCATCCTTGATCGACCTATTAATGGTACCTACTTGGTTTCCATGGAGTAACATCTGCCCGAAAGGTTTAGTGAGTGTGAGGTCCAAAGCATGGGTGACCTTTGCTAGCATGACATTTTTAGATGCTCGAATATATTATGGAGTTGTTTAACTTGTGACCATTAATTAGGAGGGATAGGTAAAAAGGTTCAATTTTACGATGTAGGCGTCGAGGCAACGTTTATGCGGGATGCAAGAGGAGTGGAAAGAACTCCCTTTTGGAGAAATAGGGTGAGAGATGGCAACTTGAATTTGAATATACTTGGTTAATCTAACAAGCTGCTCGGAGGTTAGACCGAAGGTACTCAAACCTTCGTGACATTTGGATCTTGGTCCTTTTGGCATGATCAAATATATCGAATGCGACCAAGGGTTACATTGATGAAGGAATGAGTCCTTCGTTTGAGATGGTAGAGGAGTGGTAATTTGGTCTTTATGGAAATGGAGGGAGGTTGATTCGGAGGAGAAATAGGAGGAAAATATTTGTTTACAAAAGGTTTGATAGGAGATTGAGTAGGAAGGGGATTACCTCTTTTAATGATCATTGGAGGCGTAGTTAATACAACCTTTTCCTTTTTATTTTAGCGGCAACTTGTTTCTTTTCCTTGTGAGCGGGTGAAAATAGCATATGACTATCACCGCTAACACATACCCTTGGGTACCTTCTTCTTCATCGATTCCTCATCCTCAAACTCCATAGACCCGATTGTGGAGTCGCCATTTGGTTCACCGACATCTTGATCATCTTCACCTTGCGGCGAAGGTTCTTCATAAATTTGCTCATCTTCTTGATCTCGACCAAGGCATTAACCGAGAGGGGCCTCAAGTGCAAACCTTGGAACAACAACAGAAAACGCAGCCTTTGGGGGCTGTTGTTGGGAGTGAATTTCTTCCGTGGTATATCTTGGTATGGATTGGTAGATGATGCTTGAGCTAATTTCTTCTTCAATGCGAGAAAATCATTCGCCATCTTTTGGAATGTTGGATCTGATGAGGTCACCTGAGAAGAAGTTGAAGCCTTTGATTTTGACATGGCTCCCATCTTAACTTGCTAGATATAAGTAGGTTTTCCTCTATCCGAATGGTCACAACTTGAGCGAGGACCAAGGTGGCGATTTTTTTCTTGAAAAGAAAGAAACTTACTCTTGAACTCATGGCATTCACAAACAAACACTTTTGATTCTCCGGTGTTGGCAACATGGCGGAGTGGCACACGATTGATCGGTGAATTGAAATGGGTGATAAAATCACACATGGTTTCATTTACCTCCTTCAAGTGAGTGATTTTTGACCTGTAACGCAAATGCTCTCGTCTCAAGGCTTATACACCGTCTTCAAATGAGTCCGTAATGTAGCCCAACTAGTGATAGATCGGCTAGCAAGTGCTCGAACCACTTTGATGCATGCTCTTGCAAGTTCTCGAGAAAGATACGTAAAGATACATCCTCATGAGTCACATTTAGAATACTACATGACATAATACATGTAGTAATATGCCCATCCATGCTTTGATTTCCACTCCCATCAATTTTTGAAAATTTTTACGGTTTCCATGAGGGAGGGCATGAAGCTGGATCTGCAATGTGAGAGGGCCCATGGTATTTCCCCATGGTACTACTATTTGAAATGTGGGGAAAATAACGTGAGCGAGGAGCATGGTTCCGCTTAGCAAAAGAGCACTGCAAATAGATGTCAAAGCACCTTGTGAAATCTAGCTCCTTCATGGGAGTGAGGCACTTCTTTTTTATCGATCCGCCGAACTTAGTGATGCAAATCATCTTTGGAGTGATACTACAATTGTGCCTTTGGAGTAGATCAAATATTGGATCAACCTCTCCATGAGCTCTTCTACCACGAATAAATCTTTCACCCATGGCGTATCCATTCAAATCTGCAAGTATTTGAAAGTAGATCTACAACAATCATTTTGTTTGTACTTGCTGATTTTCTGACTTTTCTAGCAAAAATCAGCAGCATGTAATTTTCTAATATTTAAATTTATCCTCTTTTAACAACAACCGATTGCGGTTTTTGACAAAGATAAGCAATGATAAAAAGGTGGGTTATTTAGAAGGCTGATTTTCAGATCTTTGAATTGAATTTTGTAAGGTTTTGAAAATATAAAAAAATGTCGATTCTCGAGATCTATGAAAATGTACAAATTTTTGTAAAAAATCAGCAAACTAAAATCTCCTATCTAGTCCAGATCTATAGATTTTCCTAAGGAAAATTTCATTTTTGATCACTTTTGCAAAATTTTAATTTTTAACAAAAAGTTAAAATTTGCAAATTGGTAGTGATTTTTAAAGTTTTTAACTATTTCCTTAGTTCGTTCCCAAATGAGTCGCCAAAAATTGTTGGTTTGAAAATCTTTCGATTAGACAGATCATGGGGAAACAGCCAACAAAGTGTAGGCATAGCCCCTCTATTTACTACCAACCCAAAGCATAAACCTTCTAAGCTTTCTGTCTTGGAATTCATTTCTTTTCTTCCTTCAGATCTACCTTCCTCCATTCCTTCCCTCTTACATTTCTATTTGTAGTTGGAACTACCTCTACTGGGATGAGATCCCAAACCCCCTGAAGTTAGAATAGTGTAGATTTGCACATATTCCTGCTTGATAGAATAGTAATAAACTAGTTTCACTTTGTTGTCTCAAAGAGGGGCTATGCCCTGCACACTGTTGGCCTATTTCCCCATGATCTGTCTAACCGATAGATTTTCAAACCAACAAGAATGACCATGGGATTCCATCTTGAAAAGGAAAAAAATATCCATGAGAATCATGCCATGATTAGATCCATGGTACTCATATTGAAGTTAAGGGTAAATGGTGATGGGTAATAACATGATTTGTTTAGTCTTTGATCCTTAAAATAGATAAGTGGAAGGTGAATGATGCTTAAGGGACAAGTGTTTAATAGACAAAAGATGATCCAAGACTTGATTCAACATTATAATTTTGAAGATGCAAGGCATTGAGGGGCTCAAGTTCAGGTTTACCTTCGAGTGAAGACAAATGATAAGCACCTAATCCATAGGCATGAGTAACGATATAGGGTCCAAGCCAATTTGGAGAAAACTTGCCCCATTTACTTTTCTCCACTTTTGTTACATGTTGATTTTCCTTTAGGATGAGATCGCCGACACGAAAGGTTCATTTTTGGACACATTTATCATAAACCTTTGATACATTTTTGGTATATTTGGAGGTGATCAAGAGCATTTAGACAACGTTCATCTAATAACTCAAGTTGTGCAAATGGTCCTAGAGAAAATCATCATTGTTGAGAATATCTTTGAGTGAGATACGAAGTGATGGAATTTTTACATCGAGAGGAAAGAAAACCTCGTAAGGTAGACCAAATAGAAAGGTGTGGCAGCACTTCAGGTGCAAATACTAGTGTGATAAGCCCATAAGGAAAAAGGAATGTGCGTGTGCTAATCCTTACTAGTATTGTCAACCACTTTCATAAGAATTTTGTTTAAGGTTTTGTTGGTTGATTTGGCTTATCCATTTATTTGAGGATAATAAGGTGAAGAAAAACTTATTTGAATGCCAAAGGCATCACAAAGTTTTTGTAGGGTATTATTTTTAAATTATTTTCCATTATCGGTGATGAGGAAGTGAGGAACACCAAAGAGAAAAATGATGATGATGAATTCACAAATAATAGGAAATATGGATTCCACCCATTTAGTGTAATACTTGGTAGCGGTAATAATTCATTGATGGCACTGGGAAGAATGAGGGTTGATCTCTTCTAAAAGATCCAAACCCCATTGAGAGAAATACCAAAGGTCTGTGCGACACTGTAAGGTGTGAAAGGCATGTGATGAAGATTAGTATGTTGTTAACATTTAACACAATGTTTGACATAGTCACAACAATCATGGTTTAGGGTTGGCTAATAATAGCCCAGAATAGGATGCACTTAGTGACAAATAAGCTAAGCCACCGAAGTGACCCCCAAAAATCATGTCGTGAACTTCCTTAATGGTGTATGGAATTTCAAAACTGTAAGGCATCGTGAGAGGAAAATCAAAACCAATTTATAGAGAAGACCACCCATGATGACATAGAGAGACACTTTGAGAAAGGCTCTTTGTCCATCATGAGAGTAAGATTTGGAGGCATAATTAAAGGGAAAGGTAGTCAACAAACTGCTTATACCAAAGGTCACTTGGGTCAGTTTCAATGGTTGCTACAAGGTGGATTTCTCGAAATAGATAAGAGGGTGATTGCAACCTTTATATTGTAACAAATTTTTTGAGTTGGAGGGTGAAAGCAGGATTTGAGAAGCAAGACAGCATGGTATCAACAAATTTACAAGTGGAACATGAGGTGGTTTGAAGTTCATAATGGTTAAAGGTAGTCAAAAGTGTGTCAACATGATGCTTATAATTTTAAGTATCTCATTATGACACTCGTATATACCATTAACTTGGTTCACAACCAATTGAGGTCACAAAGATATTAATTGATTTAATCTAAGGCTATGGTGGTTTAAAAGACCTAACACGAGTTCTTCATATTCAATGATATTTTTAATACAATCAAAATTAGTTTGAAAGATAATGGCATAGGCTCACCATCAAGAGGGATGATGATAACTCGGCCCCACCCCCACACTGACATTTAGATCCATCGAAGAATAAGGTCATTTAGTAAATGGTATCGTCCAAGGAGAGGGTAGTGATGGATTCATCAAGGAAATAAAAGTTAGAGGATTGGTTTCCGGAGAGAGGTGCGTCTACGAGTTGGTCAACAATTGTTTGTCCTTTGACATATTTTTGATGGATGAATTTGAGATCTAGGTCTGCAAGAAGCATGAGCCAATGTGCAACACGTTGATGTTGGTAAGGCTTAGTGTACATGTAATGTAAGGGTTCAATATTGGTGAAAAAAGTTTTTGTGGTTGAGTAGGTAATGGTGAAGTTTAGTGGTGATAAAACCTAAGGTTAAGCATATTTTTCATTGGCATGAGTATATCTAGTTTCATAGTCTAAAAGTGATACGATTATATAATAAACCATTTGCTCCCTGTGTTGCTCATCATGATGAGTGAGCATGACACCTAGGGAATGATCAGTAGCATAAATGTAAAGGTAAAATGGTTGGTCATCCTTAGGGGGAATGAGCACAGGTGGTTGGAGGAGGTATTTTTTAAGGTGTCAAAGGCTTTGTGGCATTCATCATCCCATTTGAAGGAGACATCCTTTTTGAGAAGATGATGAAATGGATGGTAGTGGTTGGAAAGATGAGAAATAAAATGATGAATAAATTCAAATTTACTTTCAAACTACGAAGTTGATAAAGGTTATTAAGTGGAGGCATCTCGAGAATAGCTTGATTTTAGTGGGATCAACTTCAATGCCATGCAAAGAAATGATAAAACTAAGGAGATTTCTGGAGAGAACAATGAAGACACACTTCTTAGGTTGAAGGAGAACACAATATTTGATGAGATGGTCAAAGATAACCTTAAGGACTGTAAGGTGTTCAGCCCAATGTTTAGATTTGGCAAGGATATCATCAACGTAATCTTCTAATATGTGATGCATAATGTCATGAAATATATAAGTCATAGCTCGTTGATATGTAGCACCAACATTTTTAAGGCCAAAGGGCATGACACGATAATAGAAGGTCCCCCAAGGAGTGATGAAGGTGGTTTTGTGTTGATCTTCCGGGGCAAGTAATATTTGGTTATAACCCGAGAAACCATCCATGAGGGATAACATCTCATGGTCGATGGTGAGATCAACTAGTTGGTCAATACTAGGTAGAGGAAAGTCATCTTTGGGGAAAGCTAAGTTAAGTCAGTGGAAATCCTTGCAAATGTAGAGTCCCCTATCATTTTTGATATGAATGATGTTAGAGATCCATTGGGGATAATCAATGGGTAGGATGAAGGAAACCAAAAGAAGGTGTTGGAGTTCTTCTTTGACAAGAAGGGAAATGTGAGGATGCATTTTTCATAGCTTCTATTTCATGGGTTTGGCATCAAGAATGGTTACGATATTGTGGACCACAATGTTTGGGTCAATACCATACATATCAGCGTAGGACCAAGAAAAAGCATTCTATGATCTCAGAGGAAAGAAATAAAATCTTCTATTCAACAACATCTAAATATTGGCCTATTTTTAGAATGTGTAGGTCATCTTGAGTGTGAATGTTGATTTCAATGGTTGATTCATTCAACATGGTTTTACTCTTAAGATAATGACCATTATAATATAATAATCTTCTACACCAAGGTAGGTGAGAATAAACTCATTTTCCGACATTGAACAATATTAATAGAAGGTGTATCATCATCGATCATGTCAAGATATAGGAAGGGAAGAGAAGAGGGAGCCTCACCATCTCATTGATAAGTTAGAGGTCCCAAGGAAATGGTGTTCATGAAAAAAAAAAAGTTAGGAGGAATGGATTCTAGATCCATAGACTATAAGAGTGAAGGTGTGGAAGTAGGTGGTGAACATGGTGGGGAATGTTTATCATCCTCAATGAGTTCAACTTGGGCCTTCTTGGGAGATGGTTTGGAAAATCCAATACCACTACGGTCTTTATGCTTATGAGTGGTGCAAGGAATGACAGTATGGAAACCTTGTTCATAGAAACAAAGCCAAAGCCTTTCCAAGAACAACGATGGAGGAAAGTGTGGGTGAAGTGGTGGTTGGTGAGATATTGAAGGTCAGATGAAAATGGTCAAGTTTGGGAAGGTGGCTTAGGTGAGTAGGTAGAAACATCAAGTCCCCCATATGTTAAGTTGGTGCAAAGGTGGGGAGGACCATAGGGAAAACCTCACCTATGCGGTGATCATAATAGGGATGTTGGTGAAGTTTACCATACTCTTGAGGAGTAAGGAATGTGTCAATATTATAAAGGTGGTACTCCCAAAGTGAGGCATTGAAAAACACCTTCTAAGGGATCAAGTAGTTGATATGTGGGTAGTAGAATGGATGAATTACTGGATAATTGGGAAGAAGAAGCATTGGTTGGTTGAGAAGTAGATGGGTTGGCTGATGGGTTAGTCAGAAGAGTCTGAAAAGTAGTGGGAATAGAGGAGTTAGTTATGGAAGAGGTAGTGGCAACATTGGTGGATGAGGCAGTGGCTGAAGAATAAGTGGTAGTGGTGGTAGATGCCTTAACTGGTATAAGGACATCATTGGGTCAATACAACATGTTACAAGTCTTGAATGGTGAAGGGTCAACTGGAATGGTATAGTTGTGTCCTTCATGTTCAAATTTTAAACAACGGTGTAAGGTTGAAGGAACACAACCCATGGCATGGATCCAAGGTCAGCCAAGCAACATGTTGTACTAGAATTCCCCCTCTAAGACATAGAATAATTCAGAATGGTATGGGGGCCTACACGAATGTGGAGAATGATGGTGCCAAGAGTGGAAGTCATAACATCATTGAATGAATGCAACATAACTAGGTTATTATGCATGCAATTTGTAGGGATGTACATTTGGTTATACGCATGGGAGGAAATGATGTTTGATACTAGCACCGCCATCGATCATAATGCATCGAAATGCATATATTATCAATGTAGATGAAAATAAATAGGGTGGGATCAAGATCATATTATTGGAGAGGTACAATCTCATCAAAAACTAAAGCGGCCTACTTAATGAGTGGTATAGGGTGTAGAGGAAGGGGATGAAGTGGTGAGAGAGGCCACATGGTGAGGAGTGATAATGGATGCAATAAGAGTAGGGTCATTAGGTAAAACCTCAATAGATTGCAGAACCTCAATGAGGGCCTGTTGATGAGACTTAGAGGTTTGGACAAGGTCGTACAAAGAAATTTTGAGAGGAGACTAGTGCAACTATTTAAGCATTGTACGATGGGAAACCCGTCAGAAATAGGGTATGTGGGTCCATGGATGGTGATTTTTTGGTGTAGGTGTAGATGGAATATTGGGTAAAAGAGTGGCGGATGAGCTGGTTTTTTTCTCCTTTCCTTTTCCTTCTAGGCTTGAGTGGAAATTTGAACCATATTAATTTGTGGTGAAGGAGAAAGTGAGTTGTGATAGGTGTAGTGACAGGATGGGAAAAAATATGGTGAGGGCATATACTAGTTTTGTGAAAACAATGCAACACATTGGCATTTTGGTGAGAGGTTTGGCTAGCTCTCTTATGCGGACCATATTGATCTCAAATGTTGGAGGAGGATAAAATGGTTTTGGAGAGGGAGATGAAGGTCGTTACATAGGTACAGGATGGGGATGTGTGGTGATAGGTGTAGGTGTAATAGGGTCCTCATCTAAAATATCATCATTGTAAAGCTTTTTTGAGAGGACATAGTTGGAGAAGAATAGTCTTAAGAGCCTTACAATTTTCCACATCATGCCCTGACACATGATGGTAAGCAAAATTTTGGTATCATCAAACCCTTATGGTTTAGGTTTGAGTGGGTCGTAAGGTCTAAGTGGTGGTAATGTGATGATATAGGTTTCCAAAAGGTTAGCTAGGATGTTGGCATAAGACCCTACCAATGGATCACAATGCAAAGTAAGTGTGGGTCTGGATGGAGGTGTAGGTGACTTTGGTGGGAGAGGTGCCACCGGAGGTAGAATCGGAGGTTGAGTCAGTTTTACCACCTATTGGTAGGTAGTGTGGTTTTAGGTTTGGATTGTACCTTCTTGGGAAAAGATGGAGCAGGTGAACTAGTTGTTGAAGGTGGTGTAGGTTTAACTACCTCTTTAGAGGGTAGTGGGTTCTTGGGATTTGGCTGCATCTTCTTAGGTAAAGGTGAAGAAGAAGGGCGTGATGAAGAAGGGAAAGTAGATGGTGGAAGGGGACAAGTTAGCCAAGGTGATAATGGAGGTGTGGTGAAGGTTTTAGTAGGAGGCGATGTGGAAGGTACTGGTCGAAGAGAAGGGAATACCGTAGGTAATGATGAGGATACCGGAAGTGGTGTAGGTATAGGAGGTAAGAAGGATGTAGGTGATGGCGAAGGTGTAAGTTGTGTAGGTAATTTGGGTGAAACAGAGGATCGTGACAAGGGGTGGGTTGCTATGTTTTTGGTTTACCTTGGGCAGGAGGTTGCTTTTGACCAAGGTTGATGGGTGGGGACCTAGGATAGATGGAAGTGGTGAAGGTGATAGAGGGGTAGTGGGCGAAACCGGTGTATGCGGCCTAAGAGGTTGGGTCTTCCTCTTAGGTGGGGGAATAGTCTTTGTGATGGCTTGTGAGGATGTGGCTAAATCTAGTTTGATAGGAGGATGGACTAGACTTGATTTCGGCATGATGCCCAATGTGGCAATGGGTCTGGATGCGGAGGAAGATATAGGTGTAGGTAAGATTTTAGGCATTGGAAAAATTTCATTTGATGGTAAAGGTTTAGGTGTAGTAAGGGTGATGAAGAAGAGGTTGCTACAAATGGCATGGGTATGGTGGGTTTGGTTGTCTGAAATACTTTTGGATAGATCATGGAAGTATCGGTGAAAACATTTGCATCTGAGTTGAGAAAGGCAACCAAAGGCATCCCCAAAGCATGGAATTGTCAACATAATCCAAGTGGTCAGCTAACGTGAAAATGGCACCACTATGGGGGGGATGATGTTGATTTGGTAGTAATTCCTATAAAGAATGTCTATGAGATAGGGAATTGGTTGGATTTAGAACTGTGGGTAAAAGAGATGAGAGAAAATCAACATGATCCTTGAAATCCAATGGGGAATTGTCACCAATAGGAAGGGGTGCTGCTAATGGATCCCCTATGGGTAGGGGAGATGACAAGTCAGATGAGGTAGGTTCATCTTTTGGTGAAGGAGAAGGTAAACATGACTCTCTTATGGGTAGAAGAGTAAGTACTGTGGGTTGTTTGTCAGATGGAGAGGTGAGTGGGGAAACATCGATGGACAATATGGCAAATCCTCCATGGGTGAAGGAGGAGATGAGGGAGACTCTCTATGGGTAAAGGAGAAGATGAAACAAGTCCCTTCATGGATGAAGGAGCTCGTGCAAGAATCTCCTTGATAGATGGAGTAGGAGGAAATTGAGGAAGAGCTAGTATGATGTTGAAAACAACATGAACCTCACGAATGTTACTATCATTGGTCAAGGTTTTTCTAGTTTGGTTAGATGACGAGGTGTGATTTGGGAATGAATTCTTGAATATGTGAAGGTTCTAATTATCCGATGCATTAGGATTATCCAAGATGAGATCTCCATTATCTAACATTTCTTGGACGATATTTTTGAAAGTTATACAATTATCGTTGTTATGACCTTTAATGTGATGATAGTTGTAATAATCATTTTCTTTGTACCATGCAGGCATAAAGGCCAAGAGGGGTCAAAACCAGTATGTGGTTTGATGGGTGGAAGAGTGATTGCTTGGATTTTAGAAGTTTTTCTAAAACTAAAGAGTAGGGTTCTCTTATGGGAGTGTATTTTCATTTCTCCCACTTAAACTAAAAAGCCTGAATAGGGAAAGATTGGAAGAAGGCTTAGATTGGTTGGATGGGTGAGATGGCCAGATTTCAAAACTACCTGTTGGAAGATCCTTTTTCTTTAGAGTAATTATTTTATGGTTTAGAAGAAGAAGAGGTATCATTTGATTTAAATGCAACATTCTTATTACACAATTGTATCTTCTTCTCTTCAATGACATGAATTTCAAGTTTTTGGGCCATGGTGAATGCCTCATCAAACATGCAGAAGGTTTGAACTTGGAGAGTTGGTAAGATGTGTCTAGCACAAGCCTTGGTGAACAACTCTATTAACTTGGTTTGAGGTAGTTGGAATGTGAGTTGGTTGATCAAGCTCGCCAATGAGTGACAAAGTTTGTGATAGATTCATCTTCGTATTGGCGTGTCGTCATGTACAAGTCGATCATGGTGACCTTCTTGAAAATATTGATAGAAACATGGTCTAGGAAAGCTTGAGCTACCTGATTAAATGAGAAAATGGAGTTCCTAGGTAGAGCACTATACCAATCCAAAGTAGGTCCTGTCAAGGACATTGGGAATGTTTGCAAGAGCAAAGCGTCATCATGAGCGATCAGATAACACCCATGCTTAAAAGACCGCAAGTGTTGTTGTGCGGGTCTTCTTTGCTATTAAATCGGTTGAATTTAGGAATTTCCCAATGGGTAGGGTATGGATGAATCAGAATGGATGGGTGAATAGGCTCATTGCAAATCTCGTCGTATGTCAAAGAGTTACGTGAGCTAGAGATAGATGCTTCCAATGTTTGCATCTTGTCCATCATCATTTTGATAAGATCATTGGTAGGTTGTGATGATTGGGCACCCCTATGCAATATAAGGGGGTAGATGAGGTGGGTATGATGTGGGTGGCATCCTAATATGTGGTGGTGCCGAGTACGAAAAATTGTGAGGGAGGGATGTAGGACAAAATAGATGTAGGTGGCAAGTATCCTGAATAAGCGATAGATGAAATAGGGGCTATTAGTGATAAGTGTAGGTAGGTGGAGTGGATATAAAGAATCTCATAGTAATCAAAGGAAGATACTATGGGATGGAGAGGAAATTTTTGGAAGGGAGTATGGGCTGCCGACACCATTGGTGGTTGAGATGCAATAGGTATATGAGAAGTGGAAGGTGTAGATAGACCTACACTCAAGGTGGTTGATAAAGGCATGGTTGACATCATAGAGTGATTGACGTCAAAGGCGTGATCAAATGCCATAGGTGTAATAGATATCATGATGTAGGTCAAGTTGTGACACCACAGGTGGTAAGGTGGAAGAGGATATGGCCGAGCTGGTGGAAGATGATGAAAAAGTGGGTGCGAGGGTAGGAGGAATGGACACATACATGTCATATACAAGCTTCGCGATGAATCTCGAGTGGATGAATGGGATAAATAATATCAGGTAAAGTATAGGTTTTGATCAAGGAGTCTCACGAACTCCTCATCACAGTCACCGGTACGATGGTAATAGGGAAGATCCATAGGTGATAGAATGGAAGGATAATGGGGGGAGGAGTAAAGGCTAGCATGGAACACGAGGTGTTGGTTTGGCTACGAGTCAAAACCATGTGACTAATAGTAGACCTAGTAATTTGAGCTCGTAGATGACACAAGAGTACAAAAGGAATGGAGAAAATGGTCCAGAAGGTGACAACTGATCACTATTTTAATTGAAAAATTAAAACACAGAGACCGACAATGGTTTAGTAACCGGTGTCAGTGATAGAGAGTAATCGCTCCGTCAAGAGGAATGATACCGGTCACTTGTGGAAAATAAAAGGACATGTAAATTTGGCAACAAATGATGAAAATGGAGAGCATAATGGACTTTGACAATGATTTTAGAGACACAGAGATATGGTGAGGTAAGTGAGGAAATCCCATAAAGAACAACAATGTGGTGAATGCTACTTTGGTTAAAATGACCAAAACAATAGGAAACCGACAGTGGTCAATAAACCGATGATGATGATCGATGAGGGAACCAATGATTGGTCTTTGGACCGAAACCAATGTCGGTTACTATGAAATTTGTGAAAAGATGGAAAAAATGATTTTGGTGATTTAGATCAAGTAAAAGACCAACCCAAAAATTGAGTATGGCAATGATTGACCCTAACACACTCAAAAAGAGTTAGAATACACCAACTATGATTATGGAGTGTGAAGGGAAAGAAGAATGGAGAAAATGAACTCACACCTCAAAACACAAATCAAGCAGAAAGCTAGCAAACACGAAATCCTATGTGGTAGATTTTATGTTTTGGCTTATGCCATTTTGGAATGACTTGTGAATATAGTAGAGTTTTTGGTTTGATAAAGGTTCCCTACAAAATATGACAACTATGGATAGTTTCAGGTATGTTTTGGTGTGGGGATCCTTCTCTGAGATGATAACTAGACAGAGAAACCAGTTTGGAGCCCACTGTCAATCCTTTGATCATGTGATCATTGACAACTTCTTCCAGGAAAGATGTTGTTCAAGAAAATGAGTAATTTATTTTCAGTGGTTTGGTATAGAGAAAGAAGGGTGCAAAGTGTGAGCTATGGTTCAATTCGTCAACCATCAGCTGGTCATGACTTCCAGCATATAGGTTGCCCACAATTTTTAAATGAGCTATAGATGCAACACACAAAAATGATATGCAAATATTTTAAACCCAAATCCACAATGAAATTCGATGAAAGCAATGATGAAGAGGCAAGAGTATGTCTTTCACTAATGCAATACAAAATAGAAAGAAGTGTTCTTTTTAGTCCAAAATACGAGTGTCACTGAGACCAATAGAAGAAAAAGAATGTTCCAAGGGAGAAAATTTAATGTGAACTCTTTCAAAAGGAAATAGACACACAATGATTCACCTAGGAATGAACAATGCAAAAGAACCCCTGATGGGTCCCACTGGGCATGTGCCAAAATGTTTCACCTCAAAGTAATGCAATAAAATAGATAAGGTAACGATCAAGGAGGAATACCTATGATTATGTAGATGGTATGCACGTCAGTTGTATAATTTGATTAGACTGAATGTGAGAGCTTCCTTTGGCTAGGAGGAACAACCTGTATAAGAAACAAAACAAGACCACCAAATGATATTAAATAGTAAATGACAAAGTGGACTGCCTAGTGATTTCTAGTTCCGGGAAGTGTGATACTTCCTAGATGGCTATCAATCCACTATTTTAAATTAATGAAAGTAAATACAATAAATAAAGGTCCTATTGCTAACACTTTGATTTAGGTATCTCAAAATGTTATCAACACACTAGATTAAACAGAATATTGAAATACAAACTAATCTAGCATTAGGAAAGGTATGTTTCTAGTTGGGAAGGTCACAGAGGTGTTAGGTAAGGTCACTGGGATATCTGGTAAGGTCTAGATGGAATTTGGTGGAGTTATGGGTTGTTTGGTGGAGGTTTAGAAAAATACATAGTGATCGATGTCGGTATAGATGTAAGTGACCGATGTTAGAGATGTAAGGTGAGACCAATGATTAAGGTGAGTTATGCTTAAGGTGGACCGACGTCGTAGGGGAAATTTGGTAGTAATTAAATAAAATCAGTTTTTGAACTTCTTTGTGATTGCATAGAGAATGGAGGGAGAGTGGTTGGGTTTGTAATATTACCAGGAAGACTCAAGAATGTGTAGAGGGCAGGTATGGAGAGCCAAAAGTGTGTAGGTGGTTGGGTTGATGGATTGGTGAGAAGGTGGAGATAAAGGAATACAGAGAGAAGTAAAATATAATGAAGGAAGTAATGGATCTAACCTTTAAGCAAGCACAAATGATTGAAATCATGTATACTTACTTGCATTTGTAGATCCGATAGGTGAAGGAGGATGGTAGTTGATCCGTGAAGAACCTCTGTGTTCAGTGTCCATGAAATACTCCCAGAGTGTCCCCGTGAATATTCTAATACCTTGGGATGAGAGTTAGATGCTTGCTTGGGCCTGTGGTTGAGTATTTTGTGTCATCTAGATGCTGAGAGGCTTGGATTTGCGCTTGAATGCAATAGTTCTCCCAAAATGAAAAATGACCAACCGGGTAAAAGGTTACAAAGTTGTATATAAAGTAACCGATGACGGTTAGGTGATCGGTGTCAGTCGAGGAATAACCGACGTCGGTTAAGGTGGGAAAGTATAGGTTTACCAAAAATAGGTAGATCTTCCGATATTTGGCATGTTTTCTCATTGAGTCCACTTAGGAAAGTGGAGTTCACGTGAGAGAAGGTAGGAAGAACTTAGAAAAGGTCCAGTTAGGTTTAGGAAGAAGTCTTAGTTAGTTAGGTCAAGTGGTGACTCAACACTAGGAGTGATGACTCGTCATTGTGAGTTAAATTCCCATGGAATGGGTCTAGGGTGAGGTGTCTAGGTGAGGTGGAGGTGTGAGGGTGAAATTAATTTAATTAAAATAATTAAATTAATTAATAATGTGAAGATGAATAATTAATAATGGGGTGATGGTGTCAAGATTAATTAAATATATTACGTTAAGCCCAATTTTATGAAACAAGTTTTAAAGGATGCATTCCTCCATCGATTTAGTTAATTTGTTGTTAAACATGTTGACCTTATAGAAAAGGAAAATTTAAAGAAAACTAAATCAACTAAGATTGAGGATCACGTCTAGAACAAACCATTATGGAATCCCCTAATTATTTATTTCTATAATTTAAATCCTTCATTATTTTTTAAGCACAAGATGTCATCGATTGGTAAAATGGTTCAATTCCTTGTGTAGGGTTTGACATTGTTGATACATGTCTACTAGAGAATTTACAACAACAACATCCAACATAATTCATTTATCCTTGATGACATAATGTAGGGTTTGTTTTGTATCTAATAATATAGTGATTAGGATTCCCTCATTAAATTTCCTATTGATCTATGAAACAAGTGTGGGACATGATGAAATCAAGATTGAGTAACCAATCTAAAATGTAAGTAATAATTTCAATTTTTCAACTATTTTCCAGGATCTTTTAAATTCATCAATTTCCTATATTTTAATTAAACCAAAATTGATTAGAATCTGATTTTAATGGGATTTTTGATTGAGTCAAAACTGAATTTTAATTCCCTTTAATTCACTATTTGATCAAAGCCTTTCAAAATTCAGATTACAATTTAGTGATTTCACTATTTTTCCCAAAATTGTCTATTATTGATTAATTATTACATCCATATTGAAATTATGAATTTAATTATTGCAAATAATCGTAATAAAAGGAAAACGTATAAATTAGAAAACATGGATTGTTTACGGTGGTTCGAATTCCTACATCCCGGGTTTGTTTAGAACCGATCCATTAAAATTATTCAAATTGTAAGTACATTAACCCTTACAATTAACAAGAAATAGATCAAAACCTACAATACTATGTTTTCAGACCTTCAAAAATCTTAGTAGAGCTCAAAGTGCTTGTCTTTCACATTCTGAATCATTTGTAGAATTTCTTCCCTTAGTATCTTTGTCTTTATGTGACTTCCATAAAGCATAAAATAAAGCATCACATTAACTCCAAAATGAGAAAAATATTATACCGTCATGAGTGTATTGGAATTCGAATAAAGAACTAGCTCACTCTAAGCTCTGTTTTTGAATTTTAGTGTCTCAAAATAATGATTTCTAAACTTCCTCAATTGTACCCCTTTCTAAGACCTCCAAAAATATATTCCCTCCTTCATTCAACAAAGAGAGTTTCCCTCCTTCCTCTTATTCACTGACTCTCCTATATCTCTCTATGGGATGGGATAGGCTTTGGATAGGCTTAAGCCGTTAGGACAGAATTGTAAACCCCATATTAAGCGAGCGAAGAATGTGTTCGGGGTTTAAAACAAGATTAATCGCCCTATCTCATTGTGGTTGTCGCAACACCTTTGCATTGTTTTGTTCTACATAATGAGGTGGCTCCACACAATGTTTGGACTGCCAAATCCGTTGCATTGAGCTATGAGGTTTGTTTACTCGGCATGTATGTGGCAGTGCATAGTTTGACCGACCAAATGGTCTCACCGAGTAATGCAATGCAAATGTCAGTATATGTGGTTGGATATGTTTGAACCGACATGCCAATATTGATCCGGTTGAGCTACATATAGACTCTCTTCACAATATGAAGAGTTAAGCCCAAGATGTGGGTGATAAATGAGGAGAAATAAGGTAGTTCGGTGGGGAGTTGACCACCCCATCGAGTTGCATGTAAATAAGGTCGAGTTGTGTCTAATGTCGAGTTAGGAGAATGTATGGCCAACTTACCATGCGGCCCTGCTTGTTCCAATGCCTCGCACAATAAAATTGTATTGCAACAAATATATATTCCCACATTCATTATATAATAACAATATAAGGCATATATAATGAAATTTGTGACATTGTTAATATGAAGAAAAGGTGACAAAGGCACCCCTCCTTATAAAAAGTGTGTCGATCTGGCTAAGAGCCCTAAGCCAACAAATATCGTGGCCCACCCGTCGATTACGAGTGATGAAGACTAGCGTTTAAAACAAAAAGGTTTTACATTTTTCCTATTTTTAAAATTCTTTCACATGCCAAGTCTAGATTGGCTAGTTGACCAAGTTTGACCCATTTTTTAACCATCTTTGACTGCGATAACTTTTGCATACAAGCTTGATTTTTTGAGTGCTTGATATCGATAGAAAGATATAATTATTATCTATCGTTCAATCATGGTTTAGGGAGGTTTAGGGAACATGTGTAATTTCAAATGTCCTTCGGATCACTACTCTTAACTAGGAAGGTCTTTTGTCCACAAAATGTTATTTTCCACCCAAAAATATTTCTAACTCATTCTGCATTTCAAAATCACATATAAGATCGAGAACTAACATTATTAGTTAAATTAATGCAAATTGATGAGTATCTAGTCACAAAAAATTGATCAGATAAAAACACCCATTCAACAAGAGAAATAAAGTGTCCAATTGATACTCTGCGACCCTGTCAACTTGTGTAAAAAGTTGTGAACTATCAAATCCCACTGTTAGGCCATCACAAACAATCGATCAAATAATAACACCCATTCAACAATAGAAAGAAAGTGTCCAACTAATACTCTTTGATACATCTAATCACTATCAAAGTCAATTCCACGCAAATAGATCAAGTGTTAAAAGATAACTACATGCTAAACATATGTAGTGTCCATTGTCCCCGTGGAATCATCAACACTGCAAATATCATCATCTAGAGTGTTTAGACCATACATGCCAAAATAGCTATAGTCAAAACTAAATCATGTGAATCTGTAAATGTAATATCTATCCCAACAACTAAACTGTAAAAAGGATAGAATCAAACTGTATGCATACCCAAAATGGTGAAACTGCTATCTAATAGAGAAGATCACCAGGAAACATCTTGCACACTAGTTTGTTAGTGCAATAAATGTACATACCAATTGTAACCACATATGGTAGTTACAAATAAATTCCCAAAAATAAGGGTCTTCATGTATGTGCAAATACCCTGTGTAGACATAACAAGTTTGTATATTAATTACAAAACCAAAAAGGTGTCTAGATTTGCACAATGACATTCAACAACAGATATTGAAATGCAAATTTCTAAAAATAGACATTATACCCATGCCCACTGAATCTACATACTTTCTGCTAAAAATAGAAATGGATTTTGTCATCCTTAACAAGTGAGAAGTATAATCTAAGTATGATTAACCTGTCCCTTAGATCTTCCCTACAGGTGACACCATTTTTCCAATTTCAAAGAAAATGAAAATATGGGAATTTTTATCTTTTGACATACATCGAAATCCCACAAATGCTATGAAAATAATGCATGTTATTCATCAATTACAGCTATGCAAATATAAATCTATCCAAATCACATGATTTTTCATTTTCCATATCAAAATAGAATGGAATCATATATGGATTATTTATGGATAGATCCAAGGTTGATTCATTTTTAACTGGTGAATTAACAAGTATTTTTACCTTGTAAACCACATATTTTTCTTACCTTTCATCGGGTGGTTTGTTGGGTGAATTTTCCAGCAGTTTTCAACCTTGTGTCCACTCATGTGACAATGAGTGCAATATATCCTCCTTTTATCATTCTTTGAGATGAGGAAATATTTCTACTATTTCTCGCTCAATGCTACGAGACAAATGTTTTACTTTAAGCTCATTAGGAAACCACTTCTATAAGAAAGAATTTCTCTTCCAACAAAAGGCAATAAAATGATTACATAATCCACAAAAAGTGTAAGGAAAAGCATTCATCATTTTTTGTATATTGAAGCAAGAAATAACATTATGGTTTAAAAAATGGAGATGTGAAACTATCATATGTTATATAATGATATACTTTTTATGCTGAAAAAACACCTACATGTATCTACACAGTCCTAAAGTTAAGATCCTATAGAAGATTTTTCTTCCCAATATTTCATGATTGAAAAATCCAAAAATATGCATCTAGTTGAACTCTCTATAAGAGATCAATAACTACTTTTATAGAAATTTAAAACTTTCTAAATTTAGTATAGTTTTGTAATGATCCATGAAACCATCTAATATTCCGTCGTTACTTTAGTTGTATTGTAATGGTGTTTGTCATTGGGGGTGTTTTTAGTAAAATTATCCTTGTATTATAAGTTCTTTCCGCAAACAAAAATGTATACAATTTTAATTTTTATTTGTATTTAACTATGCCCAAGCCATGTTTCTACCCTGCACTCTACCTTCACGATGATGCCCAGCTACTTGAAGTGTTTTTCACCATGCCACCTCACTCGACCTGCTATCATCTTGCATGCACTTGGCATTCACCTGTTTCATCATCTGTTTCACACGATAACATCTGACAGTGTGGTACCGGTCACATAATCATGTCATCGATGGTCTCCTGGTTAGGCTACTTGTCATGGCTAATCTCCACCTTTCAACCACCTCTTGCTTATGTTCCCTGTCGGTGGTTGCATTTCTGACATCCTTTGGTGTTGTGGTGGCTCTCCTGGTCAGGGTTTTTGTACATGGAATTTACTATTTTTTTGTGATTCCATTTGTGTCCTTTGTTTTGTTGTCGACATTCACTGGCGCTCCTCCCTGGAAGTTTTTTCTACACTACCCGCACCAGTTAAAGATAGGTATGTTTTGTCTTCTCCTTTTTTATCCCTCTTGTCTAGTATAAAAACTATTCAATATGGATCTATAGTGTATTCAGACAACCTATAACATTCTACCATCATTTTGTCTGGCCCTAGCGGTCCGCCCCTCCCACTATAATCATCGTACCTTTTTATAATTGGCGCATAAAGTGTAGGCTCTTTTTTGCTGAGGGATAGCAGCCATTGAAATGTACATTCTTAGGGATTTTTTGGAAATCAAAAAGGGTGTTAGTTTGCTAAAACTTCCCATTTAACTAGGAATTTCATCCCATGATTGCTTTCGTGAATCATGGTTTACAACTGTTATTTAACATTTTACCTTATAATTGCAACCAACCTATTGTTAAATTGTCTTTTTCCGCGACCTTACGACACAATATCAAATAATGGATGTCCTGCTTTTTCCCTACCCATACCAAAACATATATTTAATTATCAAAACTGTCAAACCTCAAAATGTTGACAGATATTTAGGAATGGCAATACCATAGAGCCTATGGAAGAAGCTTAAGTATACTGGGCATTGCCAACCGTCCAAACAAGAATTGTGGCGATCTTAATTTTTGAGGCATTTTGGCACCATCCTTAAACTTGATACCCGTACTTGCTGAAGGAAGAAAGGCCAATTGGTGAAAATATTAAATTGAATCTTACGAATAATCAAAGCAAGAACAAAGCCCATCCTTGAAATGGTAAACCGACTGTTATCTCTGACAACAATTTCTCGCATAACAATTTTTGAAATAAGCTTGATGACAGAGTGACAATCAACACAAACACGAAGATTCTTGATAATCTGCAGAGGTGTCCCAGGAGGTGTGCTGATGAGTCCAAAGGCAATGGCTAGCTTTTCACTGTGGTGGCCAAGTAGTTGTTCCTTCTGCTCCTCTTCCACGTCATGGAGCACAACATCTGTGTCTGGCACATACCCTGTAGCCTTCATCTGCACTTCCAACCTGTCCAAAGCTGCATAGATCTCCTTTGTTTGTGGATGTGATTATTCTCTAATAAGATATCCATGTTTTATGTTCTTTACCTCAATCCATCTACACCTAGGTTTATTTTTAATCCCTTTATTTTTCATAACTTCTCTCACCCTTTCAACATCAGCCCACCTTCTTGTTGCAGCATAAATGTTTGAAAGAAGAAAAAATGCCCCATAGTGATGTGGTTCCAACTCCAATATCTTCTTTGTTGCATGTTCACCAAGATGAAGGCTTCCACATCATCTAAGCATCCTTCCCTATTAAAGAGATCAACAAACATGCATAGTGTTTTGGTCTTGGTACAATTTAATAATCTCATATCATCGAATTGAAATATTGTCATCCTTCATCCAAAAGGCCATAATGCCTACATACAGAGAGTACACTGAGAACAGTATCTATATTTGGCTTCATTCCTATATGTAGCATTTCTTCAAAAAATTAAACATCATCTTTTCCAAACCCATGTTGGGCGTAACTTGTAATCATTACATTCCATAAAACTAGATTTATCCATGGAATTTTATGAAACACATGCCATGCATCATATATGCTACCACATTTTGAATATGACATTTGGGAAACAATGGGACCATGTATTTTGTGTTTTTTAGAAAACAAATATTCTTCAACTTGCCAAAATTGGGGTAACCTGTAGCCACTTATATCAGGGCACCACCAAACTTGCAAACAATATTCTATTACTTTCTTATACACAATATTCTAATATCAATTCCTTTTTTGTTGTTGTAAGATATAGGTGGATTTACCATCAAAAGTAGTGTATTTTGATTTTGGATGTAGATATATTTGAAAATTCTATGAATCCAGTTATAAAAAAACCCATATATTGGCATGTTTGTTTATATTATCTTCTTTAATGGTAATTCATTTGTCCGGTGCTTAGATATTTTTCATAAAGCTCCATTGAGATTTGAGTTGTTTTTGTTGTTATGCAATAGACACTTGAATTTCCTACCACAATTCCTCTTCTAAGCCTTCATCCAAAATGCATCTCTCCACCGATCATTGACAAAGGTCAATTCCCAAATCATTTAATTTAATCCTTTATAGAAGTACACATATTCATTTAGTTTGTTGTTTTAGCCGCATACTAGGGGACCAAAAATTTATTGATACCAACAAAACCTTTTTCCCGCCGGTGTTATTTCCTAACAATGTGAATCGAATTAACCCAACAAAATGTCTCATGGCTTTGGTAGGGGAAAAACTATTTGGAGGATTTCTACAATTACACTAGGGATTTATAGGCTCAAGTTAAACGCTTCAATAGAAAATCATCATGTTTCCCTTGTTCTGAAATTTTCCCATTCTTCACCACTACTACAAGATCTGCATCTTTAATTGTGGAAAGACGGTGTGTGGAAACAAGATTAGACATGTTTACCTTCACACGGTCCATTGCATATTCAATTATGCGCCCGATTCAAAGCATCTAAGGCATTGGTAGCTTCATCTAAGAGAAGTATCCCGGAATCTTTTAGTATTTTCTTGTGATTATAATGCGTTGCTTTTAGCACCTGACTAATTGTATCCCTTTCTCTCCAATAGTTACGGTGTATCCCTATGAAAGGCTTGAGATGAACTTGTGGGCATTTGAAGCCTCGTGAAGCTAAAATTATTTTCTCATCGTGAATCGTGTCCTCCATTCCATAACTAATGCTTGTATCTCCCATCCCGTCCTTGTGGAAAAGGTCACTGTGGATAATATTTGTGTAATGAAAATAAGTGGGGACGATACCCTTTTTCTTTCAAACCTACCCTCACTGGACATTTCTTAGGGGACCATCAATCATTCAATTATGAAGTTCGTCATTTATGGGGAAATCCTTTAGAAAAAATGTTTTGGAAATGGTTTTAGCTTCCTTAACGTATATTTTTTACCGATATATTTAAACAGATGATGTATTTAGGCCTCTATCAGTTAGAGAGCTATGATGCTCAAAACTTGGTATTTGTACCTCACCCTGCAAATACATATTTGTACATTTAGTTGCAATATAAGTATAGATGTACATGTTGCCTTGTTTTCCAACTTTTATAATAGATTTTCATTCAAAATAAGAAACTTTCCTCGCTTAACAACAAGAAAAATTAACTGCTTTGCCATCCATCCATCATTTGTGACAAACCGACCATAAATTTCTCAAGCACATTTTAGCTCACGGAAGAAAAACTCTCCAAATGGGAAGGGAAAACCTCCAACACCCAAAGAAATCATTCAATTCATCCCCCTCAACCTACTCTACATTTTGAAGGTCTTTTTCCTACAAGCTGAACTTGATTGTTCCATCACTATTAACCCCCTTGCGGATACTATGCACTCCAGTAATGGCTCTTTCATAGTCATCTTTAAATAACAATAGATAGGTAGCCTAAATTTTAGGCTCAATAATATGTTGTTGGTCGACCTGTAAACATTATCCAACTCACTTTGAAACAACTTGTATAGATGCCTCAGTCATAACTTGTGAAATTATATGGTTTAACGAGGATTTGAGGAAAGAAGAAGCTTTCTAAGTATACCTTCTTGATATATGTACAAAACAAGAATGTTGGGATTGCCAATGTGCGAATGGACATAGAAAATTACCAATTTATTTAGGTTATTGGGTTTATATTGAGGCGTTGTATAGAACGGGTTCTTGAAAATGGAAGCCAATGATTTATTCAAGCCATCAACATGGGTTTCATGTAGCAGGGCATGTAATCCATGACAGGCCCCATTGTAATATCATTTGGAATTACAAGGATTAGAAATTTGCTATTATGCTACATGTTTGTGCATGTGAATCATTCAGAAAAACATTTTAAAATTACTCGGTTTCATGCATTGCAATGATTATGAGATATGCACACAAGATAGATCTCTTCAAAAGGCATGGGAATTTTTCAACCAAATAAAATCATCAGATAGGAAAAGAGAGGCCTCAACCATCCTCATCGTCCTTTTCTCTCATCGAAATGGGGACTTTAGAACAAGGCATTTCCTTCCTCTTGAATTAACCTTTGTTTTTGCTATCAAATGCATGACAATTCCATATTGGTGTTAGGAAGTTTAGGCACATATTAATGCAAATAGAAAAACTTTGAAAAAAACAAAAATTAAAAAGTTTAGTTTCAGCCATTATTAGGAATTCAACTTTACATGACCAGTACAGATAATTGGGAAAACGTATAATGGAGACAAGGCGAGATTAAAAACAATCAATCAAAACTAGCAGAGCTTGGTTGGGTTGAAAGAAAGCGCCATAAAATCCAATGTAAAATGCGGAGAATAGAGGGAAACTATGTCCTGATTTAAGATTTGCCAATTATTGATCTAAATTAGTTGTTACGGTATATTTTCTTGACATTTCAATGGTCTATGGACCTTGTCAGACCCCTATATTTTCTTAATTTTATTGATCTGAATTAGAATTACTTAAATGATATATATTGCATTGTGCTTCTTAATGTTTCGTAATAATCCCCATATAATATATTTGAATGTTAAAACCCTCCATTCAATACCATTGAACCTAAATGCAGAGGATGTTTAGGCATTAAATGATGAGGCCTATTGCATAATAAAACACCGTGCACAGAACCTGCAATTTTCGAGGAAGAAAAAGTTGAAGCCGTTGCGAATAGCTTCTTTCGTGCACTAGATTTTCATTCTTGTCTATCAATAATTTGATATAGATAGACACTGCCCATGGCAAAAAAGACACAACCGTCCAAATTGGATAGAAAAATAATTAGGAAGCATTAGCTATTATGTCCCATTTTACTTTCATGTGAGTCCCATCTTAGGCCTGAGTATATATCATAAATGGGCTACAACTAATTGGAATATTTGAAGCAGGAATAAAGTTGTTGATAATGAAGAAGTTGAAGGTGATGACAAACTAAGAAGAATATGTAGTTAGAACATCAAACATGATGTATTTTTTATGTGATTAAAAGATGATTTCATTCTAAATATTGTTTCAATAAGTAGAGAGTATAATGGTTAAGAAATGGATCAACGAAAATCCAAAACAGGATTATTGGAATAAAGTAAAAAAATATAATAGGAGATAAACTATTATAAGACATGGTGTTAAGATTGTATGCCCTCCTAATAATAATAACATGCAAACATAACTGATTTTTGACTCAAAAACTCCGTGCGAGATAAGAGGAGAAGAGCCTATATTGAGGCATGTGTAACATACCAACTAGAGGAAACTATGCCAAAAGCCTTGGAGGATAACAATCTGTACAAGATATACATGCCGTTAAATCATAAACCCCAAATACTTGGGGAACTAATGAAATAAATTCTAAAGAAACTAATGAACCAAAAGCATAAGAAACTACTAAACCAAATGCAAGAAAATTGTAGACGTGCTCACAGATCTTGTGCCATACAGTTTGCAAAAAAAGGAGAAATGCTAGCTGGAAGACTATTAAGAAGGAGCTTTATGGGGCTGCTATAGAATGAGATTGTGGAATCCAAGTTAACTTTTTATTTACTTATTAGACAGAAGAGGCACCTTCTGGGTCATTATTTAGTGGTCAAATTGTGATGGCTTTTCCAACTTACAGAGTCTTGGGACTGTACGACTCACATAGAACATGGGAAAAATACCCTTGGAAACTCTGATATGATTTTTCCCTTATGTATTTCAATTCAGAAAGCCATGGATAGATTTATTATTAGTAATTTTTCCCCACCTAAGAGGATTTTAGAGTTGTCTCCGTAAAAAACTCCCGTGTACTTAAGAAAAGAAGCAGGTGCTTGCATTGAAAATGTTTGGTAAATATTCAGAAGATTGCTAAAGGGAAATTTTTTTATGAAATAATGTCTTCCTTGAAGAATTTTGGTAACTATGGTGTATTATTTTCCACATCATTAGGTGAGATCATAGGTCCACGTGTCATTTAGGGGTCATTATGAGATTCTCTTATGTGTCAGTGCGTCATATGCGTCATTGGGAGTTACACTTCTATTCTGGGAATGTAACTCCCCCTCTCTACTTGAGTTGTCATGATTACAGCACTGGGGGTTACTCAAAGCACCTCATATGTACACCCCAATTTATCTATGAGATAGAGGAGAGTTTTATGGCTTAACCAAGCGAGTTCTCGCTTGTGTTTCAAATCTTTGCATGCACATTCGGTTGATGCTCGCTCCTCCCGAGATCTCTTCACGCTATCGTTTTCACATCTATTGATGTGCACATCGTCCCTCATGATCCTCGCTTGCATGGGTTTTAAACTCACTTTAACCAGTATCGAGCGGATCTTGTGGATCCATGCACTCCTTGGATTTTATGTGCGTATTTTCCGGCTTGTGGCGTGATATCCAGATCTCATTGTGTGTGTCATAATGGATATTCCATTTGTGCACTTCTTACATTGATTCAGGATTTCATACCTCTTGTTCAATTGTTCATGTGATCGTGGGTGTTTTTGGGGTGTTTGTGGTTTTCCAGCTTTTGCATGCATTGGCCTTGGTTGTTGAGCTCTTCTTGGTCTAATGGGTCGTTTTGAACTTGTGGCTCATGCATTAGGCCTACATTGCATTACATCCTAGGTTCTGGCTCGGGTTTCACTTTGTATGGTCACTTTTTCCTTTGGGATTCATCTCAGACTGCATTGCAACCTCTTGACTTTGGCTTGCATTGCTTTGTCGGTGGACAACTCATGCATTACTATAAGCAGCTCATATTTCAACCAACTTGACTCAAGTTTTGCACTCACATGATAGTTTATTGCATTAGTCTTCTAGGCTCCTGTGGGTCTTCCACTCCGTGCCTTGGTTCTACACCTTGGTTGTTGCCCTCAACTCATGCACAGTTCATTCTGGTACCTCATGCTTGATCTTCATTCAATGTATTGCTGGTGTCCCCTCGTCTATGTGGTGTTTTCTGAAAACTCAACCTTGATCCTTGCATTGACTCGTGAGGATCGTGATTTAGCTGGCTCATGGTCTACCATTGTCTTTGCTCGATGACCCCATCTACAAAAATGACCTGCATTTGGGTAATCGGAGTTCTAAGCTCATCTCCTCCACTGCGCATGCATCTTGGGCGTGGCTCATGGTTCTTTTCTTTGGGACCGTGTAACACCATTACCGGCATCCACCGCTCTGGGTCAACCCTAACTCAATGCCTCCACCAGCTCTGTCTGACACACGTTCATCTCGACTCAGCTTGGACTCCTGCCAGCCGTTTGGTTTGCACCCTACATGGCTGGTTTCAGTCGTTTTAACCTCTCCATGCACAACTCAATGGTTCTTGTTCTTGTTGGATGGTTTCAAGTCATTTTAACCTCTCCACGCACAACTTAGTGGTTACTTTTCTTGTTGGCAGATCTCCATGTAGATGTACACATGAATTGAACCATTCAATCTGGTTACTCTTTTGCTAGTGCAGATCTCCATTCGCTACAACTTCAATGCTTTTGTTGGTATATGCCACAAGGACTCGCAATTCCACCATGGCTTGACAACGTGGGCCCCCACTCCCTTTTAGTATTGTTTAGAGGTTAAAACAACCCCTTTTTAATGTTTTGAGGTGAAAAACATTTATTCCATGGCATTGTAATAATTTAGGCTATTTTGCTTGTATTATGCCCTTCCTACGCGTGTCGAAGACGGAGGGCGAGGTCCGGGGTTGGCAGGAGGCTAATCCCCCTCGCAAGTAAAAAAATCCCTAGCTAAAATTTGATGCCGATTCTAACGAGCAGTCATACGACACCCTTTGCACCCATTTCAGGCATTTTTTTAATGTGTTTGCAGCATTTATTGATATTTTCCATCAGTTGCGGGAATCGTTTTAATGCTATAACTTTTGACTCGTTGCTCATTTTTTAGCGCTTCTTTAGTCAAAGTTGCATGATTTTTCACACTTTACGTGATGGCATTGTCATTTTTGTAAACAAACTACTTTATAAAGTTCCACATTCTGGGGGTTGACTAGTACTCTTGGGTTTTCACATGCACGCATTATCGGCCGAGTCCGACGTCTTGCTTTTGTGCACCTTGCACTTTTGATTCCGCATCATGGAGAGTGATCTTTCCAGACTTGAGCATCATAGGATCACCTTACAGCCTCCGCCACTTCTCACCGGGAGAGGGAACTATTCAGCTTGGCGTGCTTCCATGGAACATTACTTCACCCACAAGGGTCTTTCACCCTTCTTACTTGGGCCAGTTCCTGCACCCACTGATCATCGTCATCTGGAGGACTTCCTTGACACTTGTGACCATGTTTTTGGTCACATGATGATGCATGTCTCCAAATCTCTCTGGTTTCACGTGGCAGACTCAGATCCTCCCCATCGTGTCTGGAGCATTCTTCAGTCCCTCTATGGAGACCCTTCACATACTTCCACCATTGTTGTTGCTACTGATCCAGTTATCTCCTCTTGTTCTTTGTGTGATAAAAATTCCACTAACAAAGACTCGCTTGGTTCTACTTCTGATGACGAGGATTGTGCATCCAGTTATGATGTCGAGAGTACTACAGAGGACCTCTCTCCTCTTTCTCTCACTATTCCAGAGAGTGTTGACACTTCCCACATCTCATCAAATATTGAGCAATATCCTATTCAGTCTTATACATTCATCACACCCTGCCTCCTTTCTACTTCCAGGCAAAGGTGAGGCCCCTTCCACTCTTCTACCTTCATTGGATGACTTATACCTATCTCGACATCACTCTTCTGCATTTGTTGAGCCCCCACATTGGGGCGAGTATCTACCCCGACCTTTGTCATATTTTCATGGAGTTCACTTGCGATGCTCTACACGGTGTTCATCATCCATCTATAGGTATTTTAGAGGAGTTCATCATCTCCATTGTTGGGAGTGCCCCTTCCAGGACTCTTACAACTTCCACTTTTCTCGGAGACCTTCATTGATCCACCCTTGTCTTGTGGATCCATTTTATATTGTGGGGATGTTTGTTTCCTTCACATCATGTGGACATCCTTTTTATAGGTGTTCACTCTTCACACTCGACATTTTTACAAATGTGGCATTATTTTCGGTTCCTTGGCACTCATTTGCTAGACCTATGTCACACTTTCGTGGACTAGACTCAAAGTTATTCATGCTACTGCCTTTGGTTTCCTTCATGGAGTGGGCATACTTTCAACATGTCATTTCTGTCCTTCCTAAGGGTAGGCACACAGTTTCATGCGAGTGGCTCTTCTTCAGTCCAGAGGTAGAGGATCTCATCATGACATTCTTTTGGGAGACCTCCTAGAGCTGCAGAGTTCAGATCCATCTATGGCATCTTCTACATTCCTCTCGTCTCCCTCTTCTTCTCTCTTCTTCTTCTTTCCGAGAGATTTCCTCTTTGTACATGGGTACCTTTTTAGGCTCGTCTATAGCTGGGACCCATCTTTGGCATCTTTCTTAGATTAGAGAGTGTTTTGTTCTCTTGTGGTGGATGTTTTTCCCACTGGGTTTTCCTTCACTACTTGGGACCTTTTTCTTGTGCATGGGTACCTCATCAAGCTTTGTGTCGGGACCCATTTCTCATTTCTGACTTACCGCCTCATCCTAAGTTACGATGAAGGGGGGGTGTTGGTGTGTATTATTTTCCACATCATTAGGTGAGTCATCTCACTTAGGTGAGATCGTAGGTCCACGTGTCATTTAGGGGTCATCATGAGATTCTCTTACGCGTCAGTGTGTCATATGCATCATTGGGAGTTACACTTATATTATGGGAATGTAACTCCCTCTCTACTCGAGTTGTCATGATTGCAGCACTGGGGGTTACTCAACACCTCCTATATGTACACCCCATTTGATCTATGAGATAGAGGATAGTTTTATGGCTTAACCAGGTTTTTCCATGTTTCAAATATTTTCATGCACATTCGGTTGATGCTCGCTACTCCTGAGATCTCTTCACGCTGTCATTCACATGTCTTTTGATGTGCACGTCGTCCCTTGTGATCCTCGCTTGCAGGATTTAAACCTCTTTCAGTAATTGTATTTCTCTTTGCCAAAGGGTAGAATATTTATCAGGACTTAGGTGATGCTCTCAAACGCATTTAAAGCATCAAGCTCTACCCTTCCACCCGATTCATCAATCAGTCTCTCCATAAGCTCTCTTACCTTGCCAAGAATTACACTCTTACTTGAAACAACAATTGGTCCTCCTTTGTCCTATTTAACCTTCTCATCTAAACATTTTCCATAAGTAAACATTTTTGTCATCTTTTCCTATGGTAGGATGTTGTTTTGTATAACAAATACACCCCTCCAATTTCTCATGACTCTCTGTCCACCCAATCATCTGCACCGTTTGCCAATTCTCTGCTGACTCCCCTGAGCAATTCAAGTTTTCCATACGACTGTTGACATGCCCAACTTATTAACCTCAACAGAAGACCATGCGACACTTTTTACACCCAAAATACTAATCTCAACTCAGACCCATTCCTTGAATTGTATCCATTTGTGCAAGCAATGTAAACAAAATTTACAAGGTTCAAAATATCGTAAATAAATCACACATGAAATTTTGAGTTATGGCTTTTGCTTTCCAAGATTCACTGGTTCTCATTAATATAATTAAAAAGAAATCTTAAATAACACACAAAACAACCTACCTTATCGCATATTCCAAAATATTGTTGCCATTTATTTATTGTTGTGTTACACTTTTTCATCTTTATCTAGCAGGATTAGAATTACCATTTATCCTTATTGCATGTGCCAATAGTTAAACTATTAGACCCAGATTCCATGCAATAGGTCTCACTTGTTTATAAAAAAACAATAGCCTTTAAATCAACCACACAACAAATAAAAAACAATAATTAACAACGAAAGGAAAAGGTTGTTAGTTCACATCCCTCCCTTTTCAAGATTCACTCCCAATGTTGTCATTGTGCACACACACTATTTTGCTTTGTATTGATTTTCGATGTAAAAATTGAGCATTATATCCTTTTGTATTTTTAATAAAAGAATTAAAACTGCAAGTACTATGCAAAAATATAGAGAAATGAAGAGAATTCACCAAGCAATTTGACACAAAGCGTGATAACGGAGTTGGCACTTGAGGCCTACATCTCCGGGTCCGGTTGAATGGGACCGATCTATTAAAATCTTGAAAATAATTCTTTACAAATAATTATACAAAATTTTTGACCTTCTCACAAGTCTTCCTCTATCAAAAATAATAGGGGTTGCTTTTTACTTCTCCTCAAAATTCCACTCCTAGCTCAAGTTATGAGCATTTCAATATTTTACACACCCGAATGCACTTCAAATACAATAAAGCTCCTTTTATAATGTTTCCAAGCGGCTGGCTCAATGGTTAGGTGCCTAAAATTTTGCATGGGAGGTTAGCGGTTCAAATCCCTCCACTTCCCTCTCCTTCTCCTTAGGTGGCTTTGTAGAGATTTATCCCACATTATGGGTGCGCAAAAGGAGGAAAGCCTTTAAAAGAAGGAGCGGTGCATGTTTTGATTGGCTTAAGAGCCACCTTAGCCGCTTAGGATGTGGGCGCCTAGTTGGATGGATAGGTGAAGTGCATGGTGTAGATTAGGTGTTAGTTAGGGTATTTAATAATAGATTTTGGAGGATATTTCAACGTGGAGGGATAAGGAGTTAGGATATTTGGAGAAATGTGTGGCAAGGAATTAATGCGTGGAATTTAAATAAACTTGACCACCCATGTGGAATTTAAATAAACAAATTTTCCTCGTCATCTATATTTTCCACATGTCACATTTTAATTTGTCCACGTGGCGGGTGCACGTGTCCAATCTGCATTTTGTGCCCAAAATTCACCAGTTGCCATGAAATTTCAGTGGGCCATAACTTTTGCATACTAGCTCCGTTTCCTACAAACGAGATATCGATGGAATCGTATAATTTTTCTCCATGCTTTAAAAATGACTGTAAATTATTCTGAGAAGTTCTTAGATCGGTGTTTCTCCGTGAGGATCCTTTGGATCATTCCTCCCCACTAAGAAACTTTTGGACCCCAAAAGTCAACTTAATTGGTGAATAGGTGAGGGTATTTCTCCCTCACCTTTCCGGTTTCCATCCATTTAGCCTTGTTCGGATGATTGCCTTTGAACCCAACATGAAGATACTCAATATCACCCCTTCGCGAAGTTCTGACCTTCCTATCCAAAATGATGTCTTCCTGCAACTCATCAAGATACTCAGGAGCAAAATCATCAATGGAAGGCATTATGTTAGCATCATCATGATCAACAATCATAGGTGGTTCATACAATCTTAAATTCTCAACATTTACAACTGAGTAGATTTGCATATATGGAGGTAAATCCAACCGGAAAGCATTGTTACCAATTTTTTCCAATATTTGGAACGGACCATACCGTATAGGTTTCAATTTTTTACCTTCACCTATCAGTCTTTCCCTGCTGATGTGAAGCCAAACTGAATCACCAACTTTGAACTTGTGATCAGTTCTATGTTTATCATGCCTAGCTTTGTACTTAGCTTGACTTTTCTCCAATTGTTCACGGACATACTGATGAACCTGTTGTATTCTCTGCACAAATCTTTTAGCCTTGTCAGAATCACTTGAACCATTAACAACAGTTTCATGTCCATAATATACATCTAATGGAGAATTAGGCAGATATCCATAACAAGTCTCAAATGGAGACTTCAAAGTAGAAGAATGTAAGGCATGATTATAAGCATGTTGCACATAATATAGATGTTCATCCCATAACTTAGGATGTTTTCCACAATAGCCCCTAAGCAAATGTACTACTGTGTGGTTTACAACCTCTGTTTGACCATCAGTCTGTGGATGAAAAGCAGTGCTCTTTTTCAGTTTTGTGTCCATTAACCCCCACAATGTTGACCAAAATTCCCCAAGAAATCTAGAATCCCGATCAGATATAATTGAAGTAGGTAAACCAAAATGAACCCAAACAAACTGAAAAAACAAATGTGCAGTTCCCTCACCAGTTATTTGTTTAGTACATGGAACCAACACACACATTTTGCTAAATCTGTCCACTACCACATATAAGTAATCATGTTTCTTCCATGTCATGGGCAAGCCTCCTACAAAGTCCATGGAAACACTTTCCCAAGGCCTTGTTGGAACAGGAAGAGGAGTGTAAAGTCCTAATTTCTGTTACTTGGCTTGCTTGTGGCACAAAGAACACATCCCTTAATATACATATTTACATGTTCATGCATTCTAGGCCAATAACAATATTTCTGTAAATGTGCAATTGTCTTACTAACACCAAAATGCCTTGAAATAAGAGAAGTATGTGCTTCCCTAATCATATGCACACGTTCATTTTCTGGAATACAAAGTTTACCAAAATGATATAACAATCCTTCATGCAAATGATAATCTTTTTCTCCTACTTGTTTCCCACTTACTAGATCCTCATACACTTCTCTAAAATCAACATCATTTACATATTGTTCCTTGTAACTAACATGAGCCAAAGAACTATGCTACAAAAGAATAGATGCTACTACCACTGGTGGTCTAGATAACATGTTCAACCTTGTTTTGAATACCTTTTTATACCCGATTACAAGATGAAATTGTTGCAAAATCCCATCCACCGAAATGTCTAGACTGCTTGTAATTTGGTTTGTGTTTGTAAGTATTGAAGCGGTTGATGGTCAGTATGTATAATTGTTTCTTTTCCCATTAAATAATGCTTCCACTTTTTAACACTTTGAACCAAAGCATACAACTCTTTATCATAAGTTGGATAGTTTCTTACCGCACTTGTAAAGGTTTTTGAATGGTAACACACGGGTCGTTTGTTCTGCATCAAAATTGCCCCCATTGCGTAGTCACTAGCATCTATCTCAATCTCAAATGAATGTTGTAAATCTGGAAGTGCCAAGATCGGAGCGGTACTTATCTTCTCTTTCAGTGTATCAAAGGCTTTTTGTTGTTTTCTCCCCACTGAAAGACTGTTTAATACTTGTCAAAGCATGCAAAGGAGATGCAATATATGAGAAGTTAGCAATAAATTTTCTCCAATACTGAACTGCACCTAGAAAACTCCTAACTTCCGTCACATTAGTGGGTCTAGGCCATTTCACAATAACCTCTATTTTTGCAGGATCAATTCTCAATTCTCCATTTCCTACAATATAACCCAAGTAAATTAAAGATGTTTTTCCAAATTCACATTTTGACATCTTCAAATACAATTTCTCTTTCCTTAGTGCATCTAAGACTTTCTGGATGTGTTTAACATGTTCATCCCATGACTTACTGAAAATAAGAATATCATCTAAGTAGACAATAATGAAATTATCAATGAATGGTCTAAAGATTTCATTCATAACTCTCATGAATGTTGTTGGTGCATTGCACAAACCAAAAGGCATCACTAACCATTCAAACAATCCCTATTTCGTTTTAAAAGTAGTTTTCCAAACATCACCTTCTGCAATTCTTACTTGGTGATAACCACTTCTTAAGTCTAACTTAGTGAAATAAATTGCATTCTTTAATTGATCCAGTAAATCATCTATTCTAGGAAGAGGGTAACGATTCTTTATAGTAATCTTGTTTAAAGCACGGAAATCAACACACATTCACCAAGTGCCATCCTTCTTAGGAACCAATATAATTGGTGAACCACATGGGGATGTACTTGGATGAATTATACCTTGAGCCAAAAGTTCCATTACCTGTCTCTTGATTTCCTCATTCTCTACTACTGACAACCTATACATTCCGATATTGGGAAGAGGTGCATCCTGAAGCAACTGTATCTCATGTTGAACCCTATTTTGGGAGGTAGACCTTGTGGATCCTGAAAAACATCATCAAAATGAGAAACAATTTTTACCAATTCATCCTTATGTTTCAGATCGCAAGTCTCAAAAGCCATCTCATGTTCTTTTTCTTTGGCTTTGACCACCATGAGCACAAAACTTTTGCTTGAGTTTACAAGCCTTTTCATTTGACCTTCAGTTACAAGGATAGATTATTCTTTTCATGGTGAGCTCTAACAATAAACTCAATTCCATCCTTTACAAGCAAATATTTATTTTCTTCCCTATAGAAGATTGCTTTACGATCATACAAATAAGGACTTCCCAAAACCACCCCACAAATATCCAAAGGAACTACATCCAATTCAACCTCATCTATAAACTTGTCTGTAATGGCAAATCTGAAAGTACAAGTTTTAGTTACTTGTAGTTTTACATCATCACAAACCCAACCCAAAGGATAAGGCTTAGGATGTGGTTTAGTTTTGAGTCCTAGTTTCTTAACAACCTCCTCAGAAATTAGATTAGCTTGGGATCCACTATCAAAAAGAGTATCAATTTTCGTATGCTTTGAAATTACTCTAATGTGGAAAAGCTCATTCCTTTTCTTATCATCATGTATAGTTTGTTTACTAGAAGAAGATGCAACATTTGTAGTACTATTGTTGGAAATTGAAAGTTTTGATTTACCTTGAAAACTCATAGTTGTGATCTTGGTTTCATCACCTGAATCTGACCCAAGATCATGAATTGCAGTGTTTGTTTTCTTTTCCTTTCCTTTCTTAACCATCCATTTAGGTTTCAATTCAGGATGTAATTTCCAACATTTAGACTCATCATGGTTCTTTTTACAATGATTACAAAATGGTTTTTCATCTTCCTTCTTAACAGTAGAGTTTGTCTTATGCTTACCCTTTCCTTTTCCTTGTTCTTTCGAACCTTTTCCTTCAGATTGCTTGTTCTTTTGTTTAAAAGAAGAGAAAGAGGACTCCTTTTTCATTTTCCCTCGTGCTTCCAAATGGGTTGCTTGCACACACACTGCATCAAGATTAGTAGGACCTAAAACAAGAATCATATGCCTTAGATAACTGTGCAATCCACCAATATATTTTAGCAGTGTTTCTTCTGTGTTTAGGGAAATTCCCAGAATTAGAGCCCTTTTCCTAAATTCTTGTGTGTATTCTTGAACACTTTGTCCCTTAGTTTGTCTTAATGTTTTCCAATCCATCATAGCTTGTTTCTTATAACCAAGAGGATAAAATTGTTGCCTAAGATTTGAAACAAATTCAGACCAAGAAGTGATTTCTATACCTTTGGTTTCTTCCACTTCCTGAAGCTTACTCTCCCACCAAATGAGTGTTGTGCCACCCATCCAAAGAGTTTCCAGATGAATCTTTGCTTCATCATCAACAATTCTCTGAACCCTGCAATATACTTCTATCTACTTGACCCAGTTATCCAACTTCTCTGCATTTAGCTCTCCAGTATACATAGGCAATTCAAACTTGATATCTAACTTTAATGAAGGAAAATCAGATTTTAAAGGGTCTCTTTTAGGAATATCAGAACTAGAGCTTTCTTCTTTCTTACCTTCTCTAGTTCCCTTTTCCCTTTGTCTATCTTGGTACATTTCTTCCACCATTTCCTTCATCTATAGGAATGATTGACGAAATTTTTTCTTCCTCTCGATCCGCCATTGTAGGACTTCGAGATCGTCTGGTACCAATTTTGGGATCTCCTTCAACTAACTCTCCTTCACCCTTCTTAGATCGAGACCTTGTTAACATCCAACACACAACTTGCAATCCAAAAATAGTTAATCTGAACCAAAAATCAATCAAAACCAGCTCTGATACCAATGATCTGAATATCAAATTTAACTAGCAATTGTGCACACACACAATTTTGCTTTGTATTGATTTTCGATGTAAAAATTGAGCATTATATCCTTTTGTATTTTTAATAAAAGAATTAAAACTGCAAGTACTGTGCAAAAATATAGAAATGAAGAGAATTCACCAGCAATTTGACACAAAGCGTGATAACGGAGTTCGGCGCTTGAGGCCTACGTCTCCAGTCCAGTTGAATGGGACCGATCTATTAAAATCTTGAAAATAATTCTTTACAAATAATTCTACAAAATTATGACCTTCTCAGTCTTCCTCTATCAAAAATAATAGGGTTTACTTTTACTTCTTCTCAAAATTCCACTCCTAGCTCAAGTTATGAGCATTTCAATATTTTACACAGTCCCGAATGCCACTTCAAATACAATAAAGCTCCTTTTATAATGTTTCCAAATGGCTGGCTCAATGGTTAGGTGCCTAGAATTTTGCATGGGAGGTTAGTGGTTCAAATCCCCTCCACTTCCCTCTCCTTCTCCTTAGGCGGCTTTGTAGAGATTTATCCCACATTGTGGGTGCGAAAAAGGAGGAAAGCCTTTAAAAGAAGGGGCCGTGCATGTTTAGATTGGCTTAAGAGCCACCTTAGCCGCTTGGAATGTGGGGCGCTTAGTTGGATGGATAGGTGAAGTGCATAGGGTAGTGTAGGTAGTAGTTAGGATATTTTATAATAGATTTTGGAGGATATTCCAACGTGGAGGGATAAGGAGTTAGGATATTTGGAGAAATGTGTGGCAGAAATGTGTGGCAAGAATTAATGCGTGGAATTTAAATAAACTTGACCACCCATGTGGAATTTAAATAAACAAATTTTGCCTCGTCATCTATATTTTCCACGTGTCACATTTTAATTTGTCCACGTGGTGGGTGCACGTGTCCAATCTGCGTTTTGTGCCCAAAATTCGCCAGTTGCCCTAAAATTTCAGTGGGCCATAACTTTTGCATACTAGCTCCGTTTCCTGCAAACGAGATATCGACGGAATCGTATAATTTTTCTCCATGCTTTAAAAATAGATCGGAGTTTCTTCGTGAGGATCCTCTGGATCACTTACATACAAAATTTGATGATCCATTCAATCCCTTATTAAGTTAGAAAACTAGCATACTCAAGTTGTACACGGTATGATATATGTTGAATTCCCTTTCTTTGGAACACCCAAAATGTACACCCGCTTCTTCCAAAGAATAGGAAAACAACAAACACTATTCTAGATTCACCCGACCTAACTTACAACACGTTAGAAAAACAAACCTCCTAAATATCCAGTAACAGCACACAACCGCAATCCCCGACCTACAAGACTACCCCCATCTCCACCATTAGAGTACAACCAAACTTAAATACCTAGTCAGGCCGCATTCCCATATTCCTTATTAAAAAAATTAACCCACTAAACATGCTAAAAAAACCTCAACCACCTCTTGTATAAAAAAACATTGTACATATAAAATAAGTAACCCTCCTCATCAATAAAAAACACATGCCCCACTGCATACAAATTGTCCCTATTTAAGCCTATAACTCTAAATAGTCATTCACCTACTCATGCTCATAACTTAATAAATAAAAATTATGCTCTTAAAGCAACAAAAATGTACCTGCAAAACCTAGAAAGAACATATGGACATGAATAAGTCTCTAAAATAGGAAATTGTAAAAAATGTAGTTGTATTTCATTGGTTATTTTGTGTAGACACCTAAATTTGGTCATTTGACATTTGATAATACATTCCACCCACAACCACCATCATCTTGCCCACTGCATTTTATGTAACTTTACAAAATTACAAGCATTAAATTGATACCTTGTATTACAGTCCAATTCTTACCGACACATTAACGACATAACCTTGCTCCTCTAGGAGCGACCACTAGTTATATTAACTCGTGGCACAAATAGACTAGGCATTGGTAAAGAAACCATACAATATAACCTGCCATCCAGTGATAAAAGTTCGCAATATATTCCTAAACGTTAAAAATAATTTTTTGGGTACGGCACGCTGTCCAAGATCCCACCAATAAAATTTAAAAATATAGCAACTTTCTTCGATGGTTCCAAAACACAGTGACAAGCCCGTGATGGTTATAGAAATTATTAATCTCGTGATGATTACGGAAATTATAAAGAACGTGTAATTACAAAAAGCAGATATTATAATGTTTATTACATAAATTATTGACGATAATGTGAAATAAACAAAACAATGGATAGTTGTTTGTATCCGCATCGCACATCCAGAAGTTAGAATCAAAATTTGAGAAATGACAACCGAAAAAAGACGAGAATCTGAATCAAACAACATATAATGACACAGATCTTGAATACTATTGATCAACTTGATACATTCTTCTTCATCAGGATACACCCATGAACAGATCTCATCTCAAATAACAAGGCTTGGGATTCCCATTGTGAGTCGAAGACGATAGCAGGATTCTCCTTCATTGTTTTTAACAGCATTTTGTAACAATCTCTGGCTCTTCTCACCATCATAACAAGAGGAGATATTCTAACTCGAGGCAAACGAAATGCAAATCTCCTCCTTTTAATGGACAATCTGAATTTTAAACAGTTTTTTCTCCGTTGCACATTTGTTTCTTCTTTGGCAATTTTTCGGTACGCAAATCGTTTGAAAGTCAGAGATGTACCAAAAAGGCTCAACCGTTTCCTTCCCGGATTCATGAAGCCGTAAGAATGAGAGAACATACTCCAGTGTTCTCTGCAATGCAGCTTTGAAAAACCATGGCATGCCTTGTCTAGTTGATCTCCATTCTGCAATAAACTCATATGGTCCTCCATTAGATATATCAGAAAGTTAAGTTCTGTACATATCAATTCATGAACTACTCGTATTTATATTATGCTTTCCAATGACTTATTGAGAATCTTTTATCGAAAGATGGGGTTGACTAATGAACTAAGACTTGGAAGGCTGACTCCGATGGAGCCCACACGCCTCAAAGCATGCCAATTGTAAACACCGATTTGAGATTTCACATGTTTATTGGGGATCTCCTGTTGAAATGGCGAACACGTTTATCAGATGCCGCTCATATTTAACACCGACTTAATATAAACTCGCGATGAAGAACATTGCATTTCCTCGCTATTTAGCCGGTGGAGCAATCTGTAGCTCAGGGCCCCTGTTGGGATGAAGTAGCAACTGTACTCAAGGATTCCTCTTATATGAGGAAGACATTCACGTGTTAAGCTAATTTGGGTCGAAGGGTCTTTTGGTAACGCAAGACTTCCCTATCATGAATCTCGACATAGTTGGCCAGGTGAGGGTCATGTAAAGCGTAATTGTCATCATAATCTAATGTGGAAGCATCCACCGCAAAAGATTCGGCTATGGTCTCGAGTCAAACCACATGCTCTAGTGGAGGCTACGGTGTGTGTGAGATGACTACATGAACTGAAGGCTCCTTCTTAAGAGGCCACGAGGAATGAGGTAGCTGGGATACGACAAGCTCGGAAGATCGGAAGTATTGACTCAAAGCGTGAGCTCATCAAGCTCATCGTCATCCGATTCCAAGAGATTGAAGGCATGTGCGTAACCACTTCCGATGATGACCATCATTGCCTTAAAGAGTATCTATAGGATAGTAAAAATATTCATATTCTTGAAAGGGGATATGAGATAATTTGTTTAGTGTTTAGAGCTTTTTTGTTTCATTTTGTTCAAGTGTATCATAGTTCCAAGGATTAGTGTCCCCCTGAATCTTATAAATAGCTCCTTGGTGAGAAAACTTCACACACTGACATGCGGAGGAAGTGATGGCCTGCATGCGATGAGTCCAAGGTCCCTTAAGAGAATATTATAAGATAGAGGAAAATTGAAGACCATGAATTTGATGCGAACAGTCCTAGGGGGATGGTGATGGGTAACAAAATACACCCATATAGAGGCATCGTCGGCGATTGTATCCTTGAAAAGTAGTTCGTGAAGATTTTAGGTTATCGATAGAATAACCAAGATCCTTAATAAATTAATGAGGCCACACACGTGTCATCTCCCTCATCAATGAGAGCATGTTTGACCATAGTGTGACCAATATGAACTGAAATGAAGAGAGGCAAATCATTTGCATGAAGTAAGAGCTCATTCAAGATCATAGAAGCTATAGGAAAAAAAAATACAAAATTGAGCATCCATAGTAACATCGTATGAATGAAAAACTCCTCGCATTGTCAACAAATACTTTCATTTGAGCCATGAATCTGGGACTCTTCCCCAAAGAGGGAGGAAAAGGAATGTTCATATCAAATAATGTTTTCATGAGATGCCAATGATTGTGGGGCGACATATAGATGATTTTTAAGAAGGGGAATTAGCCAAAAGTTAGGATAATACTTCAAGACGATCCCACTCATCATGAATGGAATGTGCGAAGGATGAGAGTGTTAGGAATCCTCAGAAACATAGCTAGAAGAAGGGTTTATTAAGGATACCTCTAAACTTTTTTACTCATTTCTTACGCTATCAGCCCTACAAGTTTTATTTTCATATGGGTCGATGGTGTTTGTAGGGCCACGGAAAGCAGATCCAGTGACATCATCAACCTTGAAGAAAAATTTCCATAGGGGATGATGGTGTCTATGTCCAGGGAAACAAATCCAGAAACCATTGAACCTATAAGAGAATTTCCACACTTTGTCCAGATGGCATATGGAGAAAGAAACTTTTTCCTTGAGAAGCTTGGTTTTTAGGTATAGGGATATATAACCCTTTGATTTCGAGGTTGGAATGTTACATGATATTCTAGTTCTATATAAGATATGCCATATTTTACATCATTTATTACAACCATGTTTAGAGGAGGATAATCTATGTTAACTACATTAGCTGTAATATTCTCTTGCTTCTTAAAAATTTCAAGTTAATTTGCGGACCTAAGAAGAAGTTGATGGAAGCAATTCATAGTGAATGACAATTTTCATGAGAGTGACCCCAATTAACATGCCACCAACAAACTTACTTTCATCATTAAAATGAGGAATAGGTTGAGAAGGATCCAAGATCGTGGTAAACGGGTTACGTTAGTGACGTTTCAAATCTTCCTTACTCAATGGTTAATGCTAGTTTGGCTGAATTTATTTGTTATTAGGTTGTTGATCAATGTTAAAAACAATCCTATTTGAAGAAACAACAAGAGGAAGATTACCAGAGACTCTATCAGACCTGTCATGTTGTTCTCCTTAGAACGTTGGAGGATTCAAACTTCCTTTATAGTTTGACTCTTAGGAGGATCTTTCTCGAATTCCCTCATGAGACAATATTTCCTTTTGGCTTGTTTAAAGGCTTCTTTTAGGGAAGTGGGAGAAAAGGACCTCACCTTTTATTGAAGGCAAGTAAGAATAGTTGGAAGAGGCTATCATTAGCCATTTTATGTTCTACTCGCGTAGATAGTGTCTTCCAACATTTGATGAAATCTCGTGCTGATTCATTTTGAGATTGTTGGCAATTGATGAAAGCATTGATATTGTTTTCAGGTAGATCATGATATTAGAATTCATTCACTAGGGATGTCACTAGGGACTCTAGTTTAACAATGGAATTTGGAGGTAATGTATGGTACTAATCCAAAGCTTTTCCAAAGTGATATTTTTAATTAGGAATTTGGTGGCAACATATGAATTGGTTATGATCCAATCCTTCAAAGGTTAGAAAAGTCCTTCTTATGAATGGTGGGATCAATAGACCCATCCTAAGAGATAAAAGGAGAAATACCACTAATATATATGCTAACAATGTAAGGGGCTAGAGGATCTTGTTGGAATAATCTTAAGAATTTGTTTCAAATAGGGGTTTGGTTGATGGGCACCCCATTAGGCCCATTTGGCAAAGGAGGGGTCTTGGTGCCCCAAGATCTCGTTATAGGAAATTGACTAATTGAGCCATGTTGGCTTGTATTGGATAGAATTGAGTTGTAGCAACATATTGGTGTTGGCTCATCCTATTAATAAGTTGGAGAATGATATTGGTAGGGTTAGAGTTAGCGGAATTCTCAGATGAATCTATTTTGTCTCCTTTGCCTTTTTCTACTCTATTGTCAAGTTGTTCGGAGACAAAATTAGCTCATTGGCACCTTTGAAACCTACTTTTCACGGTCTATCTTGTCTTCCTAGTTTTTTGTTACATTGTCTTCTATTGCATGTTAACTCATTGTTACTAGCCTACTTTATTTACATGTGCCTTGGTTTCTACCATGCACATCCCTACCCCCTACAATTATCCACTTCAAATATGCATATTAGTATCAAGTCCTCTCCTTTGGACCGCATTCTCCTACAGTCATCGCGTGTACCCCAAATGAAGGGGGCATCTATTAGGTGAAAAAGTCACCCCTACAACAACTTAGATCTAAATTACAACACATCAAAGTACATAATCAACACATGGACACAATTACATATTGGCTTAGAGTCGACTTGGGCAAAAAATCAAAGTAGAAACTATAGAATTCATTTTCTCATACCAACATAGTTTACTGATTGTTTTGAGATCATTTCTTTTAGTAATATGCACTTGCTTCAAAGTGCACATAATTGCTTCTATCGATTACATTTCAATTACAATGAGAATAATCGAAACAAATCGGGGACATACCATCTGCAGTAGTGCTTATTCAAAAAGTGTCATGGAAGGAGAGAACACTATACCTCTCTCCCCAACACTCTTCTTTTGGCGTGAGATCAAAAAAACTTTCCTTTAGCATGAGATCTCCCAGAAAATTCACTTTTTGGCGTGAGATCACCCAAAAACTCACTCTTGGCAGTTGATTGTTGGCAAAAGGAGATTGTGTGAGTTGGTCAGTGATGGCTTACCCCTTGATAGATTTTTGTGACATGAATTATAGGTCAAATTCAGTCATAAACATGACCTAGTGGGTGATGCAAGAAATGTGATTATGATTTAAATGCATAGATTCTAGAGGATTAAAGCTTGTGACAACATAAGTCTTATGATTAAAGAGATAGTGATGAATCTTGGAAGTCACGATGTACAAGGCACAACATTACTTCTTAGCTTCGATGTAATGGGTTTCGTAGTGATGAAGAGTGTGGCTTATGTAATAGACAGTATGCTCTACCATGTTCATCTCAATGTGCTATTATAGCACCTAAGACATGGTCGGTGGTATATATGTATAGATAAAATGCCCCCCCCCTCATGTAGAGGTATGAGCAAGGGTTGCGATACGAGATATTGTTTGATGTCTTCGAAGGCCTTTTGAAAGTTGTCATCCCACTTGAAATGGACATTATTTCGGAGGGAGATGATGATTGAGGATGACAACGATCTTAAAATTGAGAGATAAAGAAGTGGACTCGATTAGAGTCTACCTTGAGAGGCTGTGAAGTTGTTTGATATTGCAAGGATGAGGCATCTTGATGATGGGTTTGATTTTAGCAGGTTTAATTCAATGCCTTTGATGGGTACGATAAACCCCAAAAGGTTTCGAGTGAGAACAACGAATATGCATTTGGTCAAGTTAAGGCAAAGGAAATATTGAATAACACCCGAGTGAAGATGGTCCCTTCGGTGTTTAGATTTACCTAAGAGATCATCAATGTAGTCCTATATGGATTTATGGGTGAGATCATGGAAGATATAAGTCTAGGAATGTGGATAAGTGTTCCCTACATTCTTTGGTCCGAAGAACATGAATCGGTAGCATAAGGTCCCTAAGGGGTAATGAAATATGTCTTATCTTGGTCCTCTTGTGCAATGAGGATCTTATTTTATTGGTCCTCTAGTGCAATGTCAATTTGATATCATAACGACAAAAGGATCAATACTAACTTCATTCCGCGAAGTAGGTAGGTATATTCTCCGGTGGTGGGAGGAAAGGTTGATAAGGTCATTGTAAATAATGGTTTTTCAAAACACGTGGCCTATGAATCCCACGATTAAATGTTGGATGTGGCATTCTATAGCTCAAGAACATCCTCACCCGATCTACTGACTCTTCCCAATCTTCTAAATAACAAGGCATAGACATCCAACAAATCCCAAATGATCTAGATCTCTCTTATCGTAAGGAGATAAGAACCCTCCAGCCTCCATATCTAAACAAAGACACAACACCCAAAAGACCATGTGATTGAAGGAAAATGAAATGTAGAAACATGTAAGGAAATTTTTTCCATGGCGGGTGAAATCGGCAGATGTAAAGAATGGATCATCTAATCGTCTTGCGAGTCTTTGGAGGAAAGACTCGCCATTAATTGGGGCGGGGCAGCTAAAGGATCGTTGTATAATATGTCTTCAATGTAAAGAAAACCTACTAATTTAATATTCTTAAAACTTTCTAAATTTATCATAATTTTTTAATGAGCCATCCTACCATAGTACCATCTATTCCGTCCTTGATTTATATGTATTGTAACGTTATTTTTCATTATGGTCTTTTAATAATATTCTTCTTCGAATTATAGATTGTTTCCTCAAACAAAATATATAAGATTGCCATTTTTATTTGTATTTAGTTATATATTTTTAAGTATTGTAAATTAGTTCACATGGTTATGAAAATAGCTCCCAACCAATAAATTCAATGAAAAGGGACATCTTTGAAAACTTAATAATTCTTATAAAATAACTTTAATGCAATTGACTAGACCATGGAAAAGAAACCAGACAATATAACCTGCCATCCAGTGATAAAAGTTCGCAATATATTCCCCAGTTTTCCTAAACGTTAAAAATATTATAATGTTTATTACAAAAGCAGATATTATAATGTTTATTACATAAATTATTGACGATAACGTGTAATAAACTTAACAATGGATAATTGTTTGAATCCGCATCGCACATCAAGAAGTTAGAATCAAAATTTGAGGAATGACAACCGAAAAAGACGAGAATCTGAATCAAACAACATATAATGACACAGATCTTGAATACTATTGATCAACTTGATACATTCTTCTTCATCAGCATACACCCATGAACAGATCTCATCTTAAATAACAAGGCTTGGGATTCCCCATTGTGAGTCGAAGACGATAGCAGGATTCTCCTTCATTGTTTTTAACAGCATTTTGTAACAATCTCTGGCTCTTCTCACCATCATAACAAGAGGAGATATTCTGACTCGAGGCAAACAGAAATGCAAATCTCCTCCTTTTAATGTACAATCTGAATTTTAAACAGATTTTTCTCCGTTGCACATTTGTTTTTTCTTTGGCAATTTTCCGGTACCCAAATCGTTTGCAAGTCAGAGATGTACCAAAAAGGCTCAACGGTTTCCTTCCCGGATTTATGAAGCCGTAAGAATGAGAGAACATACTCAAGTGTTGTCTGCAATGCAGCTTTGAAAAACCATGGCATGCCTTATCTAGTTGATCTCCATTCTGCAATAAACTCATATGGTCCTCCATTAGATATATCAGAAAGTTAAGTTCTGTGCATATCAATTTATGAACTACTCATATTTATATCATGCTTTCCAATGACTTATTGAGAATCTTTTATCGAAAGATGGGGTTGACTCCGATGGAGCCCACACGCCTTAAAGCATGCCAATTGTAGACACCGATTTGAGATTTCACATGTTTATTGCGGATCTCCTGTTGAAATGGCGAACACGTTTATCGGATGCCGCTCATATTTAACACCGACTTAATATAAACTCGCTATGAAGAACATTGCATTTCCGCGCCACCTCTATAATAATGGGCTTCCTCCTTCCATTTGGGACATTACAGGGAACTACACATGCAATGAACTACACCAAAAAAATTGAAACAAGTATATTTTAAATAAATTAAAGGGATACTAATAATATTGACATAGAGCTTATGTTGGGAATACCGTTTTAAACAAAACACCCAACAGAATATTGGAAGACCCTATCCCTCACGTACGTAAGCAGAGGAGATAGGTAAAATCAAACATGTGACCTCCAAGTTTACATCCACGTGCCATACCACTGCACTGCAGCGTTATTTAAAAAAAAACTGACCTTCGTTGTTTAAGTTGACTCCCCCACAAACATGCGTGAGAGTTAGGCAAAACACAAAATTTCGGTTATTGTATTAATTTGAGAACAACTTGCAAATATAATATCTAGCATTGAAACTCTAACTTTTCACTTTTCACTATATTCATTGCTTCATTCATTGCATCTTACAATGAGAGTATTCACTTTATAACCAAAGCACATCCTATAAATAATCTTGCTTCAAAGCCAAGCTAAAACCTAAATATAAGACTTTAAGGAATATTCACACTTTACCTCAGAGTTACAAAGCTAATTATAGCTTATAGCTACCATAGCCATAGATTATTTACTTTAAATATAGGTCATATCCAAACCAAATGTACTACTAGGTCCAAAATTTGATGACATGTTCAATATCCGAGATAAATAAGGTCATTAGATACATTCGGTTAATGTTTTCAACCAATTGAATCCTCTAATGTCTCATTAAATTCACATCATGCAAAAATTCCTTTATACAAAATATTAAGTAACATATGATTCTTGAATCTTTTCACTAATATCCTTATCGTCTTGTAATAATGCTCTTTACACAATTCTTGATTTATAATTCTTTATTCTCATCCTATGACCTTATATATTTTCCTGATACAATTATAACAAAGATCAAAATGTCAAGATCCATTCATCCTTGAAACCAGCTTTCCTTCATTAAAAAAATGAGAGTTAAAAGACTGTGTTAACAAACCTCTATATAACAATTCACATTTTCCAATGGACACTTCTGGTATGAAGATAAATCCACAAACATGCATTTGTATCGAACTATATAGCCTAATTCCTTTTACCATATATGATTCTTGTTTACCTTGTAAATGTAATAGTATTCTTGTCTTATAGAAGGTCAACACACCACAAACCATTCATTAGTATGTACTAATAAAAGTGTAATTATATCTCATAATGATCTTACTCTTCCTACAATCCCACTCCTTTTAGATGTGATATCACACTTTCAACTCAAGTTCCTATACTTGATATTACTATTATAATACTTTAACCATGAAGACTCAACTCCTTTCGCTAAGATAAGAATATGGAATGTTACTGTACAAAAACACATGCATAAACCTTATTTACATAGTTTCATTCCTTTAGTCATGAGTCTTTAAGTAGGTTAGCTATTAGAACTAACTTGGTCAAGATCCTCCCCCATGTGCATAGTGGCTTGCTTTAGAACAAAATTTGGCATAAGTTTCATTAGAATCAATTTTCCAAGTCACTAATAAACTTTTCAGTACCCTTTTCCAAGTATTTGAAGTTCACTACAAATTTTAATTTTCCAATTATCCATCGATTATTCTCAATTCACATTTGTGTGAGGATCAATTAGATCTTAAGCAAATAAAACTTACTCTTCTCAATACTATCACGTACAACTTCCACCCGTGGGTATGAGACGTTACGAATCTTTCTGTAACATGAAGAGGATCTCATGAATACTATTTGCTCCAATTTATAGCTTTGAGAGTTTGTAACAACATAGATGTAATAATTTTATTTTAAAACCCCAGTTAATAATTACAGTCAACCCGAGAAGGACAATTCCAAGGATAATTTGTTATATTTGGCGATGATGCTGGAATGTTTCTTTATTAATCTATTACAAATACGTTGACCATTGGTTGAATATTGAAATGCAATATGCCATGAGCTGGAAAAAGTTAGGAATAAAAGGAATTGGTATTTAGGGGATGGATTGCCGACATTTCTTATACACTATACATGTATAACATACACAATTGTTTTTCAAAGAGACAACATATACAAATACAAGAGAATAAGGTTGGCATGTAAGAGATTGTATAGGATGTGGGAGTGTGTGTTATGGAGTAGAGTGAGTATAAGTATTTTTGCAAATGTATGGAGAGTGGAAGAGAGTTCTCATGTGACAAGATAAGGAGCAAAAGATATTAGTTAGATGGATTGATTTTATGTATTGGAAACTATGATATGAACATTGCATTTTTTATTTGAAATAAATATAAATAAAGGAGTTAGAATAGGAAAAATTGTGTTCATGTTCAATATACTTATCTCCATGTATATGCGAGATATGTAGAACCACATCACAATTTTATTTTTGTGTTAAAGTGTTTATGTAAAATCTATCAGTATCTACATTTGTGCACATTAACTCTCTCCAAAGAGAATAAATTTAACAAAGAAACAAAAGCGTGTAAGTTATGCCAACAATTACTTTGAGAGAAAGATTGCCCTCATTTCTTAAGGCAAGTTGAATATGTAAAATCTAGTTGCCCAATACATATGCATATACTTTCTCAATACATGAGAATATTTCATTAAAAAAACACAACAATCTTTATATTTTCATACAGCTTTATACTATTTTAATCATCTTGCAGAAGGTATGCAGTGTTATAGGAAAATGCTTTTCTTACTATATATATACAGGCACACTATTTCTTCAAGATCACATCATCTCAAAGTGGTTTCGATCCCTTTTCATATTTCAAGTGTAACACCAAACATCCACCTAATGCTCATTATTATTTGTGAATATTACATAATGTGTCACTAACATTTTTGTTCCTATTTATATCAAAACCCATTTTAACAAACACATTATATTAATTTACAAATGAAATATATCCATTCCATTACATACAGTGATCACACACACACACAAACATATTTACTTTTCTACATTTTAGGTCTTTTCACACATAAGGTTTCAGTATTGATTCCAAGTGTACTCAACCAGGAAAAAAATAAAATTGACAGAGGACTAGCAATCACATGTGAAGTGTGTGATGTTAATGCGAAGGGCTAGTCTAAAAAGGGGTTTATTTAGAGGGAGAAAAATATGGAGAGGAAAATGGGTGTAGAAGAGGGAGTTAGAGGGAGGAGAAGCAATCGAGAGGATATTGTTATGTTTGTGGGCCTATTTTCATGTTGGGAGTGTGGTACACCTTCTATGTGTTACACTCGAGTAATTTTACCTGGCGGTCCCACTCGCTCGAAGCAAATTTTCATGGGTGGTTTATTAACCCATGGGTAATGGGTAATCGCAGGGCTCAGTTTTTGGGCCCATGGCTTTTTCTAACACCCATTGCTTGTGAAACCGCCTCTTCGGCTACCCATAGGTTTATGGAACGGAGCTTTGGTTTTTTGCCCATTGTTTACATTACTGATTTTTATTAAATTGCTTAAGCAATTGTCTATTTATATGGTCTCATGCATATGATACATATACAAGCAAATGGTATTATAGATGTGTTTTCAATTCAGTGTGTGAATTCACGTAGAGTTTGCTTTGAGCATAGCTCCAAACGGATCTCGGCATTATCATTTGACGAGAGAGTGGAGGCTTGTAACAAAATCTCGAAAGTAAGTGATTCTTGGTGGACGTGCTCCAAATTGGGTGAACCACGTTAAATCTGCCTCTCTGCGTGTTGTGTTATTTATTTCGCACTTTTATTTCGAGATCTCTAATTTTTCTCGCATATTAGTTTCTATTGCACATTCACCTCGTAAGGATTATTCCGCATATTTTATCTCTTATTTCCTAACAGATATTATTAGGTGCAACCATTTTTTGAAGCCATCTTTCTGTATTTATGAGGCACATATATAATATGTATTTTTTTCAATCGTTCTCAAAGAGAAAGGGTATATGGAGTGTAGTGGAATGCTTTGAAACATCAGGATGGAGATATATCTTAGAAAGCAAGGTATTCTCAATGAATATTTGAAATCAAAACTTGAGATAACTTTAGTTTAATCTTGAAGTCAACATATGTTAAAAATTACAATTTTGCATTGAGGGTTCATTATGTTGTCAATTTCATGCTTGTTTATGATTATTGTTTCTCTTTAGCTTTAAATGAATACTAATTCAAGGCCCCCTCATAAACATTACTACTCGAGGAGTGGAATAAGTGTGCAACGGACATGGTGAGAATAAAGTATTGAGTATCATGAGTCAACAAAGTAGAAAATAATATCGACCTTATGGATACTTCTGGCCATGTACGTTAATTTTAGAGCCATCTTTGAGGGGTCACTTACTTCTGATTTCATTCCACTCATTCATAAGTCAGTACAAGTCATAATAAACCAAATTTAAACATGATTGAGATGCAATGGGAGATATTTTGAAATAAAAAAATAGAAAATGGGGCTTTGATGATATTATTTTGTTTTATCATTTAAAGTGTTAAAAAAGAATGATTAAATACGATTTAATATGTTAGATAAGATGAAAACATGAATGGAAAGCTGGAAATTAAAAAATAAGTGGAATTAAATTCTTTCCATGTCCCACAGCTTGTTCCATTAACTCATATTGTTCCCACCAAAATAATATTTGCTATATTGCACTCATTATCAGTATCATCTCTGATCTCACTTTCATCTGTTTGACAGTGAATGCAATTTTCACTTCAAGTGGATGAAATATAAAAGAGAAAATTCTAATAGGTAATAAGGAAAAAAAAATTCATTTTGAGTTTTCTTATGTACGCCAATTTCATCCACATTTTCATTTAGGTTTTCACCCAGATAATAATATCAGTGATTAGGGTTTCCCCTTCATCAACATTCCTACCGATCTATGAGAACAGAGTGTTTCGGGCATGATAGAGAATAAGTATTCCCAGGTCACATGAGGAAATATTGAGTCAAGGAACTAAACTATAACAAAATATAGTAGCGCGCTACTAAGAATAACATCAGTATAATGCCATATGCCAGTTGCCATATGGAGGGATCTTTGACTGTTGATGCAATAAACTTCATGGCATTTATAGTGGCACTTTAACAACTAACTTACAAGCACTAAAAAAAATATAATATTTTAAAACACTGTGAGGAAAATGGGTTTTGCTATTATTTTGTTTTGTTTCTTTATCCAGTAAAATTACCAAGATGTTAAAACATTTAAATTATTACATAAGACAAAGACATGAATGAAAAGTTGAGATAAACATTCAAGAAAATGTACATCTATTTCATCATTCCATATTCACTTCCCACTCGAACTCAATGTTTCAGATATTGTGCTATAATTTATTATCTCAATTTAACTTACATTATTTACATATGAACGTTAATCACCCTTAAAAAGACAAAAAAAAAAATATATACGGAAAATACCTCATGTTACTAAATTCTTGTCAGCTGCACCACTTTCATTTTAAATCGATTAATTAAAAGTAAACAAGTAATGATTGATCCCCTCCATAAATTTTTTCATATAATTATTCTTAGGAATGATACAGAGATGAATGGATCTAAAATTAGTTCTCAAATGCTTGAATTTTAGTAGGAGTTGATACGATTAAATGTTAATAGATTTTATTTAGACATGAAATCAATGTAGAGTCTTTGCTGGTGTGATATATTACAGAACAACATGAGCCAATAATTACAACTGAATTTCAAGATGTTTTTAATATAAAACCTTAGTGAAAGTCTGGACACCCGACCAGACCATCCACTTCCATAATAGGAAGTTTGTTAAAAATTAATGGTATTATCTTAGAAATTTAAAAAATGCATGGAAATTAAATGTGTGGGAAGAATGCCACATGGAAAAAATAACATATGGAATTCATGGCCATCTGAGAAGAAGCCTAATAATAGAATCCTATTAAATGAATTTCATTCAATTTTTATGAAGCATGTTTCAGTGATGCGTTCCTCTTGCTGATTGGTCAATTCACATTAGATATTATCTACAATAGAAAGGGGTTGACAAAGCTAAATCAGCTGGATTGGGAGTCCGTCTAAACAAACCATTTATGAGATCCCTATTTTTTATTTCTGTGGCCGAGTATGTTATTTTTAAGAACCTTGATATCATCATTCATTAAAATAGATTCGATTCCTTTATGCCAAGGTTTTACGTGTGCATCATTATTCTCTTTAGAATTCTGACAACAACATCTAAAAATCATGTATCAACTGATGAATTAAGTGCTTGAGTTTCTTTTTAAATAATAAGATAGTGATTAAAGGATTTTTCCAATGAAATTACTTGTATAATTCAGGTCACTGTAGGCGAAATATAACACCCATTGCCACGATACTTCCAGAATGGCAGTCTCAAGTCTCTGATTAGACCAAACACACTTGCCATCCAGAGCCTCAAACCATGCAATAGCCTCAAGTACTCCAAGCGACATTAAACTCACCACCACTAACCTCTATATACCACTGGCTTTCCTGTATGTAGCAAACACACAGAAGGCCAGCACTAGTAAAGTATAGCATATGAAGAGATGCATAATGATAAGAGTTATGATAGCCACAGTCGGCTATATACATCAATATAGGATATAATTAAAGTGTGGCATTCTACCTTATACAGAAAAACATTATCTGATGTTGAAGGAAGATCGGATGTTTAACTCCCGGGAGAATTTGCATCCTCCCAAGTTTAGTATTCATTGTCTAGATTTATACATGATCAGATACTTAGTGATGACCGCTTGTCCTTAACTGTAAGTCGTGTCACGAGGATGCATTGGTTCCAGGATGATTCTACCCTCTTCATCAAGCTCAAGTGCTCTTTACACTGGGGCAATGTTGTCTGTCAATTACCTTATTTGGAAGCCAAGATGCGCATTGGATGAATTCGAGTAGCGGAGAGTTCCGGTTTGTATGCACCGATGCAGTCTCTGTAACATGATAAGGACCATAATGCTTGGTGAAGCTGTTCCTCCTTTTTTGTGTTGTTTAAGGGACATTTGATATGGTTGTAGGCCTCAAAACCCAATCCACCGACTTCAAAATCTTTTTCCTCGATGTTGAGTGCTTGCTACTTCATTGCGGCTTTGTAACCATGGCCAAATTCTCCACTGAGGCTAAGCACCTCTTGTTGGCGTTGAATATATTATTCAACTACCTCGAACCTTGTGGACTCCGAAGATGAAGTGATAGATGGTGGATGGTACCCATATAATGCTAAGAAAGGAGACATTTAGATGATATGAGAGTGTTATACCTGTTCTTGATAGTAACCATTAGACCCATCTCGTTGCTTATACGTTAAAACAACGAAAGTATCCCTCCAAAAACTTTTTTACCACATATATATTTCCCATGATTAGGGATGATAAGAGACTACAAGCTAGTTGTAGCTATTTAAGCATGTAAGGAAGCAGGTGATCCAAGAGTACTATCTTGATCCCTTACTATAATCTTTAATTGCTCCCATATGACTTCTGAATTGCTGTCCCTGGACAGGTACTCTGTGCATTGCAACAAATGGATGTGATAAAGCTGCAAAAATGGGCATATTTGGTGAGTCTATACCACCACCATTATTACATTTACCAGCTGATTTACCAAGCAATCATGTAATTAGAGTCCACTGACATCCACCTAAAGCTGGAATGAATCAGAGGTTATCAAAGACCTAGAGACATTTTCACCCTTATTTTTGCTGACAAACCATGCCATTCTACCAATAACTTTTGGACATCTTCTTTTAGCCCTTCTGAAAAAATCCTTGCTTGAAGTTGTTCAGTAAGTCTTTAAGAAGCCATAATGACCCCTACGGGAGAAAGCGTGGGCTCGGATAAAACCCTTTGAGATTGAATTCTTATGATATAATCTATCACACATACATTAACCTCCTTTCCATAAAAATTTCTGATATATTTTGGATCTTAAGGGTCCCAGATGAGATTTTTGTAAGTCATTTTCCATTGAGACCTTACGTCCACTCTATCTAATCTTCACCATAAATACTGGATACAGCTTTTTTACTTGATATTTTCAGTGAGATTCCGTATAGCAATGTCAT